>OX123182.2:89582050-90182050 GCA_944739405.2 Euclidia mi
TATCCATTTGCAGTACCTAGTATATTAATATCACTGCCAAAGTAGATTTATTGCATATACAATGTAATTTATCATTCAAGTAAAGGAGATGATATCACGGAAATGTGAAATAGAAATATATTGATGCGCACCTTCTATTGAGCATCAAATATCTACCAATGTGATTGAAGAAGAAATATATAAATAGACTTATGTCCCTATAAGCATGAAATGACCTACATGACACTGACTTATAAATAACGACACGAAATAGCTATGATATGCTAATAGTACAATAGGGATGTTTCCTGCAAGTGAAATAAATTATACAAGTATTTTTATCTAGTGAAACATGTCAAAATAATAGTAGTTGCATTCATCAATTAATGTTAAAACTTTATATAACATTTTTATCGTCAATTTATTGATAATAAGTATTCTACTTGACAGCAAAACACTATGACGTCACTACGTCATATTTCATACAAAATCCTTAGCAAAGGTCGTTTTTGACATTTCATTAAAAGTGCTTGATTTGACTAGTTGGAAACCAAGGAGCAATTGGAAAAATCCCTATTATTATATACCCTTACAGAACATTTTGGCAAAGACAACATGATTGACAAGTTTGGCCTTATTTCTACTCAAAGATCTTTTTTGTGCATAATTTTTATTAAACAAGAATAATAATTGCATCTTCCAAAATAACGTAAGGCTTGAAGTGATTTCAGGACTGTAGTGCAATTAAATTGCAATGTAATTATATCTAGCTGTATTTTCGCTCAATTACAAGATTGTGCAATTCAGTCAGCGAAAGGAAATCGAACCCTATTTAATTATTATTCAGATATCAACAAACCAATTTTTATGATATGATATGATAGCTATAACACAGTACCCTCGATGTACATGGATTTCGCTAACTTTTTTTCTATACGCTTCATATGTGAAACAATCCCTTTACTAGTGAATAATACCAGATAAAAGTCTTGCCAGATATGTATGAACTAACAAAGTTTGAAAGTATCCAAAACCATATCTATGTAACAGCCAGTAACATGTATACCAGATATGCTTGCAGTCTTTGATGATGCTCCAAAAAATCCACGAAAACACTTCCAAAATTAGCAAACGCCCTAAACTGTACTTATACAATACTGAATAAAGCGAATATCAGATAAAAGTATTTAAAGATACTAAAAAGGTCGCGGACAACACATCTGAAATTAGCAAGCATCGTGAGCTGTATCTATATAACACCCAGCAAACCGAACACCAGGTCTCATAACTGTTATCATAAGGCGGTGGTCTGTAACAGACGCCGTAGGTCGCGTCCGACGTGACGCTGTACGCGGCCTAGGAATGCTTACTATGAAAATGCACTATAGTGGTCTCTCTCAAACGCCCGACGCAGCGCACGGGCGCCGTGCGCCGCATCCATAGGTTGTACGCCGCCTACGCAGTCATTTCGAGGCATTCTGGCGTTACGGACGTCGCGTTTATGACATAAAAATGGTGAAATTTACAAAGGGGCAAGACGAATTACTGAAAGAAGCAGTTAAATTAAACAGAATTTTATTTGATGCCAGCGATAAATACCATAATAGTACTTTTTTTATAGACTTACGCCTGTATCTCCGAAGGGGTAGGCAGAGGTGTAATACACAATGGTATATAAATGTTTTTTTATCAACATATTAAAACAACCCTCGATCTCTCTCTTCACGAAAAGGTCGTGACGCCTTTTTCTTCTCTCCTGTTTTAATAACATTTCTAAAACGAGATCATCTTCGTTACCATCTACGTTCTTTTTGAAGAGGAGGAGGATCCTCCTCTTCAAGAAGAACTATTAAAAATATGGTCTGTTCATCCATATTTATATCACACACGTCTATTCACGTTGAGCGCACGCTAAAATCCTGAATGACCATCGCAAAGAACGCTGGAAGCCGCGTCCAGAGTCAGCAGACGTCGGACGCAATCGGATGCAACCCACGGCGTTTGTTACAGACCACCGCCTAAGGTTTCATTCGCATTCATTTGTCACGGTGTAATAACCTCGTTTACGACACGTCAAAACTTTAACCGACGCGATATCGCTGCGGAACAGCCGCACTCCTTAGATCGAACTTAGCTCGTATAAAAGTACATTATAGACGGTAATCTCCATTCGCAAGCTTTAGATACAGCTATTTCGCTAAGCGTTAAGTTCTTAAAAACTTCCACCTCTTCGCATATTGTCATGAATTACGCTAACGGTGTAAAAAGTAAAGTTTGCGTTCACGGTTGATAAGACCATCGCTTGTTTTATTAAATAAAACGTTTATTGTACGTAACATCACAATTCTAATCTTCGTTCATAGCTGATGCAACCCACCCGGAAAACTACTTCAAATCTACGGTAGATTAAAGTAAAATTAGATTATATTTCTCTAGTGGCAACCTTGACCAAAACATATCGTAGCATTATTTTAGCATTATAAAAACAATGCCAATAAGCTCATAACAAAAATATTAAACTTACAGCTAAATGCGAATATGTACTTAATCAAAAAAGCAGAATTAAGGCCTCTTCTTCCTCGCGTTTCTCTGACTAAGGATAATGATATAATTCCGAAAATGGAAGATCAGCTTTCCTTTAATATGTATCTTTGCCTGTGTCTGTGCTTCGTGCTTTGGCGACCATCAGGCAGCTTGGTGTACAATGTCAAGCGTATTTAACCATCTAAAAATCAATTATCTAACGAACTTCCATCTTTTATTGACACTATCTTTTACAATAAGAGAGATACTACACTCAAACCAAAAAAGGCTCATTTGAAAAATAAATTGAAATCGTATTATCATAACACTAACTACAAATTGTTACACTAAGCCAGAAGTGTGCTTCGTTTGATGACTCAATACATGAACTCTAGTTTAATATTCATCTATATGAATTTCATTGTTTACATGCGTCGAGGAAGCTTTACCTTAGCACTGTTCGTTACCATTCGTAACATTCACTTTAGTCGAATCAAAATTAACATTTTGCTTTAATTTACATTGAGCTGAGTCTTTGAATGCCATTAAGCGGTTACACTAAGCGGTACTGACATGTTGTTCTTTGTGAGCTTCACAACAACCTTGAAATAATTCTTGTTGGTTACTTTGTATGGATTTATCTGTTTTGAAAATGAATAAAATCTTAGTCAAAAGAATTAATTTTAAGGCCCACTTGCACAACGATTCTTAAATTGAATTACGATGTATTTAACGAGAAAAAACATATTAAACACCACTAGCGTCTTGCACAACGAAAAATTTGTCGAGTAATATGATTTAAGAACTGTCAAAATTAATTGCCGAAAATCGGCTGTTTAGTGCCTAATTTCATTTAAGAACTGTCACACTGATGTTGGCATCTTGTCATAAGCGACGAAAATTATCAATAATTATATAACTGGACCGGACGACGCAGCAGGGGGAGGCCTATGTCCAGCAGTGGACGTCCCGAGGCTGACATGATGATGATGATGATATAACTGATAACAGTGTACCTACTTGTGTTATTGTTAACCCTAGAATCCTACACTATTTGGCGCACATGTTATTCCTACACTGGGGTGCTGGAACACCCCATACTAAAATGACTGTAATCCTTAAAAAAAAAAACAATTCATGAAAATACGTTTTATTAAACATAATAGGTAACTTGAGATCACAAATCAGCCTTATTACACAAAGTTAAATGTAGTTTGAGCAACAGCACTTGTAGGATTTGGACCTTCTTTGAGGATTGCAATGGACTAAGTTGGCATCCGGTGACGGACGGTCCTCCAAATGTTCATGTATCAGTTCCAAACCTAATTACAAAGCTGTCTGCTGAAACTTTATATTTGGCTTATTATTTGATCTTGAACACTTGTAAAGAACCCAGGAATTACAACTGGTCCCAACTTCTATTTCTTCCTCGCCAGATTTCTGGTCTAGAATAGAGCTTATTTCTTTGTAATTCAAACCTCTGACAGTCATCCGAAACAAAATAAATAAACTTCATTGAATTTTACCTTCACAATATCTAAAAATATCTGTATTTAATTCATATAAGACTATTGTTTTAATAAATAATCAAATTTAATAACTTATTACATATAAATGCATCAATCGTAATAAATAAATAATCTTACGATTTTACTACACTGGGGTACTGGCGTACCCCACAGCACTTATACAGGCGACTACACAACGCGGTCCCTCGTCACGGTATTGACGTAACGCGAGCGGTTGACACCAAACTAAAATACTTCGACGCGCGAATTCGTGGATATTAAAGAAATTGAGATATTTAGAAAACATATCGGCGTGGGCTGCACCTGCACCCCATGTAGGGTTCTAGGGTTAATGCTCAAAAGCTTCTAGTTATTATTTGTCAATTGTCATTTCGTTGCTAGGCGACGACAATGCGTTTTGTTTTATGCTCAAAGTATATATAGTCTAAGGTTTTATGCGAAACCATACGCATAACATCGTTAAAATCGTAACAATAAGGCTTCATGCCATGAAACAAAACGTAGAAACTACTTTACCGACCTCATAAAATGTTTAACTAAATCTAAGCGTTGGTGTCGTTGTGCAAGAGGACGCTAAATACTTTTAACTTAAATTATTTTATGCCGTTAATTCTGTTCAAAAAATTTCAATTAAGGGGTGAATTAAATCAAACGTTACGCAAGTGGGCCTAAATGTCAAACACTTCTTATAAAAATGTTGCCCAGCGAAAAAATTATATACATGCAAACAATTTCGAAAATCGCGTATTCATTTATTTTTGACTAGAGTAAATAATATATATACATTTTGCATCTAACTTTGAAAGAGGACTCCAACGTAAAGAATCGACTTAAATCATTCCTTAATGGAAGCAAAATCATGACTACATAATTATGTATGTTTCAATGAAAAATATCAAAATATTGCCGCGATTTAGACAGTGCGTTGATGAAATTAGTCACAGCCAGAAATTATACCATATAAATGTATTTAACGAAATTAGTTTATTTCACTCAAATGTGATAAATTCAAATAAAATATATTTTACTTAGTTTTTATGTTTTCGCGGCTAACCCTAACTGATTTTGATGAAATTTGCTACTTCTGTGTTATTTTTGACATGCCACAACAAACCGAACTCTTAATAAATGCAATCGTCATTTAATATATACACTGGCATAATCGATTGACATGAACGCCATAGTGGGTTGAGCGGTCGTTGCGCCGTTTTGCACTTCGCCAGGTAGCGTGGGATCGATCTTCATACGGGACAACACGTCGTGATCTGGGAATTGTTATTTAGAGTCTACGTGTTCTTTGTGTCCGTTAACTAAACATTTATTAATCTACTACCGAATTCATTTCAAGTGCGAAAGTTGTCTTTGAGATTCAGTAGCTATACATATTACATGATGATGATGGCCCCTCTCTCTGTCTGCCCGTATGAACGTTCAAAAACTGTCGAACGGATTTTCGTACAGTTTTTACGAATGGATAGTGGCATTTCTGAGAAAGTTTTAGGTGGTTGTGCGAGACCAACGAGGCAGTCACGCCTCGTTGGTCTCGCGGCATAAATGTGCGCGTGGGATTGGGAGGTGTCAGACTCACACTTGATAGACTCAAAGCAACTATTCAAGGACAACACTTTTTGTGCTCTCAAATTGTTGCTTCGACACCGAGATTTTCCTGTCCTCGGATTATAAAATTCCGCAGGATACAGGATTTATTCAAAGTGACAAATTAACCTTCTTAAAGGGAATATTTACAAAGCTTTAAAAAGGAAACAAATAAAAACGATTCACGTGCTAAGTTCAAACGTTTGATTGTATTCAAAGAACGTAACAAAATATATTTCTAATCTTTTTAAGAGTATTCTATCAGATCGAAATCACATATTCTGTTTTTAAGCATCTTGAAAGCTACAAAATACCATTCAACGCTAAACTTGTTAGAAGCATCAGAAAATGTATTTTTATCATAACGCAAAATGCTCGTACATTCTCGTCATACGAATGTTGCTAAACGATGTGTTCACGGATCAATTTAGAAAAATATCGACAAAGGAAACGTTACGCAACATGATCGTAAGTATAAAGAGTTCCTATTATATTCAATTGCTCCCCTCATAGGCCGTCGATAGCGTATGACAGGTTATCTTCACATGTCTGCGATATTCGATCATTGCCAATTTTCTGCTGACACACACACACATTTCTATACAAATTCATGTATGCACATGGAAATCTAATTTTCCATTTGAATGTTTTAATGTCTTGCCACGTCTTAGATAAGGAATCTGGCAATTGCGCTGAGCTTTGCGCCCGAAAACTATGTGTGACTTTTTGGTCTAGTGCTAGAGACGATGTCAATTTAATATTATAATAATTATTTGTTCTGCGTCAGTGCCTTATTTACTGACCTTGTACACAAGTTTATTAGATTATGGTTACCATAGTAGGTATATGCTCTATCTAATTTGGTATACGATAATGGATGGTATGTGACTTGTCCCAGGCTGTTATACTACGCGTACTACATACGTCTACGTCTTATATTTGAGAGGTATACGTAATGCCCGTATACACGAAGAATACCAGCGTTTTGTTTGAGGTAATATATGAAATATGACTGGAACCTCAGAGTTTATTGCCAATGAGCCTCAACACAGCAGCGCAATCCAAAATGATTTGTCTGCAATCATCCCTAAGACAAAGATGCTTCCACAGACCGAATAATTTCATATTCAAGCGAATATTTCCTCGTAAAATTTTAAAATTAATGGCGCTTCGGCGATAATAAAAAGTGGATACTTAGCATTAAAATGGGCGCTTAAAGATAAATGTAACTGGTGCACAAGAAATGCCAAAGCGTAGACTGGGTGCATTAAGTCTCTACTTAATACTGTAATAGCTTGCATCTGCATGCAACTATAAACATTTATGTTTTCTTACATCTGCATTGTAGAACAGTTTTGTGTTTCAGTATTTTAGCGATGCAAGACGTTTATGATAATACAGATTTTAATAGACGATTTAACATTGAAATTATATTATAACTTGAGGTCTACTAGAGTCTTGGTATACTGAGATTTGACCGTCATCTGCATTTAAATGAATACCGATTCTTGGAGTGTGTAATATAATATATGATAATACAATTATTACTTAATCATTGAAAGTCTAATTATCTACACTACACGAACATGTTCAAAACCATAACATCGTAAGCTCATTAACCAGCCTTGCTCCACGTTGTACTCCTTAATATGAATTACAAGTAAATTATACATTATAGATTTTCATAATTAAATTCATTACATACATACATACATACATACATACATACATACATACATAAATATCGTCACGCCTTTTATCCCCGAAGGGGTAGGCAGAGGTGTATTTCTACACCCACTTTTCGCCAGATATACTTTAGTCCCACGTAATAAGGGGCGAGCCTATTGCCGTACCGGGCACATTTCCAGACTCCGTGCTGCTACTGAGAATATCGTGACAGAAAAACCCAATAACACTGCCCGACCCAGGAATCGAACCCGGGACCACGCGCACATTTATGCCGCGAGACCAACGAGGCAGTCGTGTAGGGTTTGATGTCGAGTTTTCCGTCTCTACGCAAAGATGGTATTTGCATCGTGTTATCCCTTAGTCGCCTCTTACGACACCCACGGGAAGATAGGGGGTGGTGACACTTGTATTTTATGCCGTCAACCACACGGCATTCATTACAATTACTAAATAATCCGTTAAACATAATCACCCTTTATCCAATAAAGTTCCCGTTGTATCTGTACATTGTGCAACTATATCCACGTCCATCAAACTGTCTCCGCGAATAAACCTTAAAGTAAGTTCACAGGTGTCCAAAGTTCCCAACTCGGCGAGAGAAAACAACGCCTTTTTACTACTTACTGCTGACACGAGTTGGACGTGATACCTAACTAACCCAAACTACGTTTATTTTGCCGAACAGAATATAGGAAATGACCCTTACGTCTTCACACAGAGCGGCGTTACACACCCCTAGTTACACACTTCACAGTGGGCACACAAGGCCAACTTGCCACTCCCGGTCCGTATGCGAAAACTTTATCAGCAATGCGTTCACACCAAAGATATGAGACGTATTCTTCTGTAAATTGGTTATTACTGTACCGGACCCCAACGTTTTGTGGAACAAAACGTAATACCCTCTCAGTTATCAAGGGACAAAACATAATCACGCCAAATGTCGAATCACGTTAAACGAGATTCCCCTTGTCTACCGACTATCACCTCTATAACAATAGATTCCATTAACGTTCAAACAATTGGGATTCTGGCACCTAAAGTATTAACAGATAATTTATACTAAATCAACCTCTGGCGGATGCTTGACCAAGCTTAAAACGAGTTCATTAATCGGGCTAGCTGACGGTGAGGGTTTTCCAAGATTTCTTCAACAATTTCACTACAACACCTACTGTAGAGAACTAAAGGCTTCGGCATCGTTGAAAAAATAAAGGTGGCGTGTGAACGTGCCGTGGCTCTTTATCGCTGTTCTCAGGCAATAAGTCAACTGTCACCATAATCGTTTATTTCTCATGCTCGCTTCGCCGTTCCGTGAGTGGAGTATACGGCAATTGAGAGTTACTTGCGCGTTACCCGAACAAGCGTCTTGTTACATTTCAACAAGACATATCTTACGAAATAATGATCATAAATCACATGCCTTCGTAGCCGAGCATTCTATTGTTTTGTATTAGTTTTATTCGCGTTTATTTATTGAGTTGTATGAATATACGATCGCGGGCATCTGGGTGGAATACATACATAGGCTCGCCCCAATAGAATATTAGAGAAGTTCCGTATACTGTTTCAGTCTAATAAAAATGTTACTTTATAATACGTAGTAAGTACGGTAAAGAAAGCTTTTCAACTTAAGTTGCATACGCCCGCCTTCACAACACGTTGAACTTAGTATCACAGTGTAAAGTCTGCCGCTTTATTCAATACGGTGTCTCTACTTTCTCTGAGCTCCTGAAAGCAGAAACTTTCGCTTGTTCGCGACGTAAATCGTATGCTAGCACATCGCGTCTTTCTGTGTCACATAGAATTGTAATGCATCTTTTTGTATAAAGTTTGGTATGTACGAGAATCATGAAAAGTTAGAAATCAGATGACGAAGTATGCATTATTTGAAAACTTGCGGCATGTGTTCTTGTGATATTTTTATAACGGGCTTTGGAGGAAATTTAAGTCAGAAATACGTAACTTAAACCGCTGCAAAAATGTCATAAGCCAGGCGTTAGTGACGTTAAAAATTATAAGTAAAAGTTTGTACAGTATACATACTTATACATATATATACATTGTATATTAGCTATGATCCACCAACAATCTTACTTCTACGAACAGAATACAAATACTCCGACTCCCGGCCCGTATGCGAAAACTTTATCAGCAATGCGTTCACACCAAAGATATGAGACGTATTCTTCTGTAAATTGGTTATTACTGTACCGGACCCCAACGTTTTGTGGAACAAAACGTAATACCCTCTCAGTTATCAAGGGATAAAACATAATCACGCCAAATGTCGAATCACGTTAAACGAGATTCCCCTTGTCTACCCACTATCACCTCTATAACAATAGATTCCATTAACGTTCAAACAATTGGGATTCTGGCACCTAAAGTATTAACAGATAATTTATACTAAATCAACCTCTGGCGGATGCTTGACCAAGCTTAAAACGAGTTCATTAATCGGGCTAGCTGACGGTGAGGGTTTTCCAAGATTTCTTCAACAATTTCACTACAACACCTACTGTAGAGAACTAAAGGCTTCGGCATCGTTGAAAAAATAAAGGTGGCGTGTGAACGTGCCGTGGCTCTTTATCGCTGTTCTCAGGCAATAAGTCAACTGTCACCATAATCGTTTATTTCTCATGCTCGCTTCGCCGTTCCGTGAGTGGAGTATACGGCAATTGAGAGTTACTTGCGCGTTACCCGAACAAGCGTCTTGTTACATTTCAACAAGACATATCTTACGAAATAATGATCATAAATCACATGCCTTCGTAGCCGAGCATTCTATTGTTTTGTATTAGTTTTATTCGCGTTTATTTATTGAGTTGTATGAATATACGATCGCGGGCATCTGGGTGGAATACATACATAGGCTCGCCCCAATAGAATATTAGAGAAGTTCCGTATACTGTTTCAGTCTAATAAAAATGTTACTTTATAATACGTAGTAAGTACGGTAAAGAAAGCTTTTCAACTTAAGTTGCATACGCCCGCCTTCACAACACGTTGAACTTAGTATCACAGTGTAAAGTCTGCCGCTTTATTCAATACGGTGTCTCTACTTTCTCTGAGCTCCTGAAAGCAGAAACTTTCGCTTGTTCGCGACGTAAATCGTATGCTAGCACATCGCGTCTTTCTGTGTCACATAGAATTGTAATGCATCTTTTTGTATAAAGTTTGGTATGTACGAGAATCATGAAAAGTTAGAAATCAGATGACGAAGTATGCATTATTTGAAAACTTGCGGCATGTGTTCTTGTGATATTTTTATAACGGGCTTTGGCGGAAATTTAAGTCAGAAATACGTAACTCAAACCGCTGCAAAAATGTCATAAGCCAGGCGTTAGTGACGTTAAAAATTATAAGTAAAAGTTTGTACAGTATACATACTTATACATATATATACATTGTATATTAGCTATGATCCACCAACAATCTTACTTCTACGAACAGAATACAAATACTCCGACTCTCGTTACTTTACACGCTGACCGAGTCAAAAGTTAGCGAGCTTCGTATAATGTATATGCATATTTTACCAACACATCACATTCTTTTATGTAGCGAAAGTTGGAAGATTGTTTCAGAGAAATCACAATAATACATATACCTACTTAGATTTTGGTGGTTTGTTTCCATCTAATATGACAAGTATTACACGCAATGTTCTGATTAAAGGGTCATGGTCAAGGTGGGAATCATGAAATTTGAAAAGTTATTTCTGAAAATATTTTGATCACCTTACTTAATTAAGTCTACTTCAAAATGTTACTATTCAATCTACATCATATATTGCAACAAGTTTTTGATCAATTGCAAATTTTAATTCAAGAGGATGGATCAGAGAAGATGGATGTGAACAGAGTTTTTTTTACATACATACATACACAGACTCACGCTTGTTTCCCGGAGGGGTAGGCAGAGACTATGGAACGCCATTTGCAACGATCCTGACATACCTCTCTTGCTTCATTCACTCCCATCAAGATTCTCATGCATGCTCTTCTGTTTAGGGTACTTCTGACCTGTCCTTTTTTTAGGATGTCTCCAATCTGGTCAGAGAACGTCCGCCTAGGTCTTATTCTTCGTTCTGTCCCATTCACACTTGCCTTATATATCTTCTTTGTCAGTCTTTTGTCATCCATCCTCTCTCTGTCGATCAAAGACACACCACACATACTTCTCAGTGCTCTCTTTTCTACAGCATTTATTCTACTTTCAAGTCTCTTCTGCCATACCCAACATTCACTACCATACATAAGGGTAGGCACTAACACCCCTCTATGCACAGCCAAACGTGCCTTTTTGGACACGTTTTGACTGTGCATAAACGCCTTCAAAGCTCCATTCACACTATTACCTGCATTACCTCATCTTTCAATATCTTCTTCATTCTTACCATCTCTTGTAAACAACGTACCTAAGTAAACAAACTCATTCACTTGTTCCACTCGCTGTCCTTCGATCAAAACATTACAAGCCGTAACGCATTTCTCCTTTTCAAAAACCATAACGTTCGTTTTACTTACATTCACTTACATTCCTTTCCTCTCTAACGCACCATGCATTATTGTTACCATCTCCTGCAACTCCTCCGCTGAAGATGCAAGTATTACCTGATCATCAGCATAAAGGAGGCATTTGACGAATAACCCATTCATCCTTAATCCGCAGTCACTATGTTTTAAATCTTGCAAACAACTGTCCATGAAGAGGTTAAACAGCCACGGCGACGCTAGACATCCCTGTCTAACACCTTTCTCGATGGTAAACCAGTCAGTGTATGCGCCGTTTATCATCACACAAGCTCTAGAATCTTCATAAAGGGATTTAAGAGCTCGAATGAGGCTGCTGTCCACCCCATTCATTGACAACACCGACCACATTTCATTCCTCACCACTTTATCGTAAGTCTTTTCCAAATCCACGAATGCGCAATAGACCGTTTGACCTTTGGCCAAAAACTTTTCGGCTATACTTCGCAAGGAAAAAACCTGATCCGTACATCCCATACCCTTTTACATCCGATAGTTTATTTTAATGCTATGAATAACCGTTTAAGCACTAAATAAGCTTTTAAATATCGATCAACTATAGAATGGAGAAACAAACAGACTGCTACGCAAACCGCTAATGCAAATCCACGACGAGCACCGCCGACTTTTCAAAGTTGCGTGTTTAATTGTTATCCAATTAATGCATGAATAAGGGTCGGAACATATCTGACGGAAGATCCGTCGCGTATTATTGGTTGCGTAGCGCCAAAATATACAAATATATATAGAAAACGTTCAACCTTTCACACCTGACCAATCCGTTAGTACGTCGAGCGTACAGCGTCTGTTCCATTTCCGTCAACGCATTATCCGTCGACGTCGCGCGCACCACGCACCACGTGAATTTTGACCTTTGAGTTACAAATATACATGGAGAGGGCAAATAGTACATAAATATAGAAAAAAAACATTATAAACATATATACGAAATCGACATAAAGCCACCAAACATAGTGTTGCCTCGTTTTGTCTTAGGGATATCTCTGTCAGAAAAAAGAGACAGCCATAGTTTACCGAATAAATTAATCATGACGATATTTTATTAGAAATGTCATTCGAGCCACTGTCGCCATATTTTTCGCCAAGGTTTGTGCTATATCTGCTGTGAAATTGTTGTACATCGAACATAATAATTTTGTTTTTGTGCATAAATATGTCTAAAATCCAGATGCTCAGATCAGTGCTTCAGGCTTCATTACCGTAAGTATGGTGCCATTCATGTCCGGTACTTTCTCAGCGACACAGTATCGATATTGGCTACCAGAGAATATTTTGTTACATGTTTGATACAAGGGTCGTCTTTCGCTTTGCCATGTTCGCCCACATTTGCATTATGGAATAAACTAATCTGGCAAAAGATTTAAACTAACTAAAGTAACTTACTACAAAAATTTATTATTTTCCTCTAACCGGCTCCATATCGATATCGATTATATTCTGGAGTACAACCCAAAAGGCAGCTATTTTATTTGCCCAACGTTTCGTTGGTATGCACGCTAAATTCGAAGGTATGCACGCTGAATTCATAGGTATTGGACCATACCATATCCATGTCATTTCCAAATCGGTGATTTTGACTGACGCGTTGTAGAGTAAGATTCCAGGGCCGCCAGACCTTACTTATTTTTTCAGAAACGAAATGTGTAGAATAATGTTAGTATGTGCTATGGGTGTACGCATACTTGCGAGCTTAGATCGTAGGCCAATTTTTAGGTATGAGGTGCTAATGGTCCGCGGAAACAATTTCCATACATCCATACACCTACATAGAAAACATTTTCTGTCATGCGCTGCAACTGTAATCCCTTCTATATAATTTGTGTAAATTTTGTTAAAAACCGTAACCAAATCGTATCATCGTCTTTTATTTTTGAACCTCTCTACCTATATAGGAAATATATTCAAATAACGCTTGTTGGCTACTATAAAAAATCTCCAAAGTCCAACATATTCTCAATAGTCAAACTCGAATTGCAATATAAATAACTACAGGACTTCAGTGACTACAAAACATCAGTGAACACAAAAAATTATTAGGTAAAAGAATATGACAGTAAAATATTGAGCTGCCTTGAGTACGGCCCTGCACGAGCAAACTGATATGTGTGCATAATAGCTACGCTTTCAGCGAATGTGTGCAGATACGCTTGACGCATTTCCCGTCACATATACAGTACCGACTCATTTGACGGAATAGACGCGACCGACGATACGTTCGACGCATCTTCCGTCAGATATGTTCCGACCCTAAACGGGTTCTGTCCATCCGCACTAGGGCAGTATGGTAGACTAGGGCCTCGCTCGTTTTAGGGTCAAAAGAGATCTGTGCTATGCAGTGTGACATTTTATATACATGGCTAATTATATAATGATTTATAATAACTTCATGCAGGTAGAGCATACATTTTACCACTATCACTATTCACTCAAATGACTGCGTCAACTTTCACAAAGTGAATTCGGTGGGCGTTGAGTTAGCAAACTGGGAAGACTTCAGTAATTGCACCCTCGAAGTGTATCGGGGATCGGCGAAGTTCCCAACTCAACACATAGGTACGTCAAACCGACACGTTCGCTCTCACAACTTGCTCTAACGGACTCTGATCGAAACTTAGCCAATTTATTAGCACCACACCGCAGGGAACTCGGGTTTCTTACCTCACATACTCCACACATCATTCGCATCTATTTTGCCGGTAATAAAACGCCAAGCCTTTGGTAATATTAATTGCCTTTAGTAGATATAGTTTAGCAGTGTATCTGTTTTATTGGTAAGCCAAACTACATATAATATATAGGTAGAGCTATGTCTTATTTACAACGACTTTGGGCCATAAGGGCTTCTACCAAGTTACTCGTAGTAACTTATTTGCACTATTTATGAAGTTTATAAATCGAATCTATAGGCTCAATACAACTTATCACGATTGGTTAAATTGGCAAATCTGATGATCTCTGATATCTCTTCTAGTCCAGATCTGAATTTGATATTTCCTCTAGTCCAGATTGTAAAGTGTTGTATTTGAGACAATCGATCCCAAAACACTCAGTGCAGTCCGAAATTGCTGACGTTGCGAAATTGGTGACGGCTGCAACCACTACACCATCCGTGCAGAATTTAATATAAAGGTCTTAAATTGTTCCTAGATTTTCTTATTACTTCAATAATCGTTTAAATACAAGCCTTACAGCGAGTACTTATACTGAGTGGAAATAAAACTATACCAAGCGCCGACTTGAATGCTAACTTTTTGCGGTGTAACGTTTGTAACCTAGTTTGTTAAAAGAGTTACAGTGGTTTGGGAAGTTCTTTCCTTAGGGTCTTTTACTGAGCCCTATAAATTATTTAGTATTAAGTAACTTCCTTCTATTTAACTCAATAAACTACAGCTCGATACTCGAAAGGCACTTTACATATACTATTTACGGACATAGATAAAGAAGACTTTAGTATTTGAATAAACGTCCGCTGAGTAGTCTGAGTCTATGGTAGAATACAAACATTTAGTTCTTTTATTTGCTTTATAAACATAAAGTTTTATCAATATGCATTTCGAATATTGTTATTTTAACAATTCATGGAAAAGTAATTAAGAAAAGTGTCATGTATTTTAGTGTATTGATTTTAATGTAATTATTTTGTAGTGGTTGCGCGTGGGATCGGGAGGTCCCGGGTTCGATTCCTGGGTCGGGCAGTGTTATTGGGTTTTTCTGTCACGAAATTCTCAGTAGCAGCATGGAGTCTGGAAATGTGCCCGGTACGGCAATAGGCTCGCCTCTAATTACGTGGGACTAAAGTATATCTGGCGAAAAGTGGGTGTAGAAATACACCTCTGCCTACCCCTTCGGGTATAAAAGGCGTGACGATATGTATGTATGTATGTATTTTGCAGTGGTAAATGTGTGTAGAAATATTTGTAACATAATTGTAAACACAATCGGGCGATATACGCAATGGCTCACAAAGTACGCAAGTCGTATTCTTAGAACCATAAGGATTATTTGTTGGTTATTTATTTTTGGTTATAAAAGGTTATTTATTATATATACAAGAGTATATTTCCGGCTTCAGGTCTACCTTAGCTTAAAAGGCATCGTTATACCTACTAACAAAATTCAAAAATAGATTTATAAAACCTGTCTCTTATTGCCTAACTCTATGTTTAACACAGCTGGTAACGAAAACCCCAATCAGCGTTCGCTCTGACGGCTTTCTTAAACCCGTGTTATTGTCAAAAAATATCACTGCCTTACAATTTCACTGTATTGGTCTAGTGAAATTATAATGGCACTGAAACTAGCCCGTTGAATTGTAAGTAATACAAGCAATTGACTATAATCTGGGTAATTATAATGTCACTAGTGAAATTATAATATCTCGGCTTTTGTAATATCTCTGCGACATATACACTACAGTATATTGTCAGATTGAGGTCTACCAGTCTACTTTAGAATGGTGCAGAGAGAAAAGAGGTGTAGTTTTGCGTTGGTCCATTGTAATCAAAATGTTATATCATTCGATCTTAACTTGTAAATACTTGAACGAACGAGGTACGTACTGCAAGAGATAAACATAAGTATAGCAGTTATATTCTTGGCTCAACTCACATTAAACTATGAGCAAAATGTCGTCAAATGCCATATTTTCGCAAGTGTATCACCTACGTAAATGTAACTAATCTCAAACAATATTCGGTTAGTCCTTGTACTTGAAAAAAGTAGTCTCAAGTTTAAGTAAAATGTTGGTAAACTTTCACAGGGAAGTTTTAAATGTCTCCTCGCTAAACTTGGCCAAGCCCAAGGCACACTTACACAAGGCTTTATTAAAAATACAAAACTTGTCGAGTCGCTTGCCGTTAGTCATTAGACACTCTGAGTCAAAAACTTTGGAATGCCCGGTGCTTTCTTAATGTATAAACATTTTTCTGACAAAATTTTGCTGAGATTAATTGACATAACTTTGTCATAAGCTTTCACGGATAGATGACTTATTTTTATTTAGGGATGCTCAGATGTTGACTTAATTATGATAAGTAATCAATTTAGGATAAGTTTGACGAAATTGCTTGAAGTTTTAAAAATACTGTGGATGTTATTTTATAATTGGTCTAGTATTTTTATATACTTACCAGTCGGATAAACATGAGTAAATTTTATGCGTAATTTAATACTTGTTAATTATATTCATCGTTAGACATGTTCTATTCATCAGAGAACTACATCATATGATTGTTCGAGTTTCTGTAAAGTGACGTTACTTGTTAGTAAGGCTACTTTACTATGAGTGATATATTCTTGGTGTTTGTACACCATACGGCAATAATACAGTATCACGACCATTGGGCAAAGGGCAGAGATTCAATTGGTACGATCACCTGTGGGCTACTGTGTTGAACATTTACCAATGTAAACACACCTCAAGTATTAACGTTCTTTTGTACGAATTGAAAATCAACATAAGTAAATAAATAACCCACTGCCACCTCAAAAAACTAACAAGTACAATAATTAATATTTAACCCTGCAGTAGTTTCGCATCTAGAAGTAACGTTAGTCGTCGCGCTGATTACATACGTAGTCCATTTTGAAACTGATCTTAAAATAATAATTGGAGAAAATTCTTTATTATTTTTATAAAAATTCTATCAGTAGTGGTAATTTTTAAACATTTTATTAGCAAAACCTAATCCCAGCCCCTAAATTACAAAATAATTAACCAAAATAAATATCGTCTCTAAATAAGCATAAATATGACATTATTTACTCAAATTGAGATCACTCACAATTTTTGTGTGAGAAACTAACTACTAAATTCGATTTTCTGCACAGGATAGACACATATTCTTCAAATTATGCCCACATATAAACTTTTTGCACGCGGTACACATTTTTCTGGTGCTTTTACTGCGGCTTCTTCACAGTCATGTAAATGACGCACTACGTTGCTCGATATCGAGATAGTTGCATGAGTTTCATGATACACAATGCCAAAAACGTCTTTTATCTTGATTGTTAGGATGTTTGGTAATGATTTTCTTCGATTTTCTTATGAGCCAGTGGCTTCATCCGAGTTAAATCGACCCATTTTTCGTTTGCGCTACAAAAATCATCAATCCATGCTTCTATCTGTGCAGCTCGGGGATTATCCTCCAAATTGATACTAAAATATAAGTAAACTTATGTTATAACAACAAATGTGAATAAATACTGTCTAATTATAGCAATTAACTCAATTATAGATAAAAATATACAACATTTTATAACAGTAAAGAAGGAAAAAATACTTACGTAATCAGTCGCGCGGATTACAATTGTAATCCACGCTCTTTTCTGAGCTCCTATGAGAGACCACAGGGCGCGAACTGCGCTGGCATTGCACTGAGCAAGTTGCCCAAATATTCATTTGAAAGTATCTAGTGGCTTATTTAGCTGGCGCAAACCGATTTTGAGAAATTATCTGTTCTATATAGATGGATTACATATGTAATCCAAGCGACGACTCCAGGGTTAAGCTAATAATTCTCAATGAAACACAGAACATGCATGCATCTCTTCAGAAAGTTATAAAAGGTATTCGGTTCGAGTGTTCACACTAAATATTAAGTTGCCGGGCTCGTATTGCTAGCTTGTAAAATATAGGTGAAGTTGGAGTAGTTTATTTAATGGAGCCGTCGTCGACTTTCGCCAACACTTTGCTAACACCCAATCGAACTAATCTGCAGACCGATCTGTCGATGAGTCGTAGATACTTACTAACTCACTTATTATCAAGTTTTGTACAACTTTGTATAATTTTGAGGTTCAACATAGTTCAGCTATAAATATAGATGATTCCCCCGGTAATTGAGTGGCATAAGTTTCAATTTACACTTGAAGCCGATCTGTAAGGAACGATTTGATAGTCAGTCTGGCGGGCCACTAACTCCCGCAAGTGCCAAGAAATTCAACTTAGTAGGTATGTATATTAATGAACTACATTCAGGTTATTGTACCTATACTTCGAGAAAAGCAAGAAGAAGTTGAGGAAAAAGAATAGTGAGATACAACATGAGAATAATACTCGTACTGCCCATTTTCTTAATATTTAAGACAAGGCTCGCATTGAGATCCTATGTCGATGAAGAATTAACACATACCTAAATAAAGTGAGGTGGCCAATTTAATCAAGACGCCGTACATGCAATACATTGCAATGTATATTTTACAAAAGCGATTGAAAACATTAGCAAAAGTTTCTTGCCAGCTGTTTCTAACACAAGTTGTACTTGCAGAACTGCCGTTTTAATATTAAAGTAACATTAAATATCCTACCAACTTAGTTTGTTTTTAACCGACTTCAACATGGAAAAGGTTTTCAATTTGACGGTATTTCCATGTGTGTTACCTCAGAATTATTAACCACGCGAACGATTTTAGTGATTTATTTTATTTACCTTAAAAGTAGTGTTTGAGTTATGCTCAATAATGCGTTATTAATTGACTTCGACCATATTAATTTAAAGTCAAGTGCTTTTGTTGTAAAATAAATTTATTCCAGTATTTTTTTGATTCGTTGAGTATTAGTACCTACATGTAAACTTGATCCCCTTTAAAGTGAATTGTTGAATGTATATATATTTTTATAACCTAACATTGTTATTTCAAATTCCAACAAAAAATAATTGCGCTTTCATTCGACAGGTATTCGCGAAATTTGAGACACAGAGATATGCCAAAACACGAACGGAAAACGCAAATATGAAAGGTATTACAGTATTTGTTATGCAATGCTAGTTTGTCGGTTTAATTCGTGGACTTGCATTCAAATGTTTAGAGTATGGTTTATATGTTTCATAGTTTAGGTAGTCATGTAGCTGACTGGTATTTATGTATATTTTTTTTAATTGGTGCCTTTTCACCCGATTACGGTATGTTTTGATTTTGGAAAGTGCTACTGTGCCCGCATCTTTTGGACAACACATTTAATTTGACGTGATGTTATATGAATTTCTATATGGCGTCCACTAAAGGTTTTATGTTTGTATTCAAAATAAAATATGCATGTGCTCTAGGCCCTAGGCAATAAATTCTAAAAATACAAAGTTCGATTGCCCACTACTTTGTTTCAATAAACTCAATGTTAGGATAACATTGAATTTAGTCATTAAACCCTTACCTTTACCTTGTTTGTCTATTGGTAGAATGCCCATCTCATAGTTACCTAAATGATAACAGTTATCTTTTAAATGAAGGTGAAAAAATAGACACCTATGGATATTTAAAATTACGAATTATAATTTTCAATATAAATAACGAGTGGCCAGAAATAGTTGAACTAAGAATTCAAACGTAATAATTTTCACTATGATTTACATGTCTATGGGGTTGTATATACCATTAATGCACTCTTGATCACAGCGCTTGCAACAAAACCGTAACACGGAAAACCCCAAAACTACGGTACGTGGTATGTATCCCCATAAATATTTTAATTTAAGTGGTAGTACTAGTAAATTGATGGGAGAACAAATTGGGTCGTCTTAGAATGGAAGCCGAAAGAGGTTGCTCAACCGTGAAGTCTAACTTAAGACCATAGAAAAGCCGATACCGAAACCGCATATTAATTTCATTCAATAAGTGGCCCATGTAGAGGAGCCATGGTTTTAAATTTACAATATTCTTACACTGAAAACATTATTCTTTTGAAAATACTTTGTGTACTAGCATGATTGCCAACACATTTGTGGAATACTTATCACGTAGAATACATAGACGTATATTAAATGCAAATTGTACCTATGTATATCATATATGTGGTATAATGTCTAATATGGTTGCTATTTATTATTGTGTTGTTCCTATAATTTTATTTCGTCCGCTTGGAATAACAATACACAATACTTTTGTTAAATTCCGAGTTTGTCAGCCAATAAAACGAGTTGCCAAGCTGTGAACGAAAAACAAATACAAAAGCTGATATTCCAGCGAACTGTTAAGAAAATGGGTATGAGTTAACTTTAAGTCATCTTCTTCACTACTTTAAGAGCCTATCATAAAGTAGTGAAGAAGATGGGTAAAAGGTTTGCTAAAGCTTATCTTCTTTTAGAGTCTAGACTATAACTGAAAAAAAGTCTATCACAAAGTATATAGGCACACAGTTAAACGTGTGTCTATCCAATAAATCAAAAACATTCGGTGGATATGCTTACAGCGTAATAGCTGTTTAAATTTTATGTGCCTATAGGAAGACGTACTTGTGTAGTCTGTTTAATGTTCCTATGTTTTAGATGCCGACACATTCTGATTTTCAACAATTATGTAAATACCCGTGAAGAAATATGTATAATTATCATTATAATTATTAAGCTTAACTACTGATACAATAAAATTTGAAAACGGAGGGTTTCTTTTACAACGTGGGCATCCACCAAGACACTTTTTTTACATTCCGCCTGAAAGAGGGTTATGGTTTGAAAATCCCTCGATTTTGGAAATGCATACATCTATGACTTATAAAATTATTTTAAACAATTTTATAAAGTTTTCACCAAAAGCCTTTAAACGAACTAGTTATACACTTGGCTTTTTTGCTCTTTGCATCTGCAGCACACCAATTTTGGTGCCAAGTTTGTATGAAATATAACTTACCAACTCATTAATGCATTGTTTTTCAACATGATTAATGTCCTGTCAGGAAACAAAGAAGATTCTCGGAATGCATTTATCCTAGTTACAATTATAATCGTTGAACCCATGTTTACAAGTGACTTGTAGGGGTGCAGATACATCTGAGATTACCTATTGCCATTTCAAGCTCTACTTGTTAGGGAAAAAGAGCATGAAATTGCATACGGAATGGAATGGAATTGTAAGATTGATATTTGTATTATTGATATTAGTGTGATGGCGCAAAAATTGCAGGAACTGTTGATATCTGAAGTAGGTGAAGATCGGCAAGATCCAAAGGTACAGTCACTTTTGGGTAGGTAGTTGACAGGTAACTTATCAAGTTATTTGATCTACATCAGTATAATTTGCATCTAAATGTCACAATTCAGTGCTTCCAAACGGTCGAATTTTTGCGACATGACAGCAAGCTAGGTGCCGCACTACGTACGTACCTAAACATCGTGGTCGGTGGTTGCTGTGGAACTTGAAGTTTGCACGTATTTGTTGGCAAAGCATGGAGTGGCACAAGCGATCGCTTTACCATTCATTGCTGTACAGAATGTTATCGGTTCGATTACCACAGGTTGCTGTACGATCTCAAATGTTTTTTTTAGTAAAGGTGTTGTGTTCGTTGTTTAATATTCACATAGTCTCCCGCCACACAAGATGCATCTCTAATGCAATACATACATAAAAAAGCACACAGCTCTTCCGATAACCAACTTGCTATGTCAGACGGTGCGCTGGAAAAAGCCTTGCTAAAGGAAATGCATTTCTGCCAACTAAATCGATTCACAGTGCTACCAGCTTTTGCGAGAATAGAGCATCCATTGGTGAATCAATGTGACTCGAAAAAGTTACAAAGGATTTGAAACATTCGACTCAAAGTAAATGTGTTAAATAAGTTGTAAAGGTAACCTATGTATAATGGCCGCCTTTTGTTAGTATTGATGATGATGACAACGGTAATGAAAACCCATTAAATGTTTGACTCCAAT
This sequence comes from Euclidia mi, assembly GCA_944739405.2. Classification (NCBI taxonomy): domain Eukaryota; kingdom Metazoa; phylum Arthropoda; class Insecta; order Lepidoptera; family Erebidae; genus Euclidia; species Euclidia mi. The sequence goes on from OX123182.2 coordinate 89,604,572, forward strand.
ACCACAATAAGTAGTAATGTAAATAATATTACACCTCATAGGTATTAAATAATGAATTAAGTAGAAATATAAGGTTAAATGAATAATTCATTTAACCTTATATTTCTATTAAATTGAATAATTGAAATGAATTAAGTAGAAATATAAGGTTAAATGAATAATTCATTTAACCTTATATTACTATTTAATTCATTATTTAATACATATGAGGTGTAATATTATTTACATTACTACTTATCCGTGAAACATATCCACACTTTATTGCAATAATATTAAAGAAATATGTCAGAGGCAGAAAAGTAATCATTCCATAATAAGCTTTAGACGACACATTAAGAAAGTCTAAACATGAGAAAGACTGCCTTGGAAAAGTTTTAAGCAACAAGTGACACTTGTTTATGAAATTAGAAACATGCTTTTGTGATTTATTTTACTAGTTAGTGTGTACATGCCGATGGGCTAGCCTTTATCGTTTGTGTCAGTTAGGAATGTTTGAGCTTCGGGTCTTATAAGGAATAAGTAAGCGATTGCGTGCCGAGGTGCCGACAACGCCAACTAAAAGTAACATCAGTTCATGCCACGAATTTAATGACGTATAATTTAGCAAAGAACTAGAAACACAAATTCTTATACACATTTGTGTTAAGATAGTAAGTACTTACGTACGTATTTTTGAATGAGTTCTTTCTTGCGCAGCATTGTTAATTTATTACTTCAAATTACAGTGGAGTTCATATTTGCCGTGTGGTTGACGGCATAGAATACAATTGTCACCACCCCCCATCTTCCCGTGGGTGTCGTAAGAGGCGACTAAGGGATAACACGATGCAAATACCATCTTTGCGTAGAGACGGAAAACTCGACATCAAACCCTATACGACTGCCTCGTTGGTCTCGCGGCATAAATGTGCGCGTGGGATCGGGAGGTCCCGGGTTCGATTCCTGGGTCGGGCAGTGTTATTGGGTTTTTCTGTCACGAAATTCTCAGTAGCAGCACGGAGTCTGGAAATGTGCCCGGTACGGCAATAGACTCGCCCCTTATTACGTGGGACTAAAGTATATCTGGCGAAAAGTGGGTGTAGAAATACACCTCTGCCTACCCCTTCGGGGATAAAAGGCGTGACGATATGTATGTATGTATGTATTTTCATATCGTGACTTCATTTGCCGTTATAAAACGTCAAAGTAAAACACCGTTTGCAGAGTTGGCCACCTGGATGGGTAACCGCTTGTTGTAGCATTTATATCAAAGCCCTACCTAATGCTTCAGAGGTCATGTAGAGTCGTCGGTATTAGTTCTTTCATTTGAATATAAATCGTTAAGCCATGTTGTAGGCCTTCAAGCTTTCGACACTAGTGTGCCACACTCTCACGAAAAGTTACATATTTTGATGACTTCTGATTTGGCGGCAATTCATCAGACAGTTGGTGCAACTTTTATATTGTATGTAGATAGTTATATTTTAAATCAAGAAGAAAAGCAGCCTTGCAGACTTACCTTAAACCAGGTATAGTAGTCAACAGTTGTCCCTCAGCCGTGACCCAGTGTATATCGGGTGGCGGATGGCCGGTCGCGCGACAAAGCGCGTGTGCCCCTCGGGTCGCGGGCCATAACACGCGCGCTGGCGGTTCTGTGACAAATCGCGGCCGCTTGTCGCTAGCGCCCACTTCCAACATCGCTAGTGTTATCACCACCCATTGTAACGTGTACTCTGTCAACAAAAAATAATAGTAAAGCTATAGGTAGTAGAAATATTTAAATTAAATAAACTTAACCAGACTGATATATCACCGCAGAGAGCTACAAGTATGGGATTTGAACAATAAGTTCTTTTTATGATATATTCTATATATGAACAAATATTTATCCCGGAAGATATAGAATCCCAGAGATATTGTATTAGATTCATAATAAGTATATTACGTATTACTTTAATGAACTGGAATTTCTTTTGGAATTGTTGTAATAAAAGTCATCGTCTCTACATGGCAAATCTATGATGAATTACAAAATTTCGTTCATCATAACCAGCCTTTAAAAGTCCACTGCTGGACTATGCCTCTCCTTTGAAAGGAGGAATTGGCCTACTATACCACGGTGGCCAAACGGGTTGGTATACGGTTTGTATCAAGTTTTTCTTCTCTTACAGTGCTGTCCTCTGCATAATATGCTCCCTCTGTCGGCTCTTACGACACCCATGGGATGATATGGGGTGGTCACATTCCGTATTATTAATCCGTCACCACACGGACACAAAATTTCGTTACTCGTTACAGTAATCGAGAGAGACAGAACAATACTGGATTTCTATCAACAGCCTGCTCGCTATCATGTAGTAAATTTATTTCTAGAATGTGTACATTTTGGGTGAACATGTGAGCTTAGTGTGTATTATCAAAGGTGGCACGTGTCATCATCATAGTCCCAATGACCTTAAACCTCTAACCAGATTTGACAGAATATTAGCTTTTCCCAGAGCGTTTGCCGTCTGATCACTGCAAAGAATTATATAGAAACCCAAAGAGATAGCGGGGATTAATGATGTTATAAGAAAATGGTAGATACGTTACCTACGTACAATAACGCACACATCGATAACTACATATTTTATTTTATTTTCGGTTGACAAGATGTGTCAGTTTCACTTTGACGCCGGCTCGCGACGTCACACACATATGTCAGACTTGCCAACTGGCCTATGTTTAGCGTCCTGCTTTTGGTATAGTTATCTACTTCTTTTTACTTTTGTAACATCATTGGCGGGGATACACTCAAGGGTCGACAATAATAGCTGTCAAAAATCACAGCCACCTCATCCCAAAATGACACTCGGGAACAAAAGCTTGATGTTCTCTCCGAGGCACGGGGCCAGCGATAAAAAATAATTTAATACGCAAATAACTTCAATGAGACCGTGGTACTCGCCGTAGGTTTAGAACCCTGAATAGCAGTTGGTCAGTATTTTCAACGGATATCGCTATATGGCACGTGCATCAACTTAAAATTCAGGCTTTCTATTAACTTTTATAGTAACGTCCTCTGAATTATGTACCTGTAATAAGTACCTATTATTTAAATTGTTTCTGTAATAATTGCAAATGAATAACTTATATAAGTACTACAAATAATTTGAGGAAATAGTTAATAAAATATTATTATAGATTCGTAAGCTTTTCTTAGAATCTGTAGATGTTAAAACAATATTAAAAAATACAATTGTTTTTTGTACCAAGATTGCTAGTTTCTGCCCGCGGCTCCGGATGCAGCCCACGTGAGCGTCTGTTCTTGAGCAAAAATACATAGCCTATGTGAAATTCTTATAATAAACTATATTGCTACAATATATGCTCAGTTTTATTGCGTAAAAGAGTAACAAACATCTATCTATCCTCACAAACATTTTCGTTTATAATAGAAGTACGATTATTAGAAAAGTTTCAGAAGCAAGTTCAAATTAATTATTATGCTCAGTAATAAATCAGCGTACAATTAATTCCAAATTTAGAAATGTATTACTAGATACTAACATGTCTACGTTGAGCCCGAAATATTTTTTTAACGAAGGCAACTTTATACAGATCTGTGATCCGATTTTAATTAGCCATTTCCATGTGAACAGAAATATCGCAAAATACTGTCATAAAGTCGCAAAGTTCATATTAATAACAATGTATATTTGGAATTTAAGGTATTGTCATTTCTATTTTAAGCGTTTTTATTAAGAAATTAATGAGTCAGTCGTTTTAGTATCAATGTTTGTCATCTTCATACGTTTCCATAGTAAGTTCACTGAAGATAATTGATGATTGATACTTATCTTTTACTTACACTTCTAATCTAATTCTATATGAAATGGATATAGATCAAATATCAAAAATAGGTACCTAATTTCTTAATAATATTGAATATAAATATCCCCAAAATAGGTTTTATGCAACGTTGCAAATATTAGTTTCATAAATTATCTCTTGAATGTTTAAATCAAAATGAGAGATACGACCTCAGGAATAGAATATATTGTACCAAACGTCACGTTGCGAGCAAAATAAGAATATACTCGTTTGCAAATAAATTGTGTTACAGCAAAACAACAGTATTTTATCATATTTATGCTGAACTACTGAACATTAAACTCGCACGAACAACTTACAAGCAACAACAAATAAATTGGATGCTATTCAAAAATATTCGTAAGGTTATAAATAATTCTATTATTATTTATTACTTTCTATATTAAAAATATATTGTATAATTCCATTCAACTTATTGCTGAGAAATATTTATTGCGTACTACTTTATTTTAAGGTTGCTTTTAAGATTAGGTTCTAAATATTTAATTCAGATCTCGAAATACTTATGCTCTACGTATGCCTACGCATATAATTATACATATTATGTGTACCTATTTAACTTTTTCAGGTTACCACTCGACCCGCTAGTTACCAGTTTAATTCCAAGGTATTTTAATATTGTATCCTCAACAATTTCTAATCGTACGAAATATAAATTCGAAGTCATTAAATTAATCCGTCAGAACCGAGGCTAAGAGCAATCACGGTTCGAATAGCGCTGACTCAAACTTTGTACAGAGAAAGCTTTTACAAAATTGCCGAAGTCAGCAGCTCGGCATTTCTGGTATAGTTAATTTTTGAAGATTAAGCGTAGTGTCGTTCATAGTGGGTCATAACATAAATCAGGGAGAGTGAACGTCTATCGTAGCGGCTGACGGTTTATTTACTGCCGGGAGCTGAGTGCGACCCATTTACTCTGAATATTGCTCAGCCTTTAAATTGAAAATTTCGTTTACACTGCGCTGCGCTCAAATGCAAATATAGTTCGTTGGCTTTTCTAATGTAATTATACCATCTGTGTTAACTAAGCATACCATAAATTTAGTCACCACTTTATTAAAGATGGACAAAATAAATAATCTAACAAAAGTCCGTGGATATTCTGAACATCTTTCGCACCCTTGTCCTTCATTGTATAAGTGTAATATTTTTATTACTATCCACAATCTAAGACAGATCTATATTTATTTTTTGCGTACAATATTTTTCTATGCCAAAACGTGTGAAATTTGCTCAAGGAAAATAAATACTTAGGAAGATTTAGGTTACGTCTATATAATTTCAAATTACATAAAATATACAATGAATAGTTTTTGGGTACCTACTGGATTATATTTTCAGTGACTTTTTTAGTCGTAATAAATGTACCAATATTTCTATTTCAAATATATTGTTTATGACTTCGCTGCGAAGCTAATAATGAACCCATGGAAGTTAGTTGAAATATAAAAATGTTTTTGAAAAAGGCTTGGCATTTAATAACTACAATAATTTTAAAGGATTTTAAGTCTAATATTTTTTTCTAATTTACTAACTAAAAAGGTTGTCAACGACGTCATATAAACTAATTGCATATTAGTGCTTACCCCTCATTATTCAGCGCTCACAAAACACCACAATCTAAACTATCCATTCATGTTTTCGCCATCACAGTCATAAACATCCACATGCTTTACAATGTGCACTGCAGTTCCAAACTCATTTTAATAACGTCCAACATTATCAAAGTATCCGAATATTGTTCTCGCGCTACTCGTTATAAGTTTTCCCTCCAAAACGGTGAGGAGGTTGAACACGTCAGTCGCCGGCTGCGTTCGCACGCGGACTGACGCCGACCGTTCGCACCCGCCCTCATCTGTTCCCACACTTCCCACCGATACCCAGCCTCTCGCCCAACTTAATAGCGACTTAAGTTTGATTTTATGTGAGAATCGGAACGTCCTTACGGTCGGTTGCGGGTGTCCAATCGTCTCGACTTAGGATAATTAACCAGATTACTTCGTTTCGGGGTATCAGTTGGAAAGGTTAGTTGCCGGCCGTATTAAACAACTACAATAAACTTCAGTGCGAATCATGTAAGACTTCTACTATAAAATGTAACTGAGAAACCCAACACTAAAATAATCCTTAAATTTGTCAGGAAAGGTTTTTTCATCATAACAAATATAGAAGAACATTAATTTCAGACAAGAGCGCAACAGTAGTACCATGAGCGCAAAATAATAGCATAATAATTACATAATAATATAGGATTTACATCAAACTGGAGCTGCACGGCCGGCCAGGTATATTTACAGCAGCTTAAAATTAATCATCGTTCTGTAGGTATATTTTATGTAATAAATATTCAATTTCGGTTGTACGCGTTGTTTTATATGAAACCAAGAAAACAACGTCTCGGGCCACCTCAAACAAGTTTGCTTATTACAAAATAATTTCTTAAGAGTCTGTTCTAATTCTGTTGTCTCTTTGGAGGAAATAAGAAAACCACACTCCAGAAGGTGAATCGTTCAGATAATCCAAACAAAAATACGATCTAAAAGGTTTAGATCTAATTGGTAGAGTGGTATATAGTAACTGCTGTCGTTATAAATTACATTGCCTCTCTGTATTCAGATTAGTAAAATAATAACATTAAAACGTTACGTCATCACGATTCGCCGAGCATCGGTGGTGACTGGTGCGCAATCAACATGTTTACTGTTAGTGAACACGTTGCTAAATGGACATCATGTAAGTAGGCTATTTAATTGCTGCGTATACAACCTGCTTTGTAGTTAGTGTAATAAATTTGAAAACTGATTTTCACCTGTATTCGTAGTATCTGAGGTTTTTTAACTTGGAAATGATACTCGTGGAAGGTTGTGCTACCTTAGTATCACAGTCACTAGCTATTGGTTAATAGCGTGCAAAAATTCGTTTAATAGCTTTTGTGTCTATTGCATTAAGCATACATAATAGGGTATATGCATGTTTTTTTTTTAACTTTTAATCGATTGTATAAGGTGATATAACACCATAAAAAATAGAACACTGGTAAAAATACAGTTATTGAGTATGAAAATTAATATATAAATCTGCTATCAGCTTTGGGCATTTTAAACGCTGCCATTTTGCCACCTTACGTCAAAATAATAACGTCATCATCCACAACAACAACAACGGCATCTTTCATACTATAGAGAGCTTTTATCGATTTATCAATATTTTTTTAATTACTTTACTTAATTTAGCATGGAAAAGGATGGAAAACCATTTTATAAGTATTTTATTGTACCTATGTGCAAATATACGATAAGAAATGCGCCAGATAAAGTGTTTTTTCATATGCCGCGAGATGCGAACATAAGAAAAAAGTGGTGTAAAGCCATTCATGAGAAGATACGAAGTTTCTCCTACAAGTTGTTTATATTGCTGTGAAGATCACTTTAACGTAAGTAAATAATAGCTTCCTTCAGCCTCATTGCATGTTGCTGTTACATTGTAATACTTTTGTCGAACATTAGGCTCTGGTGTTATTCGACTCTTGACAACACATAATGACACATATGTCCTTGTCTCGTTTTACTTGGACGTATCCAACCGCAGAGTCACCATATGACTGGCGTTCAGTTCTGCGAAAATATAATAGAGGTTATTTAAAATAGAAACTCAGTGATCGACAGTACATAATAAATTCGCTAACATTGTTTAATGTACTTATAAAAACACTTTTGAGATAACTGGAAAAGCAACTGGCAAGCAATATGTTGCTTAAAAATAAATTACTCGTTATATAATAAAAATCGTAATTGTTTTAAATATGTTTTTGTTAATTACCTTGCGGCTTTTACTCCTCTTAGTTCTGCGGACGTAAAATCTGAATTCGAAGCAAAATACGTAGTCATCATAATGGCATCTATTTTTGGTAAATTATCTGACTGTGCTTTCACAAAACCACTGTCAGTCATTGTTGAAAGAGTAGACGTTGTCTGTATTTTTACAAGAAGGCCAATATTGCAAAGGGTTCACGATCAATTCACGATAAAACTCAAAAACTTTCAGGAGTATACACTTATTGAAGCTGTTGACAATGCGAATGTGGATAGTGACGTCACGTTTCGTTTCAACCAATAGCGTTGCGTTTTGATATTTCAAATTTCCCTCCTATTTTTTTACTTTTTACTAATTAATTACAAAGTTATAGTGAAATTAATTAGAAAAATAATGCTTGTGATATGATTCTATAGCAATGAAGCTTACAAAAAAGAAATATTTAGCCCATATTTCATTCACATGCATGACAACCTGCACATTAAAAACTTGAAGGAAATTGTCTTTTTTATGAATACACCGTCGCAAAGTAATTCAAATTTCTCTCGCATTAAAATCACCTTCTATGCGAGGCACAAAGTATGCATGATGAAAGAACCTACCTAAAATCTTAGTCAATTTGTCAAACTCATTATGATACTGTCAATACTACTCGAGAAAAACAAATAGCTATAAATTTAATTTCAATAGAGTCTCACTCAAGAAAAACGAATTGCTATAACTATACTTAACGGATTTTTAACAGTTCTCATCAATAGATAGAAAATTCTAGAGGAGAGTTTAGGAGTATAATTCACGCGTGCAGGGCAGCGGGCAAAGTCTAGTAATATATAATCTTTTTATAAAACTTATCTTCTATTTATATCAGGCACAGCTACATTAATTTTGACCACTTTCTGTATAATATAAAGGAGCCTCTCCTCAGCACTTTCAAAGCCATTCAAAGGTTTGTCTTTTACCAGCGCACTATTGAAATGGAAACATTTAATTGCAAACGGGTGGCGAATAGTTGCATTCAAATCGCCTCATACCAGTTATTACTGGACAAAAGCGCTTCGGGGTTGCAACCTGATTGTAAATGTGGACCAAATAATATAAGTTTATAAATATTAGAAAACTGAAGCAATATGCTCCACGATGTTTCACTGTGTAATAACATTTAAAACGATAGTCTACGGTTAAACGGTTTTTGTATTCATATAATATCAGTGTTTTATAGAAATTCATTTTATAATTATATAAAATTATATTTATTTATTTGACGCGTTGTCTAGTGGATGGTCCCATGTTGGGCGCCATTAAAATTATAGAGTTTGAAAATTTATATTTGTTTTGGATATTATTCTGGCAGCATATGATAGGTGTAATAAAAGTCTTTAACTTTTGGGAATTAGTGATATGATTTTATTTAAATGCAATTTTGCACGGAAAACAAACGATTTATATGGAAAAGTATTCACAATAATTTATCCGTTCATAACATTAAAAACAAAGCAAGCTGTAAATTGTATTACACACATTTTATAGACATTTCGTAACACCTGTCGTGGACTCTGGTTTAATTAGAAATAGTTAATTTATTGCCATAAATACAAAATACAAATTATAATATTAAATACAAATTATAATATACATAAGAGGGCGTGTTAGTACCCCCCGCCCCTCCTCCACCTTCTGTGCAGTTCTTCACTACCTCCATAGCATCGATTTAAAACATCTAATCGACTTTTACATTAATAAAACTTCATCAGAAACCCATCTATATAATAACAATCCTTTAACAGATGGACTCGTAAAACGTATTCAAATTACTCGTAAATAAACGGGAGCTGTTAAAGCCCGTGCTAAAATAGATTAATTCTATTAAAAGTGTTTCAAGACACAATGATCAGCTCTGTCGTCGACGCGCATTAATTTATCGGACCCAATTTCAATGAAGATTACCTCCTGTTTCAATATTGTAAGGCACCTTACTTATGTTACGTTTAATATTATGGGTAAAGGGCAAATGGTTGAACGCTTTGTTGAAATATTCGCTTATGATTTTGAAGTAGTGAAAGTGTTAAATATTTACAGTAACGTTGTGCGTAAACCTATATATAAGGAATCTTTGACAGCAATTTCTTGTGAAGTTATTTTGAATTATATTTTATTTTGTTCTTTACCTTATATATTTATATATACACGCTGACGACAATTTTTACTTAAAATTATTTTTCTGTGCAGTGTTTACAAGCGTCTAAAAAAATATTTTTCGTTCATCCAACCAAAAATAATTAATTTTTGGTCGAGTTACGATCTAGATATTTTTCTATTTAAGGACCGTAATATCATTAGCACTCATTATAGCTTTTCTTAACGACAGCGGATGCCCTAATCAATTATATGCTTAAGTTATCTTAATTGCTTGTTCATTATTTACACATTTCGGTTATAAATATCTAACAGGCGATTTCGTATAGTCAAATTATCTTAATATATAAAATCCTTGCGTTACTGACTGACTGACAGACACGCTACAGCCGAAACTATTGGGTGCAGGAAGCTGAAATTTGGCATGTATGTTCCTTGGGGACCGTAGGGGTGCACTAAGAAGGGATTTTCCGAAATTCCCACGGGAACCGCCAAAACGGGTAAATTTAAATTATTGCAGGCGTAGCTGCTGGCGTCCTCTAGTTTAAATATAAAGCATTGCACCGATACCCAATCACAGCGCTTGAAACCAATCTCAACGTAATACGTAGGTATTAGGATCGTCCCCGAAGATTATCGATTCCTTATTCAATCTATTGGAAGAGCTCCAATTTGCCTCAAAATGAACGGACAAAGTTGAAAAGCGGAACATTAATTCTCCTAATGCGTTATCCGTATTCACAGATATCATTCCACCTGTTATAATACCGGATACATACAGAGAGCCTCTCTCATATTTAATGTTGCTTCCTATTGGAGGTTTTGATTTTGTTGTATGGAAATGGGTTTTCTTTTTTGATATCCAATACTGTTATCGGCTAGCTTTTCAAAGAATAAGTAAAATATCAACTGTAAGGTGTTTTATATACATGATATGAGCACTGCGGTGAATTCACCGTGGCAATCTATAGTATAGTCATATAAACTATCTGGTATAGATATTATAGAAGAAGATATTTCAAGTATGATAGTACTGTGGCGTCAACATTTTGTATACGAGGGGACAGTGCGGCTTGACTTTGTATGGGTTTCAGTGTTATAGGATAGTCTTTGTTAAATCAATTTCGAGGCTGCTAGTAAATGCTTTTGTTTTATAATAGGCGCAATTCAACAATTAATAAAAACAGACGAAAATGGTTAAGATTTATCACGACCGTGGTATTTACCAGCTACTTGCCGTGTGACAAACATATTTTGGACAAGGTTTAATGTTTTTACTACAGCGCCGGCGGCATAACGTAGCGAGCTCATGGTTCTAACATAAAACCGTGGTGAATGTATACAGTGGATAGCAGCCCTAAGTATATAGCATGAAGTTAGATAAATATTTAAACTGGCAGCAAAATTAACAACTAATGATATAATTTTAATAATATACATACATTTTTTTTTTTGGAGACCACTCCTCGGCAAGCGTAAGGTAAGGCGGCCCCCCGCTAGGTGGACCGACGATCTGAAAAAGGTGGCTGGGACAGACTGGATGCGGAAGGCTTAGGACCGTGTACTGTGGCGCGTGTTGAGAGAGGCCTATGTCCAGCAGTGGACTGCGATAGGCTGAATAGGCTGATAGGCTGAATGAATATGTAAATTAGGTACATCTGGTGAAGACCAGATACAGTTTGGGAATAAAGCTATCTGCCATGCTAACCTATTCTGTGGCTAGGTTATTTCTTGGTTATTAACAGCCTACTGCTTCTGTAAAGTAATAAATACCTATTAAAGTTACTGGCCGGATATTTTGGAGGATCATGTATTGTGTTACTAATGTGGTATTGTTTAATATGTTTTACTAACATACCTTCACAGGATGAGACACCATTACAACGGACTTGCTGTGACTATTTTATTCACAAACTTCCTTGTAAAGACTGTGGGTGGAAATAATACCCACTTGCGAGTCTTGCGACACATCTCTTCGCACATCATTCAAGTTTTTGAAGCTGAATTACTGGCTACCTATGGTTTTCTTTATTGGAAAAAATTTTATTGGCTCTATCTTGTTAGAGTTGTTAGTGATGTGCCACGTCATGACGAATGATGCACATGCGGCGTGATGTGCCACGTCACGATGCATACGTAGTGCATACTCTTTGGATGCATAATTATGGAAACACGTGATGGTGTCGCTGTACTTATATTGTGTATATATTGTATTAAATATGTTATAAATTACATTTATATTATATTCTTATTATATTTCTACTATTATTTTATAATTTATTTATTTATAGTTGCTACAAGCACACCCCTGTCCGTGAGTCACTTAGGTTGCCAACTGAAAATCAGCGCTGGGTGACTATCGCCCAGCATAGGCTGAGTTGGCTACCTTTCTCAGTGGTGCTCATAGTGCGGCGTACCCACCAGTTCTTTATATATTTTACTTTTCTTAATTTCTTTTGTTTTATTTTGTATAATTTTCTTTGCCGTGTGGTTGACGGCATAGAATACAAGTGTCACCACCCCCTATCTTCCCGTGAGTGTCGTAAGAGGCGACTAAGGGATAACACGATGCAAATACCATGTTTGCGTAGAGACGGAAAACTCGACATCAAACCCTATACGACTGCCTCGTTGTTCTCGCGGCATAAATGTGCGCGTGGGATCGGGAGGTCCCGGGTTCGATTCCTGGGTCGGGCAGTGTTATTGGGTTTTTCTGTCACGAAATTCTCAGTAACAGCACGGGGTCTGGAAATGTGCCCGGTACGGCAATAGGCTCGCCCCTTATTACGTGGGACTAAAGTATATCTGGCGAAAAGTGGGTGTAGAAATACACCTCTGCCTACCCCTTCGGGGATAAAAGGCGTGACGATATGTATGTATGTAATTTTCTTTTGATTTTTTTTTATTGTGTATGGTGGTGTTTTTTGTAGTTTTTTTCTTTTACTCTTAATGTAATTTTCTTAATGTTTTGTCTGTCTTGTTGTTGTATGCACCATTGCACCCTGAGAATAAATAATTTTTCTTTCTTTCTTTCTCTCTGATTGATTGATTGATATATAATTTTGTTCGTAGAGTCTATAGTTCTACATAAACCCGTATATACTACTAATAACTAAAAATCGGATCAGCCACTTAGGCCGGTGTTCACCGACACATTAACAGTGGTTTAAATTTGGACCAACTGTTTAGTTCAATTTTCATATTCACCAGACATTATCCGTCAGTTAAAGTGCTAAATCGAGCGGTTATTTTAATCCAACCCCACAGCAAAGTTAAACGCGTTTAACCATTAGTTATCATTCTGTCAAATCAATCTGACAGTGCATGCACAGTACTTGGTACGCATCTCACCCCATTTGAAAATGCGCACGCAAAACTAGATATGCATGTTACATACCATTCATAACACAACTGACATAATAATAAACAACAACCCTACCAAAATATGTTGCATCTCGCTAAAAAACTTTGCTGCGTTATTTAATATTCGACCGTATCAAATAGTTGTATAATTAAACGTCATTTGATGTTGTGACCGTACAATTTTATTTGGCTATGTTATATTACGCATTAACTTTATTCAAGAACGTTATATGTACTAACCGGCACCCAAACGGCACCAGTGAACAGAAAAAAACGATCCCTGTTTAACTAGTTGTATGTTTAACTTTTAACAGTTGGTTTTGCGATCGCCGGTTTATATCATTGTCGGTGAACTTGAGTCTTTGTTGCCAAGTAACAAACAGCAAGAGATGCTTTCGTATTTATTATAATAACACGAATGCTGTTTCTACAAAAGAGCCCGAAGCAATACGACACAAGTTGCACGCGAAGTTATTCAATTTATTTCGTATGATAATTGAGAGCGAACTCGTCAAATAATTTTAAAGTAATGTTATTAAAACAGCGCATTCCACCGTCAACAATTGTACACATCAAAGCTGTCAATCGATGGAGTGTAGTGAATGATGGAGGAAGCGGAGAGAACTACAAACATAGTTGTGTGCCAATGAGTTGACTCGCGATGTTATGTAGCGCCGGGAAATGTAATCGTGTGTGTCACCATATTCTTTATGAAACATTCTTCAGCTCGTTTTTCAGTGTCAAACGGAGAAATCTCGTTAAACTGGAATGCAACTTTTAATTAATTTTAGATGGCAACGTTGGCAAATAAATTTGGAATCACGGTACAACATTTATAAATTTCACCACCTGTCTAAAAGTTTTTGTTTTGTGAAACTATGTGAAAAAAATCTAAAATTATTACAATGATGTTTAGTTAAAGAAGGCTTCATCGTATTCGTTATCACTTGTGCATTGGCAAAATAATTATGGTAAGTAATGGCTGTGGAATGGTTTTTATTTGATGATGTTTATTTTTTTGATATGATAGAGGATTTATGATATAAAAAAGAAAATGACAATGCTATCAACTCCTTTGAAATTCAATAATTATATAAATGAAGAATACAATGTGAATTGTGTACGGATTAAGGCACATCTTTCCTCTTATTCCATCTGAGTTGGAGCTAAGCTTAATTATTGTTGTGCGAGGGGAGAGTCGTGACCAAAGCCCGATTAATGTGTTTCAAACGTTTGCAAAAGGTAAAATCGACTAGAGTATTTTAAAAGACGTGATGGTGTTATTAAAATGATCCTTGTATGGTTTAGTTTGCATGTTCTTATGTGAAGCATTTTTTAGATAGCCAATAGAGCTATAAATGTTACGAGTCTTTAATTGACTAAGGGCCGATTTTTCAATCCTCAGTTAAAGAGATGAATAACTATTCCACTGATAAATTTATTAGGCTGTTTAACAGTCCATTAAACTTGTGTAAATTTTTTAGTAGTCTTTTATTCCGTGGGCAACTATCTGGCCGAATAATAGCATCGTACCTGTCACTAACTTCAGAGAGGTGAAATAAATATATCAGAAAAGTGAGTGTTAAAGCAAGACAGCAAATTAGAGCAGGACATGAAATAGAAGCTTTATTTCCTGTCTTGCTCTAACTGTCCAAATTATGGTTGTCATTATTTCGGGGTTATGTTTTTTTATGTACTCGTATGTTTGGACTGTGGTATTTTCGAGGAATTTGTGAGTATTGTACTGTTAGTTTTCAATCAAAAATATATTATAACTAGAGAACGCCAGCTGCTACGCCTGCACATTTTTTTTTAATTTATCGGTTTTGACCGATCCCGTGGGTATTTCGGGAAATCCCTTCTTAGTACACCCCTACGGTCCCTAGGGAACATGCATGCCAAATTTCAGCTTTTTGTGTCCAATACTTTTGGCTGTAGCTTTTCTGTCAGTCAGTAAGTAATGAAAGGATTTTATATATACAGATAACAATGCAAATAAAAATACAGCGGTCCTCAAACTTTAATGCGAGATTAGAGAGATTCAACTACTAGTAAGTTTAATAGAAAAATACAAGTATATTATAGAAATTAAACCGACCGATGCGGTAACTAATAAGGACAAAGAATGTGCGTGGAAAATAGAAAGTGCTTCAAATTCATGCGCTGTGTTTACAAATAACCGTTAGTGATAAAAACTAAAGCTTAAATACGAGAGTCTTAAAAAGAACACAAAAAGAAATCGTCTCTTCAAAGATGAGCCAACTCTCCCAGCATGACCAATGTTAAAGAAAAAATATTGGGCATCTGATCCAACATAACAGGACACCTTTACATTTAAGTTTCATTCAAGACTTATGAACGTAATGTTATGTTAGTGTTAAATAGTAAAGATATAAATAATTTTGCTTATTGAATAATTATAAATTAGTCTTTAGTGAGTAAGTAGGTATTTAAGATGTAATTCGTTATTGAAAATATAAATCTGTATTTTTATGCCATAAGTGTGTGTAGTATAATAAATGTTTGAAATACATGATATCTGATTTGTTTCGCTATTACATAATATCAGCTCTCCATTGAATCCAATATAGGTGTTAAAATGATCGGCCCGCGGTCTTATAATTCTTTATCTCCTTCTAGGCCGATAAATATGCCTATTCGTTTATAATAGCCTCCTCTTCGATTGCTGCGTCGTCAAAATGTCTAAAATGTCCATGTTTTCCATATTTCGTGACTAAAATAACCTCTTACCAAATATATCTCAACGGCACAGTGAAATAAGCGGTTATCTGACCGAGGATCGATGTAATTATGTACTTTCGTTTGGTGTTGCGTTGAAAGTAGGTATTTTCTGTCAGGTGCGGGAGTGATTCCTCATTGAAATCCTTTAATTCAGAAAGAGACAAGTATACATTTAGGTTTGTTACTTTAAATTGTATCTAATAGGTAGGTTTAAAGTATACAAGACGAATTCGACTTGTACCGCACCAGATGATAAACAATTACAATCGGTGCGGTCTCAGCCAAAACTGTCTTGTACGCTACCGACTTGTATCGCACCACAGGAACTAGTCAGTATAGGCTAGAGCAGTCAGTACATTCTGACGTATTTTGTCTAGAACACAAGATGCGATAAAAAAGTTCACTTGCTGAATTTCACTGAATCTATAATAGAAGCTCTGACCAAAACTAAACTTACTGATAAAATTACTGCCGGAATAAAAAGTCAACAATTAAGAAAAACAATGAATAGCAGAGAAGCCGACAAAAAACTAAGAGGAGTTGACACGTACTGCAAAGAATGCGACAAAAAGATATGTTTCGAATGCTACAAAAATCGCAGAAGAATATTTAGGTTTTGTGAATTACTTTTTCTTGAATAATTATAAACATCGATGTAGTTGTTTTGTTTCACTATATTTCCCTTTCCTATAAAACTATCGACACAACAAACCTTGCCCTACCGCCGTGATGCGGTAAAAGACGAATCCGTAATGTAATTTAAATGTCATATAATTACTAAAATAAAGTTTGGATTCTGTGGCGACAGGAAATGAATCTAATTCAATATGTCAACTTGCTATTGCAATCATAAAATTATACATTTTTATAAAAATCAAAGATTTATTAGCCAAAACTTATTCATTTGTTTACAAGCCATTATCATCTTGTATCGCACCAGAATAAAAAACGGTACAAGTCAAAATTGGTATGTATAGCACTGTACGTAATTTGTAGATTTAAAGTCTCGCATTCAACGTGTTAACACTATAACTGTTGCTTTACCTATCTAATATGTTAGCAAAGGCCAAACAAGCCCCACAAACGTCACCTGTATACGACACCGCAACAACAGCTTAGCTCATACGAGATAGAATATGTTATGAAAACCATGTTTGTATATGTCATTTCATGCCCTGCGTACGCAGAATACATTGGTTGCAATATACCCTCTGCGTGAAACAAAGCAGTACAAAGCCAATAAAATTATTCGACGTAGCTTAGGTTACCTGAATTCCGTTCGGTATTGGGGCAAAGCAAGTAAATGAAAATATACGAGTTCTCGTTAGTGTTGCGGGTTCGGTCCAAGTTGGCTACTGTTTCGTTTTATTAGTGTGATATACGTACTGATGTGGATAGCGAGTCAAAATTAGTTATTCGGTATTTTGGACAATTAACGTAGTTGTCATTTTACTTTTGCTTTAAAGTAATGGCCTTAAAAAACAGATGCAGATTTATGATGATATACCGTACAAGTTTATGTAATGCCATTGTAAGATAAAATAAGTTATAATTATTCATTTTATGCAATTTATTCATCTCATCCTTTTTTCCTAAAGATGCCACATCATATAACATTATAGCGAACTCCTTATGATTTATACTGAGACATATTCCACCAGTGACATACAGTATCATCTCAGCTCTTTACTGAATGTTGTTTCTATGAAAGCATTTGTTACCAGTAAGCTATTCTCCGTAGTCACTATTTCTTGACTTCGTAAAAATAAAAATATGCAAATAATGTTGAAAAAATATTCTTCATAAATTCGACGAACTTATTTTTTTGTTCTATATGTTAAAAAAAGACAACTCCCGCACTAGGTCTATATCCTGTGTCGCGGGGGACTTTACAAACATACAACCAACGGACACAATGAACATGTTAGGATTCAGGATTTATTTGTTGGTTAAAGATCATAATAGAATACCAACATTCAATTTTTTTATAATATAGGAATTGCATTCCTACAAAATATAAATACAGGAACGTGGTTAAGCTAAAGCTTAAAAGTTAGTTAGTTTTTGAAAAGTTCTTTTGAAGTCCGAGCTTCTAGATTAATTCTTGGCAAAATACATCGAAACGTTATGCAAACGATATTCAAAGTAAATCAGATCCAATTACTTAGTAGGTACCATGCTTTTGTTTAACCGATAAATAATTGTATGGAATAAACAATTCAGTTTAGCGATAACGAGGTTCTCATTATTGACAATACAATATTAGTTGCCGACTCTATATGAAATGGCCCAAAATAGACAGTTTGTAGAATCATAATATCAATTTTACGGTTCACTGTTCAGGAAAAGGGATGTTTGAAGCGCAGGTAGTAATTTTAAATTTGACTAGCTTTCACATCGGGTGCACGTGGTTTACTACGGGGTTGGAGAGATTTTATGAGGAATCTTTGAACGATGTTTTGGATGCTTGTGCTTTTTTCCAGTACTCAAAGTGTACATAATACTCCTATTGTAACTATTTTATTTAAATATGTTAAATAGGATCATTTGATTACTAAATCAAAACTAACTGTTATCAAAAATTACTAAGGATGTACTATGTAAAGTTTGTTGCTGCAATAATTTATAAAATGTTCGTAGTATAGCTTTCGTTTATTGTAATAGTAATTACGACATAGCTCCGTAAATAATCAAATAATTCTATCATCACCAATTTAAAGCTGTGATATAGTTCAATATTTTTAAGAAAGTTTCATAGTACTGCATCACATTCTAAAGTATTTAATCTGAAATTGATGCAATAAAACAGCTCCGCACGATAAAAGATTGATTGACACTACTACTGTCTCAAATAATTACAGTTTTACTATACTTAAACGTTGGTATAAATCCTGACAGCCGGAGAATAAAAGGAAGCACATAAAACTCAAGAAGTGAAAGTAGCGGCGAGTTATTAATACCGTATACAAAGAATATATGTCTTTGAAAGTACGATCGATATTTTATTTCAAGTTTATTTTGTAGAGGCCGGGAGAAAATTGTCACTGAAGCACAGTGGCCGCTCACAGCTGCTTCCAAACTTAAGAATAACGATACTACAGTTTTGGTGTGACAACTTTTGCGTAAACCTGCACTTAGCTCCGCAGACGACCAACTCGCCAGTTAAATAATAAACTTTAATGGACTTTTTGGTCATTACAGTTTACTGTTATTATTTTTTCTCAGCGTTTATTCAAGGACGAAAGACGACTTTTGAAAATTTGATAGCATCTGACGTGAGTAACGAGAAGAAGTTTTAACGAGGATACAATTTTAGGTTAAAAAGAACGATACGGCAGCGTTGAACGTTTTTGTGAACTTTGAATTATACCTATCGTAAGAAGTGAAGGAGCCCTTTCCAAAAAAATCTTATTTTACTTAGAAACTGCGTGCACTGTTTTTGAAATTTTGAATAAAGATATGGAAGTTATTAGGTAGGAAATACTTCGACATTCGGTGTTTGACAATTTGTACTTCTAAACCAAGTAAGAGTTAAGAGTAGGCATCCTATAACTTTAATGTTAGAACAAATTAATATAAGCACAACATCTATTTTTAAATTGGATATTAATTGTTCAAATTAATAAAATTATGCACAAGGCTGGTATCTTAGTAAAAAAATAAAACTGTCGTTGGTCTTTATTATTCACAAACTCATTCATATGGTTACGAAACAGTATCTACGACTGGTGGAACAAAATTTGTATGCTAAATAATCTGGATTGAAAGAGGACGTTTCTACAGGTAAATTGAAACTGAAAGTCTCTTTTGGAAAACGGGTTTAAAGTAGGTGCATTAAACTAGAAACTCGTGACTTTCAAAGACGTTGTCGTTCTCTATGAGAATCAGTACAGTCGTAAAATATTACAGCGTTGTAGAGTGTTTGAAATTGGTGGTTTTCATGCATACTGAAACCATGTAGGCTTTAAGGGAAAATTATTCTCTCACAGAAAATCGACGTAAAGGAGAAGTTTGATACTATCATCATCATTCTTCTCTTGCATTAAAGATGGAGCCAAGAGTCCACTTTCTAGTTTAACCAGATCTGATAGAATATTTGCTATTACACAGACAAGGTTCATTCGTAGTAATTCGTGACTAATAATAACATTGTACAAGTGCACAATGCGTATTCACCGTATTCACAATTATGAATAGTTCAAAATGCAATGCTATGCATATTTTCCCTATTAAAACAGCAACCACCGGAGTATTGTGACCAAATTGTTCAAACGCATAGTATTATCATACGCAATCAAAATGCGGCTGTTATTATGTTATTCCCCAATGAATAATGCCACCAAATGTTGGTATTTATTCGGCATTAACGGTGTAGCGGCCCGGTCCCGCCCTATAGTGACAGGCAGCAGCGGCGAGCGATTTCGCTGTGGATGGCACGTTTACTCCGAGGTGACATCGGTCGGAGTAAAGCGCGCAATGAACATCGAAATCGCTCGCCGCCGCTGGCCGCCCGCCGCTGTAGGTCGTGATCAGGCCGTATCGTTGGTATTGTGTGCTACTCTCAAACTACGCAAATACGTTTGTTTCATCACGCGTTCAGCTAATTACATTGTGTTAACAAACAGGATTCCATGCAAAGGCCAAATTATGAGACGTATGTATCTTCATACTAACGCTAAAGTGCGTACCCAGCTTACCGTGATCACCGTTTCACCGAAGGCATAGTGAGTGCTGTAGTTCTCACTTTCTGGAGTTCTGGGATTATGTATCTTATTATTTTTGTTGGCAAAAAGGAGCTGAATTTCTATCTTATAAAAAAAATCATAAAGATGAAAATAACACAATAAATTGAATAATGGCAGACATTTCGTTCGACACATAGTAGGTGTATGTAGCTAGATAACAAATGTACGAGCTAATACTATGGGAATGGTAATTTATACGCGTGCAAATATCAGCAGATCAGTTAATATCAATTTATATCAAATATCTGCCGGCCTGGCAGGATAAGGCTTTTATTCCGTGAAGTAAGGGAGAAAAATGTAGATGAAATTTTTCATCCGTGCTCGAAAATAAGTTGGTGATAAAGCAAAATTATTTGCGCCACTCACGGTGCCAATGAGAATCTCGCGGCCGCATTGAAAGTAGATCAGCACTGCGTTGTTCGCTGAGTCAGCCCTGAGCGGATTCACTGTCTACTAGTGAAAGCGCTCGCAATTCTCTGAATATTGCCGCCAAATTGAACCTCCGATAACCTAGATCTCTTTTAGCGGTACCTGGCGATGCAGCTTTGTGGAATACGTTTTAATTTACTGTCGCTGAAGTAATGTAGCAATGCGAATCGATTACGGCTGAAGTTTAAATGCTATTAACGCTTACAGTGAGCTGATAGGTACATTTTATTTGAATGTTCTGATGTAAGGACAGCGTTTTGATATTGTAATGTTGTTTACTGATTCTTACTATTATTGTAAGGAAATAATATAGTGGTTGAACGTTTGATTACAAATCCACTTCATAATTAGCGGCTTTACTCCGAAATACGTACAAAAGCTAGTATACATATTTTCTAATCTTTATGTTCTGGAAGTACTTTATTTTGTTTTTACAAAGATAGAAGTCGAATTATATACCGAATAATACGGATATACGCTAAATGAATAGAAATACCATACATGTGTTACAATGTGATTTAATATCTCTAAGATTTCCCGTAACCTATAAATAAGTTAACCCCAAAGCCGACAACAAAGAAAGTATTTTGTTAATATGTTTTTGAGAATAGTGAATGATTTATTTAAGAAATATCGTGAATGATATTAAGAAACTAATAGGCTATATTAGGCATATTCCATTATTTGTATTTCTTCACATTAGTTGCCAATGTCTACAGATACGTGGTGGCGGCCTAGTTGTAAGTCGTGGGTTTCCACACACAATTATTTATTTTAAGAACAGCAGTTCTTTGTCGTTCTCATTCGTTCTTTATCTACTATTTAAATGTTTTTGTAAATCTACCATCACAGATGTGGCTACAGTTGCCCTCAGTCAGGAGGGCAAGCTTTAGAAGTGTTTCTTTAAACCCCAAATGCCAGGGGCTCGTCCCGACGCCGATACGAACTCTACTCACCATTATGTTGCCCCTGTAGAAAATACCAGTTCACCGTAACAACATTTTACCATAGTCATTTGCGAGACAAATCTCGATATACAATCTAGATTGGTATAGCAATACGTTCACAACTTAAATCTATTCAAAGCCACTAAGATCTGCCGCAAATTTTCCCCTCACATTAACATATTATTCCTGTTAAATTATGAAGATTCACCACTTTTAAAGTTGGTAACGAGCACAAATTTTGTCAAGAGCATTATTATCAAGAACTTATGTATGTAGGCGTTCGCAAACTGGCTCAAATAAGTTACACATGACACTAGCGAGCACCGCTGAACACTTCGCGTTCTAACTATGCTCGTTTCTCACTAAATTCGCTGCAACTCAGTTAAACTTAAGTTCTTTCAATGTGGGAGGAGTTTGCTAACTTTCGGCGTGCAATCATGTTCCATGTAAATTTACAACGTACTCTTTTGCAAGTTTCCAATGTACAAGATATTACGGACTTGTTCCTAGTCCAATACTCTAGGTAGTTCCGGTCAAGTTAATGCTTTTAAAGTAAAAACAATTGAGCACTAAAGGCAGTATCGATGTCAATCCTTTTAGCGCAACTAGGTATAGAGAGTACTTAATAGTGTTGCAGTGAGAACTATAGAATCCCTTTCAGCGTCGGCTTTGAAGTATCATAGGAGAATGCACGCAAATGGACGGTATGAATATTTCATACATGTATATGGCGGATATTCTCTCGTTTTTCATAAATTCATTTGCACTAATATTGTTTGCCATAATCATCCCCGATCATAATATTTACTTGCACTGTTATCATTTATACTAATAACGTTTGCCTTAACAACTCAAATGTGATAACTTTTATTTGCCAGAAAATGACTTTCTATAACAACATTATATAATAATAATTAGTTTCCATAAGTGACACATCTCATAATCGACTCTTGACATAATCAAAATTTGATATAATTATGAAAATAATACATAATATTGTTAGGTCGAAATTAATTATCGTTAACACCCCGTCTCAGTGCAATCCGAGTCGGATAGGTTAGGTTAGGTTAGGGTTCTCTTTTGACCCTTAACCCAAAAATAGGAGCCCTGCGAAGCAGGGCTCCGTCCTCTTAGTTCACATTCTTCACACTAGTTTAATAAACTGAAGTTGAATTAATTATCGTTAACACCCCGACTCAGTGCAATCCGACTCGGATAGGTTAGGTTAGGGTTCTCTTTTGACCCTTAACCCAAAAACAGGAGCCCTGCAAAGCAGGGCTCCGTCAACTTAGTCCACATTCTTCACACTAGTTTAATAAACTGAAGTTGAATTAATTATCGTTAACATCCCGACTCAGTGCAATCCGACTCGGATAGGTTAGGTTAGGATTCTCTTTTGACCCTTAACCCAAAAACAGGAGCCCTGCAAAGCAGGGCTCCGTCAACTTAGTCCACATTCTTCACACTAGTTTAATAAACTGAAGTTGAATTAATTATCGTTAACACCCCGAGTCAGTCCAATCCGACTCGGATCGGTAGAGAACCCTAACCTAACATAACCTAACCTAGGTTATGTTAGGTTTGGGTTCTCTTTTGACCCTTAACCCAAAAATAGGAGCCCTGCGAAGTTGGGCTCCGTCAACCTAGTCCACATTCTTCACACTAGTTTAATAAACTGAAGTTGTTCAACTTCAGTTTATTCTCTATTTTCTTCTTAGATTATTGAAAATGAAAATTATAGCAAATACATTTATGGATTTTAATTATTATGACACTTGATCGGTTATGGCCAATGGAATTAAGGAAAGTCATTTTATGTCATTTCACGATTATAACAACTGAAGCGTTATTTCTAATGAAATTATGGCAAATACCAGTATGGCATACGAAATTATGGCATTTTAAATTATGGCAAACATTAGTAAACCGTATATGTCGATGGGAGAGAATAATACGACATTCAACTACCTATTCAATTTGCTTTGGCACAACGTACTTCAATGAAAAATAATTTCAAACAATATTTTAGGCTTTTCCAATGTTATGTTAATAATAATAATAATAAGATTTATTTTGGAACAATTAAGATTTTACATATTGTTACATAAGAAAACGTTGATAGCTACAAAAGTTATATAACTGTGGCGCAGCTACCAGCGCCCAAATTTATAAACAATTGTACATGTTATGTTCCAGACACATTAAAGTAAAGTTCAAACATAAATAACAATAAATAAACCTAGTGCACTTACATTGACATTGAATGTGTGTATGTGTTTGTGTTTGTGTGTATGATTGTTTGTGTGTGTGTGTATTTGTGTGTGTATGTTTTTGTGTTTGTGCGGGTGTGTGGTGTAGTGCTATGTTACCATAAGTCGTTCAATATCGTCGTAACTCATAGTCTGTAGCCATTCTGTCAATTTTTACGCAGTAAGCTTTTTGTTAAGGGATAGATGTTGAGCTTTCTATTGATTAAATTATAGAGTTTGGAACTAATGTGTTTGTAATGCCTACTTACCACTGCTGTCTTATAAAGTTCAATTTTGCACACTCTATCGAAACGACGCTTTTTTGCTGAATACTGTGAGTCAAAATACACAGAGTTGTGTTTTTTTAGAACCGCTTGTAGTATAAATAACTGTCTGACTGTCAGGACCTTACAAAGTGAAAAAATATCAGTTGTTGGATACCTAATCAGTTTATTTGCTAAAACTTTTAATACCGCTCTTTGAGCTCTCTCGACACGTAATAAAGTGGTTTTATGAGTACTGCCCCACAATGTAATACAGTAGCTGAGGACCGACTGTGCAAGTGCCAGATAAACCATTTTTAAGCACCGGAAGTCAGCGGATGTTCTGAGGTTTTTGAACACGTATATAAGACGTCTAACACGGGTTACGTTAGAATAAATCTGCTTCTTCCACGTAAGAAGGTTATCCACTATTATTCCCAGATATTTTATACTCTCAGTTCGCTCCATTTCTAAGCAATTACAAGGAGAGAAGGTTGACTTATTAGAGTTGCAAACATGTGCTCTAATCTTAAATGTTGCCGGAGCTTGGCTAAGAATACCAGGGGTGAATGTAATGAACTTGGTTTTGGGGATGTTGAGTGTAAGCAGATTAGAGGATAGCCACTTCATTACTATCTTCAAAGCGGTTTCAGTCCTCTCTTTGGCCTCGGTCCAATCTTTGCCATGCGTTACTAGAGCTGTGTCATCCGCATATGTTATGATTCTAGTGTAAGGTAGGCGTAACTGACAAAAGTCGTTAACATATATGAGGAAGAGCGTAGGGCCAAGAACGCTACCCTGTGGGACACCAAAATTCATATTTTCTTCGGTACTAGTGTAATCCCCTAATTTAACAATCTGTTTTCGGCCTGAGAGGTAGCTCCGGAACATTTATAGACTAATACCACGGATACCAATTGCTTCCAACTTTTTTAATAACAGAGGAACCGATACTGTATCGAACGCCTTCGATAAATCCAAAAAAGTACCTATAGTCTTCTGTTTGGTATTAAAATTATCAATAATTGTAGTTGTGAGGTCTAGAGTAGCGTCCTCTGTAGATTTTCCGCGCCTAAAACCGAATTGATTTTCAGATAAAATACTAAATTTGTTGAGATATTTTAGTAATCTAATATTAATGATTTTCTCGAAAACTTTTGACAACGCTGAGAGAATGGATACAGGTCTGAAGTTAGAAATAATACCCTTGGCTCCCCCTTTATGTATAGGGTGCACTATTGCAGTCTTAAAGTAGTCAGGGAACACACCCGAGGACAGGTATAAATTAAAAATGTGTACAAGAACTGGGGCAATTATGGTTCTTGTGGCTTTAAGAGCCGTGTTAGGGATACCATCATGCCCGATAGCACATTTGTCCTTTAAGCTCAATATAATATTTGTATTATACAATATATATTTATATAATTATATATACATACATACATACACATCGTCACGCCTCCCATCCCCGAAGGGGTAGGCAGAGGTGCACTTCCACACCCACCCCTCGCCAGATACACCCCAGTCCCACGTAATAAGGGGCGAGCTTATTGCCGTACCGGGCACATTTCCAGACTCCGCGCTGCCACTGAGAATTTCGTGACAGAAAAACCCAACAACACTGCCCGACCCAGGAATCGAACCCGGGACCTCCCGATCCCACGCGCACACCCATGCCGCGAGACCAACGAGGCAGTCGTATAGGGTTTGATGTCGAGTTTTCCGTCTCTACGCAAGGATGGTATTTGCATCGTGTTATCCCTTAGTCGCCTCTTACGACACCCACGGGAAGATGGCGGGGTGGTGACACTTGTATTCTATGCCGTCAACCACACGGCTATATATATATATATATATATATATATATATATATATATATATATATATATTGTATTATTATATATATAATTATATATATTGTATTATAATATAATTATATTATAATACAATATAATATTTTTTATTATGTTATATTGAACGGAAGGTAATATTTAATGTTTATAGTTATTTCAATTGTTCAAACACAGATTCAGTTCTCATGATTTTAGATGAAGTTCATTACACTAAATGACATTTACACTAAATACTTACAACATTTACAGGTAAATATTTGTTTAAAAAGTATTACATATTTTTTTATTTAAATATATTTTATAAATCGTTTTAGTCAATAAAGATTAAAAGGCTCAAATATCGTTTTTCGGATAGTTTTACCAATTGGTGACAGTTCAACTTCGACTGCATGGATAGCGTAGTGGTTTTTAAGCGGTCGCTTTGCCGTTTCTGTACGCACAGGATATATACACAACACACAAGATATTTCTAGGCTGGCAGTTGTACTTAGAAAAAGGTGAAATTCAAGTGTTTTTATAATATAGTACAACCTAACCTAAGCCATACGGCATTTCTTTTCAAAGTTGTCGGTTTCATCATCCAAATAAAGAAGAAACCAATAACTTTAAAACATAAACACCATCTTGAAGTTCGCAACGACATTATGCAGTGACAGTAGCAAGTTTGCAACTTGGTAGCGATCCACTAGATGGCGCTTGTGGTGCAAGTGTCGGGAACTCTCAGCGCCGCATAAGTTTCCACTGTCAAAGGACGAAGCTAACAGGCCTGCGGTATATCGAAGATTAACGTCCAACTACGTTTGGTTACTTTGTAGATACTCGTCGCAGACAAAAGTGAATGAATACTTTGCAAATATATAAGCGAATTAAAATTGAATACTTGTTAGAATTTTTTTCAGGGTTAATTAGGTAGGTACCTACGTTTGATGTGTTTAAATTACTTTTTGGCTCCCTGCTATGACCCTAAATTAACGCTAGGACATATTAATTTTTTAGCAGTAAATTATTTATTGGTATAAGAAAATGTTGCAGTGGCATTGGTATATAAAAGACATAACAATGCAAAAACTAAAAACTGTTTACTTGTATATTATGTTTACGTTATAGAGTGAAGTGCGTGCGGTTGTAAGCGATATCCTCTTCAAGAAATAACTCCTAATTTAAATGTGTATTTGAATTCAAATATCCATCTCGACAAGTAAACTCTGCCTTTACAAATACTCTGTGATCTACAATATCCTGGTAAGGGCTAATACAATCACCGTTATGTATAACCAGTCAATGTTGTGGTTTCATAGATTTGCTTGACCAACACCGATGTAGAACCTTAGTATATTGAGGTTATTTCCGTAATACCATACTTACTGAACTTAACGGCCAATATCCGGAGTGAAAAGCAAAAGATTGCTTTTATACTAAATATGCACTGCTATACTCAAATAATATACTGCGATTGACTGTTTTTGTTACTCTTGTTAATTTATAACACAGCAACAGATGCTTAAGAAGTATTGTGAAATGTAACTTAAAAACTCTTAACAAAACAAAAAGCGGCCTAAAGTATTCTCTGTCAAGCAACCAGGGGGCTAATCGTGCTATTTTCAAACGTTCAAACGTTGACAACGTAACGTATTTGGTGAACGTTTGGTTTTAGTTTGGCTGATGTCAAACATCTCATGTGACATGGTATCGTGCTAATTGTATTGAGCGTTCGAACCTAGGACCAAGAATCAAATGGACTCGACATTTGCGTACACCCGTAAAGGACGGACATAGAGTACATCCTGGGTTGGTGTTACCAGATGTTGTAAATGTTTACCCTACAATTCTACGAAGTACATATTAACTTTTAAGTAACATTGTATCAAACCTGAATTATAATAATAATAATAATAATCTACCATATTCACACAACACCATCTAGTCCCAAACTAAGCAGAGCTTGTACTATGGGCACTAAATAATGGATAAACATACTTATATACTTTTTTTTGGAAATACATACATATTATACATTGAAACACCAGACCAAGACAAATATCCATGTTCATGAACACAAATGTTTGACTTGTGTGAGAATCGAACCAGCAACCTTCGGCGTAGCAGTCGTTTACACTCCCGCTGCGCCAACCGGTCGTTCCGGAATTGAATACCTTACCAGACATCTGAGACCGCGTTCTCCTATAATTTTTAATCAATTTGGTATTTCGATGAATTTATGAGCTAACTCGAGAAGTTCCATCAATATCCGTTTAGGTATTTTTGCAACGAATAGTAACAAACATCTATATAATAAAAAAATAAAAATATAGCTAACCTTACAAGGAGGTTTAAATCCACCCATAAGGTGTGCGATAAGTATTTTTTATACTTAATATTATTATGTATAACAAAAGTGTCGAATATGTGGGACTTTCTTTTTTTTTTTTTTTTTTGTTTTACGAGGTGGAAAATCCCTTCGGATCTCCGACTCTTGGGGGAAATAAGAGCCGGAGTATGTGGTGTTTCCACTAAAAACCACCTCGACTTCCGCCATGTACCCGTATGTCGGAGGGTGGGGCATCACCAAAGCACTCGTCACCACCCTCCAACGGGTATTGGCCCGCCAGATGGTCAGGCGGGCCCCGAACAAAACCCCCTTGGCGACGGATTAAGGTGTTGGACTCCGCCGCCAAAACGCCCAGCGGCCGCAGAGGATAGGGAGGACGGCAACGCAACACCGCATCTCCTCTTCCTCTGCGGCCCCACCGCGACGCATCAAATGGTGCGCCCCCATTTGGTCGCGGGAGATAGGGCGCGCGGCAACGCAACACCGACACGCCTCTCCTCCCGCGACCGCACCCGACTGCGAGAGACAGACAGAACTGTCCCCCGCACCCGCACCGTTAGACGCATCCTGCGCAGGCCCCTCCAAGCCCACGCGGAGCGTCCCCTCCTGGATCCCTCTTAGCTTCACCGCGGGTGAGCAATCCACGGTTACTGAGCCCCCCCACCACGACAAGGTGGAGATCCCACGGGGGGGCGAATATGTGGGACTGGCTTCACTCGCCAAATAAACACGAGGCTCAAAGTTATATATCTTTTATTATATTATTTGACACTCAACTTTACTGTCCTTTGAACAAAATTAATTTTGTATACAAATTTCTTATTTTCTCTTCTTTATCATTCGAGAATGATTCCAAATAAGTACCTATTGCGGGGAGTTTTCCTAAAACACTTTTGTTCAAAGTGTTTAGAGCATACTCTTGCATATTTATTCGGATCCCAGTTTTCTCCTCCTGTTGCATGTATCAACATTTATTTTTGGATCGTGCAGTCCTTTGGGAATCTATAAACAAATAATTTCATTACTACAAAGAATCGGAAAACAAACTAAATAATTAATCTGAAATTCATATGAAACTAAGTAGCGGAAAATTACCCAAAATTTGGGTAATTTCTCAAACGCTTCAGTGGTATCCCTAAAAAACATTTAACGCTGTAAAATTAAAAAGTATCGATGACTTTTGGCTAGCTCAACATTCAACGACCTATTGAATTCGATTGTGTAATACTAAAATCGCGGTGATAATAAAATAGCATTTTTGGGTTTATTGATGTAATTTAGAAATTATTTCCTTATGTAATGATACGCTATTTGTATCATTCTATCAATATTTTCATGTCTAAATAGATATTAAAACTAAAATATCGTACTTACGAATAAATGGCTATGTTCTCACATTTCCGCTCACTATGGCTTTTACAGCCTAAAATGTAACAAATCACCATAATAAATCTGAACCAATGATATTTTCACTAAGCATTCATAATTAATAACAATAATAACACAATTTTTCGCGGAAATTATCGAGAGCTCAAACGTTTGTTGGTCACAATATTCAGTTGTGACCAACAAAAAAAACGAAAACTCTGACAAAGACAAAAAATGCTATCTTTGTCTCTTTTACTCTTATGTATTTCTGTATGTCATTATCTCGGTCTGTCACGGTATTATTATTTGCTTATCAAATCCATAGAGATACATCATCCTAGGTTCGAACCGTAGACGCAACCCTTACGTTGGGCTAGCGTCAAACGTTTAGTGCTTGACACCGGCTTTTGAAAATAGTAAGTACTATTCTTATACTAAAGAGGCTGTAGCGACATCGCGCCATGTGCAAGCACTATTTTAAAAAGACAAATGTCATGTCATGTGAATGTCATTGAATGTCAACAAATATTATAATTACCTATATGTATGAAATCATGAAATAATTTTATTCAAATTATACGGTAAGTACCGAAATATTGTTTACTGTAATAAGTGATTGATGCAAAAAACAATTAATGATCACACTTGGTCATGTAGAAGTGGTTTTTATTTCACTAGAGTAACGAAGGTGAATTCAAATGATGATGCACCACAACATTACTGCAATTGCAGCTTCTTCTGCTATTTGTCGAGCCCAATACGAATTTTATATGATCGTTACAATAAAAAACAACTATTTTTCAGATTTGGAATAATATATAGAGCAGAGAAAGATGTTAAACAAAGCCTGAATTGGCAGCGTTCGGCATAATAGTCATCCTTTCTATATAAGAAGAGATAGACGAAAAGCTGGAGAATTTGAATTTGGCTGACTGTCTAACTTTTCAGGTACGCATTTTAATTATCATTACGTAAGATCCTACAGTATTTACTCTCATACTGAACTTGTCTTATAATATGCATAAATCCCCAACAAAATATTGTAAGTACCTATTATACTCAAACACAAGATATAGCGCACGTATGTGAAAAGATTAATCTTAAGTTAAATGTCAGCGTGTTTAGTTATTTTGGTAGGACTTACATTTGAGTAAATATTTACTAAATAATTTATGGTTTAATTTTGTTCACAGTAGCCGAGGAGTAAGCAGAATAATCAACCGCTCGTTAGCACAACCACATGGACAGTACATAATTGCAAGTTAACAAAAATGAGGAATTTGCTATGAGCCAAATCGAGACCATCGTCACTTCTTGGACATTAAACAAGAATAAACTATTAATTAGTTCTCTTCCCGAGGGTGTCGTAAGAGGCGACTAAGGGATAACATGATGCAAATACCATCTTTGCGTAGAAACGGAAAACTCGACATCAAACCCTATACGACTGCCTCGTTGGTCTCGCGGCATAAGTGTGCGCGTGGGATCGGGAGGTCCCGGGTTCGATTCCTGGGTCGGGCAGTGTTATTGGGTTTTTCTGTCACGAAATTCTCAGTAGCAGCACGGAGTTTGGAAATGTGCCTGGTACGGCAATAGGCTCACCCCTTATTACGTGGGATTAAAGTATATCTGGCGAATAGTAGGTGTAGAAATACACCTCTGCCTACCTCTTCGGGGTTATAGGCGTGAGACTATGTATGTATATATGTAGTTTACTAAAATAACGAAAACCAAACTAAATAAGTACATAATTATTACTGTGAAGTTCACATTGTAATTGTAACAATCAAATGGCCTTATAGATGTTGATTGTTTCAACTCTACTTAAAATAATATTTTGTATCAGATTTCATCATCTCAATATACTGAATAAATAAAATCGAAATGTGAAATTGGAGCTTGCCTTTTAATATACATACCTACTCTATTCTTTTAAATATATATCTATTGAAGTGATCCAGCGGCAGTCTGGGTAACACTGGATCATCAGATGTTGGACTCGGTACCCGGTTAGAAACGCGCTACGCATATTGGCTCGGAACATCTGCCATTTGAGAGGTTAGGCAGCGATAGCCTAGTGGATATACCAACAGACTGCCATGCAGAGGGTATCGGGTTCGAATCCACGGCGCGCACCAATGACTTTTCGGAGTTATGTGCGTATTGAATTATTAATTATCGCTTGTCCCGTGCCTCGGAGAGCACGTTAAGCCGTCGGTCCCGGTTGTCATGAAGATCTTTGACAGTCGTTACAGGGCGTCAGTACCTTCTCAATAAACTGACACTAGTCTAAACCATGGAATATCGCTATCCCTTCGGGTTGCGGAGGTCAGACAGGCAGTCGCTCCGTGGAAAAGCTAATATTCAGCCAAATCCGGTTAGACTAGTAAGCGGACCCCAGATTGAAACTGGGATAACGCTAAGAGGATGATGATCTGCCATTTGAGAGGTTATGTTAGCTCACACAATTGTATCACATCTTGTTGAGTCTGTGGTTAGTCTCCCTTGTAGAACGGCCTATTGGTCTAGTGGTACCTAAACCTGAGTGCTAAGACGAAAGTCATGGGTTCGATAACCACCCAGGAGCGCTCTCCGTGCGATGAGCAAATTACCATAACTATAATACTCGTATGTGTATAAAAGCAATATTTATATATATTAATCAATTTTCTGACTACCATGCCACTAGGTTGTGCCTAGTTTGGGATCACACCGCCAGGTGTAGGTTGTCACAGAGAATTAATTTATTCTTATGTTTCTCTTCTTCACGGATATTTTCTTACAATTCACTTAGAAATTCACCCGGTATAAATGGTCACTAAGGACGAAAGGCGGCACCTACCCTAACCACTCTCATACTAGTATGGGCAGGTGGTACTTGATGGGTAACCTTATTAGATAGATATTCTCTTAACAGGCTCCAAAGCCTATTACTTTTACTAAATATGCAAAGTGGGCAACAGTGATGTGTTGTCATGGCGGGTCTCGTGGCAACAAAGACCCGGGGCAGGTTTTCCCGTGAATATGCCTTTGAAAAATACACCAAGCGAATAGCTCCTGTGGCCTTCCCTTCGCTGATCGGCCAAAGCAAGCCAAATTTAAGAGCCCTGAACTAGCTAGTCAAAATAGGCTGGCCAGAATCTAGGCCATGTCTAGGCTCTGACCGACTCGTTGAACTATTCGGCACCCTTTTTTTTACGGGAAACTCTTTTGCGAGTGCCTCTCCGCGGGGCGGGCAGAGAGGGTATGTCGGACTCCCCGGGACAGAACCCGGGTTTACCGACTAAAACCACTGCCTCAGCGCTCAAAAGAATGGAACACAGGAAACGCGGGTGTGCTGCTCCTGGGTCCCGTTACGCTTGACCAGTAGTAGGGCTCAGTCTCTAAAAGGGCTAGGGTGGTAGTGCCCTCCCTTCGCTACCTCGTACTGTGCGAGTACAGTGTGGTCCTACTCTGACTATCCGAGACCGCTGTCTTCTCGGGGTCGTTCGTGGTCGGGCAGTCAGATTGCCATCTCTGATTGCCCACGGGCCCAAGGAAGAGTCAGGCTAGCGGCCATTGTCACCGCCACGATGCGCGACGTCGCCTGCGAGCGGGATCGGCTCTCTCGCGATCCCGCTCGGCGTCCCACCGGACGTCTTCCGTCAACATGGCCTGAACTACGGCCGGTGGAGAAAGAACTATTCGGCACCCACAGATTACATGAAATTTACAATTCTGTGTCGGCACCGCATTGCGCTTCCCACGCACGCACATTCAACTCGCTGCCACCCAGCCCAAAGCTAAGACTTAGGTCTGTTACACGAGGTAGTGGGTTGGATTCCTAACACCACAAATCTTTGTATGATGAGCTACGCTTTTGTCTGTGTCTATGTTAAATGAAATAATTACAATACCTATCTAGGTACTTAGGTAAAATAATGATAAATGAACGTTTATCAGTCGTCTACTTGCTGTATACAGGCGTCTGAGCGCGCACTGACCGAGTAGGCAGTCTTTTGGCTTAAGCCACCCAAAGAACCTATAACTGTGACAGTATTATGTGTACGGTATAAGTACATCCCCGTAATATTGTTTCAGCCTTTCAAAAGCGAATGTCTAGGTATCTATATATATATATATCTATCTAAAGGTATCGCGACGAGATGTAGCCTATTTGATAAGATGCCTTCCTAGACATTGTCATTAATATAGGGCCAAGCAAGGTTGACGCCAATCTTACAATAATGAATTCTACCGCAACGTTAAGCTATACCAAAGAGATATCTATAAAATTGCCTTATGAA
The DNA here is from genome assembly GCA_944739405.2 of Euclidia mi. Classification (NCBI taxonomy): domain Eukaryota; kingdom Metazoa; phylum Arthropoda; class Insecta; order Lepidoptera; family Erebidae; genus Euclidia; species Euclidia mi. The sequence goes on from OX123182.2 coordinate 89,638,944, forward strand.
AGAATGTTGTTCACTCATTTAAGTTGCAATCAAACGTATTGTAAGCATATGCCACTAAAGTGATAAATAATACAAAACTATCTTAATAATTTTCTCAAATTTAAAATATTATATAATTGCAAAGTTCGTCGATAGGAACTTTTGGTTTGACAACGTATGAGACGTCCGCGAACGTAACTGTTTTGGTTTAAAACGTTGTCAAATAATAGCGCGATACCATGCAACAACGAGAGTTCGCTCGCACGCTGTCACCTAGCTGTCACTGAACGTATCTGCCCTACAAAAAACAAATCGTTTACGTTCAAATAATTAGCACGATACGAAATGTGCTTAACGTGACGTTTTCGGTTGAAGTTTGGTTTGGTAAATACGTTGACGTTTAGCACGATTTCCCCCCCTGTACAGCGATAAATCAAAGTACCTAGTATAAAACGCCGTGAAACTACATATATGTTCTTACATAAATTATATTATAGGCCAAGTATGTGTCTCCATTTTTATTCAAATAAATCTGGACAGAAACTGTGTTTACAAAAGTGCAAAAGAAAATATTTTTACAAGAAGGATTAACACGGGAGTAAGCTATCACAAACAAAGACCTCTATTTCAAGACAACATTTTATACAAGCTTTATAAAAAACCGTTACTTTCACATTCACTTTCATTCCTAAAGACTGACCAAGAAGTTATATAAGTCAAGTGTGAATGGGACAGGAGGAAGGGGAAGACCTAGACGGACGTTCTCTGACCAGATTGGAGACATCCTAAAAAAAGGGGCAGGTTAGAAGTACCCTTAACTGAAGAGCATGCATGAGAAATTTGATGGGAGTGAATGAAGCAAGAGATATTCGTTCCGTAGTCTCTGCGTACCCCTCCGGGAAACAGGTGTGAGTCTATGTATGTATGTATTTATGTTGAATTTAATAATACTACGTATTATGGTGCTTTTTTTGTTAACAGAATATTAAAATACATACATACATACATACATAGACTCACGCCTGTATCCCCGAAGGGGTAGGCAGAATTAAACGCCCACTTTTCGCCAGTGTTTTCATCCCACGTAATAGGTGGCGAGCCTATTGCCGCTTATAGGGATATTTTGTTTGCCAGAGCCTCGTCCGTTGATCGGCAGTTGCACCACTTGCAGGTGAGGATGGCTTGGAACCCTAAGTTCTTGGTGGGAACCCTATGCGCCATATATTAAAATACAGAACTGTTATTGGCCTATATCATTAATAAACCCATGCATATGGTTTCGTAACAGTATCTACGGATGGTAGAACAAAATGTGTACGCTGCGTGGTCACCTAAATAACTTTAAACTGGATTGAAAGAGGACGTAAATTGAAACTGAAAGTCCATTTTGGAAACGGGTTTAAAGTAGGTGCATTAAACTAGAAACTAGTGACTTTCAAAGACGTTGTCGCTCTCCATGAGAAGTGGGTATAGTCGTACAATATTACAGCACAGCGTTGTAGAGTGTTTGAAATTGGTGGTTCTCATGCATACTAAAACCCGTAGGCTTTAAGGGAAAATTATTCTCTCACAGAATATTGAAATAAAGGAGAAGATTCATACTATCAACATCATTCTCCTCTTGCATTAAAGATGGAGCCAGAGTCCGCTTTCTAGTTTAACCAGCTGTGATAGAATATTTGCTTTTACGCAGACAAGTTTCATTCGTAGTAATTCGTGACTAATAACCACATTGTACACGTATACAATGCGTATTCACCATATTCACAATTATGTTTAGTTCGAAATGCAATGCTAAAACAGCAACCACCGGAGTCAAATTGTTCAAACGCATAGTATTATCACACGCAATCAAAATGCGACTGTCATTATGTTATTCCCCAATGAATAATGCCACCAAATGTTGGTATTTATTCGACATTAACGGCGTGACAGCCCGGTCACGACCTACAGCGGCGGGCGGTGGCGGAAAGCTAGTACGATGTGGCGACATGGCGCGTTTACTCTGAGGCGACATCGGTGGGAATAAAGCCATGTACATCGAAATCGCTCACCGCTGCCGCCAGCCGCTGTAGGTCATGACCGGGCCGTATCATTGGTATTGTGTGCTACGCTCAACCTGTATGCAAATACATTTGTTTCATCACGCGTTCAATTACATTTCTTTGTGTTAAAAAACAGGATTCCAAGCAAAGGCCCAATTATGAGACGTATGTATCTTCATACTAACGCTAAAGTGCACAGCTTACCGTGATCACCGTTTCACCGAACGTATAGTGAGAGCTGTAGGTCTCACTTTCTGGAGTTCTGCGATTATGTATCTTATTATTTTTGTTGGCAAAAAGGAGCTAATCCTCTTTCTTGTAATAATCATGAAGATGAAAATAACACAATAAATTTAATAATGGCAGACATTTGGTTCGACACATAGTAAGTGTATGTAACTAGATAAAAAATGTAAGAGCTAATACTACGGCAATGGTAATTTGGTTCCCTATCCATTTGCATAAAATTTTAAGACCTAATATAACTTAGCATAATTTTGTTTGGCATAATTATATTTTCGCATAATATAATTACGCATAACAGGTTACGCATATTTTTTTAATCATAATTTCTCTAACCATAATAATAATTAAGCATAATATTCTAAAGCATAAATTTATTAAGCATAAAGTTCTAAAGCATAACTTTTTTAAGCATAATATCCTAAAGCATAAAATTCTAAAGTATAAATTTATTTACGCATAATGATTACAATACAATACAAATTGGATAAAATAACTTTGGCAATGTATCTATGGCATATTTTTCGCTGTAGGAAACATGAAACAAGCAAGCATACAGCATGCAAGCAAGCATGCAAGCAAGCATGCAGCAAACAAGCAAGCATGCAGCATGCAAGCAAACATGCAGCATGCAAGTAAGCATGCAGCATGCAAGCAAGCATGCAGCATACAAGCAAGCATGCAGCATACAACATGCAGCAGGCTGGGCTTCTGTTTTTTCTGTTCAACTTTTGTTGCACAGCATATACATTTTTTACAAGTTAAATATATAATTATATAAATATTATGCTAATAGTCATTAGGCCTATTGACGTTATGCTAATAGTCCTAATGACTATTAGCCCGGCCCCACGCGCCTACGCGATTTTAAATAACACTCTAGGGGTAGGACAAACAAGTGGGTTTTGTAGCAATTCGGTTCTGTCACTAACTTTTGTTGCACAGCATATACATTTTTTACAAGTTAAATATATAATTATATAAATATTATGCTAATAGTCATTAGGCCTACTAAAGTTATGCTAATAGTCATTAGGCCTACTAACATTATGCTAATAGTCATTAGGCCTACTAACGTTATGCTAATAGACATTAGGCCTACTAACGTTATGCGAATCAAATTTATGCCAAAACAAATAAGTCCTTAAGATGATTATGCTAACATAAAATGTATGCCTAAAAAAATATGCCGAAGTATTATTATGCCAAAACAAATTGTGCCATAATCGTTATGCCGAAGTATAGTAGGACAAAGAACATTATGCAAAAAGAAGGGATCCCTGGTAATTTATACGCGTGAAAATAACAGCACATCAGTTAATATCAATTTATACCAAATATCTGCCTACATGCCTGGCAGGGTAAGGCTTTTATTCCGTGAAGTACGAGAGACAAATGTAATGTATGAAAATAAGTTGGTGATAAAGCAAAATTATTTGCGCCACTCACGATGCCAATGAGAATCTCGTGCCCGCATTGAAAGAAGATCAGCATTGCGTTGTTCGCTGAGTCAGCCCGGAGCGGATTCGCTGTCTACTAGTGAAAGTGCTCGCAATTCTCTGAATATTGCCGCCAAATTGAACCTCCGATAACCTAGATCTCTTTCAGCGGTACCTGGCTATGCAGCTATGTGAATACGTTTTAATTTACTCTCGCTGAAGTAATGTAGCAATGTGATTCGATTACGGCTGAAGTTTAAATGCTATTAACGCTTACAATAAGCTGATCGGTACTTTTTATTTGTATGTTCTGATGTCAGGAGTTAAGCAATCGGGCGACATGCGTCAACCCCACGATTGCTGACCACGCATCGAACGAGCATGGCGCGGGTCATCAAAACTGCATATTTAGCTATAAGTTTCATATTTAATTATAATGTTAATTTAATCAGTCTTGTAGAACCTTTCTAAGAATAAACTTGTATTTTAAAATAATAAATCTATTTTTTAATAGTAATCTCGTCCACCGATATTTAACTGGCGCAGTCGGTAGGATCGCGACACTCGCATATCGAATAAAACTCTCCGAATAGAGTGGACGGTATCTATCGTCATCTTCGCGATCCCCTATAAGAAGAACCTACGTCGGTGGCAGCCTGCGGGAGTTCCGGAACATTGGGAGTCCTGCTGTTCTACAAGGCCCGGCAAGAAATGCAGAGGTTCCTGGGGTAAGTACGAATCGTTTACCCAGTATCCTGTGCAATATTTCCTGTCGTATATTACTTGCATTTATACTTGCTATTCCATGTGTTTTGTCTGTATGCTATAATCGCGATAGACTTATTTTGTTTTATTTCGTGCACTTAGGCTGTACTTAATAACAATAGATTCGCGCGGTAAGCAAATACGCTGAGCGAACGATTAAAATTAGGTATTAATTATTGTAATTGAATATTATTACGCCTGTATTTATACAATACGGTAGGCAGTGTTGTAGGTAGCACATTTTAGTATTTAATTTGTTGCATAATTTTTTTTTTTTTTCATAACAATGGCAATGTGTAGCACAGATATGACTAACTTAAAGTTTATTAGGGACCTCATGCCCAAATATGATGGTAACCCGAAAACATTGAACTTTTTCATTAGGGAGGTGGAAAATATTATGTTATTATTGGAACCAACAGCTAGAGCAAATCCAGCACTTATTTGTTTAATTAAAAGCAGGTTGAGCGGCACCGCGATCGACGCTATAGCTTATGAGGAGTCCCTAGACTCGTGGCAGGCCATTAAGACCGCGTTGATACGTAGATTAGGCGAACCGCGCAATGAAATACAAGTGATGCAGGAACTCACTCGTATTCGCCGTAATAAAAACGAAGATTCCGAAGCGTTTGGTAAACGTCTTAGGGATATTTTAGACACACTACAGTCAGTGGGTAAGCATAATGACAAGTCGTATTACGAAAAGATGGTTATAGACCAATATGTTAACAATTTAGAGTTCCATATATCAGTAGGCGTACGTATCTCGAATCCAGAGACGCTAGAAATAGCCATAACTAACGCTAGGCAGGAGGAAGCACGCCTAGCACACCATAAATTTAGCAATAACTTTAATACACCTTTTATGCAAGCCAAACCAAAAGATACACCAAAATTTAGTTTGTCTACACCCCAACCATTTGGGTTCAATGCCGCACCACCTCAACAAAGGTTTGTACACCCGAACTCTCAGCCGCAACAACGTAGCAACTGGGCCCCTGAACAGAAACAGCAATGGGCACAATCCACGCTCCCATAGAAGAATAAAACACAAGGTAATGTTAGACCAAGCGGGTCCGGCACCTTTAGGAACTCGTCGAACTTTAGACAGCAGCCGAACGTGCCACACCAGCAAGTGAACCCACCACAAAAGGTATCAGACGTTACAATGAGATCTGTTAACAAGCCGCAAAAGCCGCAATTTGGAGAACTTTTCTATACATCCAACGAACAGGAACAGTATCAGGAGAACTACGACCCCTGCTACGATCAAAGTGAGTACTATAACCCACAGTATGCCGATCTCTGTGAGACGTTCCAGGATTTATCTGTTGATGAATCATACCCTCAGGATTTTTGCGAGGAGGGGGAACAGGAAGAACACAGCTGATAAACACAGTACAACTAAATAGTCAAGGTAAGGACCGTCTGCCGTACATTGAGTTACCTGAATTTAATGGTAAGTTTCTATTGGATACCGGCGCTACTAACTCTTTAATATCACCTAGCGTTATACAGAACACCATGTTTGAACAATGTGTCGAATACGAGCCCTTCCAAGTTCGTACCGCGCATGGTATTACCAAACATCAACACGTAGCAGTTTTACCCTTACCCCCACCATTTGATACGGACAAATTTCACAAGTTTCTTATATTTGATTTTGACCCAAAGTACAAAGGACTTATACGTATGGACTTGTTACAAGAATTAGGATGCAGTATAGATTTAGAAAATAGAGTATTAAATTCTTCCAATTTTCAGATACCAATTTACTTAGATTATCCGGTAAAAAAAATTAGAATTGAACCAAGATGCGAAAAGCTTATTGTAGTAAAGACTAATTATACGGACGGACAGTACATATGCAATGACTTTTGCTGGACACACGGACTTAAGTCACCTGCGGCCATAGTTACAGTTAAAAATGGATCGTTTAAAACATCGGTAATTAACTCTACAGATGAGAAGAAAATAGTAATGAATAATAGACCTGTTTTACTTGAACCACTACCCCAAGACATACGATTAGACATTCAGACTTCTAAACTAAATAAATTAGACATACAAGACAGTACTGAGATAGATAACGAGCTTCGTAAAAATCTTAATAAAATACGAACAGACCATATGAACGAGGAAGAAAAGCGTGAAATTACAAAGTTGTGTTTTAATTATAGAGATATCTTTCACTCTGACAATATTCCATTATCCTTCACTCATACAGTAAAGCATGAACTCAGACTGACAGACGACACACCAATTTTCGTTAGAAGCTACAGACAAGCCCCTCAACAACGCAAAGAAATACAGAATCAAGTTGACAATCTTTTAAAACAAGGCATTATTAGAGAAAGCATTTCCCCGTGGTCATGCCCCGTTCATATAGTCCCTAAAAAACCAGATGCATCAGGTAAAGTTAAATGGCGACTTGTGATTGACTATAGACGACTTAATGATCGTATAATAGAAGATAAGTACCCACTCCCTAACATTCACGACATATTGGACAGACTTGGACGCGCGCAATATTTTACCACCCTTGATCTCGCTAGTGGCTACCATCAACTAGAGATGCACCCTAACGATATCGAGAAAACTGCATTCACCACAGAAAGAGGACATTATGAGTTTTTAAGAATGCCTTTTGGACTTAAAAACGCACCGAGTACTTTTCAACGACTAATGGATCATATCCTAAGAGGCTTAGACAATGTATTTACATATTTAGATGACGTCATCATAGTGTCTACGTCACTACAAGATCACCTAGAGAAACTTAAAAGGGTCTTTGACAGATTTAAAATACATAATCTCAAAATTCAATTGGATAAATCCGAATTTCTTCAGAAGCAGGTTAACTTCCTAGGTCATGAACTAACTGATCAAGGCCTTAAACCTAATAAGGACAAAATTAAAGCCGTTTTAAATTTCCCTTTACCGCGTAGTCAAAAGGACATAAAATCATTTTTAGGTTTGGTAGGCTACTACCGCAAATTTATTAAAGACTTCGCACGATTAACTAAACCTTTAACATCTTGTCTTAAGAAGAATGCTAAGGTTGTTCATACAAACGAATTTCTTGAAGCAGTAAATAAATGTAAACAAATTTTAACAAACTCTCCGATTTTGCAATATCCGGACTTTGATCAAACATTTATTTTAACAACTGACGCTTCAGACGTTGCATTAGGCGCAGTTTTATCACAAGGGAATGTAGGCTCAGACAAACCGGTTGCCTACGCTTCGAGGACGTTATCTGATACCGAGTCGCGTTACTCCACCATAGAGAAGGAGTTATTAGCCATAGTATGGGCTATTAAATATTTTAGGCCTTATTTATATGGTCGAAAATTTATTATATATACAGACCATAGACCACTCATGTGGTTAATGTCTTTGAAGGATCCAAATTCCAAATTAACTCGATGGCGATTGAAATTAGCAGAGTATGACTACAAAGTAGTATACAAAAAGGGTAAACAAAATACTAATGCGGATGCGCTATCCAGGGTTAAAATTTTCCATAACAGTATAGACTCTCTAGCGGTTAACTTAGATGATAATGACGATGACGAAATTATAAATAGAATTTTTGACAACGCACGTAGACAAGCAGAAGCGGAAGATAGGGCCCCGACGAATAATAATAATGACAATAGAAATAATACAGACCACAATCAACAAGACATGGAGATCGATAGCGACTTACAGTCACACACTGATAAAACTGACACAGACCAAATTAGTCAAGCGACCACTAACCCTGACCAACTTATCTCAACAAACCACACACAACCAGACAACGACAATAAAGGCATACCAATTCTATCAGACGCTATAGACCGACAACTTAAACAATTCCATATTAGATCGACACCAGGTTCCACTTACAGAGTAGAAAATAGATCGACTAGTTCTCGAACCACTATCAAAGATGTCTTTATCCCTGTTAACAATACGGAGGCTGAGATTATCAAATTCTTGAAAGAACACACCATAGCGGACCGAATATTTCACTGCTACTTTTATGACGAACATTTATATTTAGCTTTCTCTAGAGTGCATACCACTATCTTTAATGACAGAGGTCCAAAACTCGTAAGATGCAGTACTCGCGTTACCCTAGTAGAAAACAAAACAGAACAACAGGAATTAATCAAGAAATATCACGAAGGCAAAACAATGCACCGTGGTATTCAAGAGACTTACAAGCAACTGCATAGGAACTACCATTGGCCTAACATGCTTCTCTCAGTCCAAAGATACATAAACCAGTGTGACATCTGCTTAAAGACAAAATACGAGAGGAATCCACTCAAACCCTCGCTATCCCTAACACCAACCCCTACTAAGCCTCTTGAACACTTATTTATGGATCTCTATTCTACAGGCGGATCTACATTTCTAACTATTATCGACAACTTTTCAAAATTTGCTCAGGCCATTCCTTTAAACGCATCAAGCAGTATACACATAGCCGAGGCACTATTACAAGTGTTCTCAGTTATAGGTCTACCCTTAAAAATAACAACTGACTCCGACAGTAAGTTCGATAACGACGTTATAAAAGACATTTGCGCTTCACATGACATCAACATCCATTTTACAACACCCTATAATCCGAATTCCAACTCTCCCATAGAACGCTTTCACTCAACCATAGGCGAGATAGTGCGAATACAGAGAATGACAAATAAAGAAGACCCTATCCAGTTAATTATGAAATACGCTATCATTGCCTATAATAACTCCATACACTCTACAACAGGCTACACACCCCGAGAACTCTTATTCGGCCATACAGCTTCGAGAAACCCTTTAGAGTTATTTTACCCTAAGGAATTTTATCAGGACTATGTTCTTAAGCACCGCATGAACGCCGAAGCTGTGCAGGAGTGTTTGGCAGCACACATGTCGAAGAATAAGGAACAAGTTATAGAGAAACGAAATAAGGCAGCCGAAGAAATAACATTTAAGGTAGGTGAGACAGTTTACAAACAGGTGGCCAAAACAGCTCGGAACGACAAGACCAAGCCAGTCTTCAAAGGTCCGTACAAAATTATACATCTTCACCCTAACAACGTAGCAGAGATTATAGGCAGCCATCCAAACTCTAAGTCAATTAGAGTACATTACAAACTTCTACGACGACCTCACCTTGTTCCAGGATCCTCATCGCAGGAGCCTGCGTGCTCTACGCAACCGCCAACTTGACCCTAACTCCAGTCAACAATGAAAACGGAATACTTTTGCTGAAACAAGGACAAGTTCTTAAACAGGTCGATACTTTTAGCTTGGCTTGTGTCTATAATGTTTCCCATTTACACGAAGTTTCTATAAAACTGTTAGCCTTGTATGCTAATACAAAAACAGCGGAAGCCAGTATCTTAGGTACTGAGGATACATATAGGACTTATAAGGATCAGATAGAACTAAGTGTAAACTTAATAGGTAAGAAAATTTTGTTTATTGTCCCTCGTATTAGAGTTAGACGTGGTATAATTAATGGGTTAGGATCTGTTATTAAGGCTATAACTGGCAATCTTGACTACGAAGACGCTATTAGACTAGAAAAGGAAATATCTTTCATACGCAATTCAGTTAGTAAAGTTCAAAATTCTGAAAAACAAACCCTATTTTTAGCAAGAAACACAATAGATGAATTTAGTAAACAGATAAACATTCTAAGTGACAACCAAAACAAGTTAACTGACCTATTGAAGAATACTACTACTAGATATAACTTAACTGTAAATCGCATGCATTTCTTAGATTTATATATTCAAATAGATTTTAGTTTACAGATTCTTTTAGATAAGCTCGTAGTTTTAGAAGACGCAATGACATTCGCTCAACTGGGTGTGATGCATCCTAGTATAATAGCCCCGCACAGTTTATTAAATGAGTTATTAGAAATTCAAAAAGTCAATCAATTTAGACCCGTAGATAAAATAAGTATTAGAAATATACACAGTCTAGAAAAGTCAATAAAGCTTACAGTACAGAACACACTTTAACATTTATCCTAGAAATACCTTCTGTTGACCCGAACCCATTCAACCTCCTTCATATATACTCCATTCCCGATACTCGAAACCTAACTATAATCCCCAAGTCCAAATACCTAGCACTGGGAAGCGAGGAGTACTCGTACCTCGAAGGAAACTGCAAAGCCCTCACGCAAGAAACACACCTCTGTGAATCCCTCAACACTCTACCCATGGATTCATCTGAAGACTGCATAATATCACTCATCAAACACCAGGCAGCTAACTGTACACGAGCACGAATGAACCTCAAACAGGGCAAGATTCAGAAGCTTCAAGACAACAAATGGCTTATAATACTCAACCAACAACAAATCCTAAGAAGCCGCTGCGGATTGAGAACAGAGTACAAAAGAATATCTGGTATCCACATAGCCAGTATAACCAGCGACTGTCAATTGGAGATCTTGAACAAAACCCTGAAGACAAACACCAACACCGTCACAATAGACGAAGTCATCCCGCTACCAAGCACAAGAGCCGCCCCGGAAGACAACATTCATTATAAACTGCAGCTCGAAGACATCGCATTAGACAGCATCCATGAGTTGATGGACCGTGCAGATGATATCCAAGATGACAACAATATAGATTGGCAACTTTTGATGGCTACTCCAAGTTGGACAACAATTGGCTTGTACCTCATCCTGGTGGGAATCATCGCCTGGAAAATCTGGAAATGGAGGCAACTGAAGAACACGCCAGATGTTAGTCGTAGCGAGGACGCTACGGGAAGCTGCGGGACGCGCTTCCAACTAAGGGAGGGAGGAGTTAAGCAATCGGGCGACATGCGTCAACCCCACGATTGCTGACCACGCATCGAACGAGCATGGCGCGGGTCATCAAAACTGCATATTTAGCTATAAGTTTCATATTTAATTATAATGTTAATTTAATCAGTCTTGTAGAACCTTTCTAAGAATAAACTTGTATTTTAAAATAATAAATCTATTTTTTAATAGTAATCTCGTCCACCGATATTTAACTCAGGACAGTTTTTTTTATTTTTTTTTATTCATTATTTTTAAAGAGTCTTTCATCAAACAATGGTATGCCAGCCTCATCATACCCTAATCTTAAAACTAAACATTATAACCTGTGTACTTACTACTAGGTATTATTATTATAAGAAATTACCTATTAGTATTTGAGGCACTCACAGCTGCAGCAACCATTTCATATAAAAGTCTAGCTTTTTTAGAGCCAGGCTTTACTAATATTTTTTGTAAAAGCTCCTACATCATATTTATTTATTCTGCAGGCAACCAGTAATGACTCTCTTTCTCTTCGGTTCTTTTCACATTCTAATAGCAAGTGTTGGACATCATCAATTTTGCCGCATACATCACAATTAGGTGAATCATATTTTTTCATGAGATGCCTAAACTTCCTAGATGGGAAGTGGCCCGACCGCAACCTATGAGCCATAACTACATTAGATCTACTAATGTCTGCATGAGCAAACCAAGGAATGTGTGGTGGTTCACTTTGTATCGTCCTGTACCATATCCCTTTCTCAGTACTTCGTTGGTCAAAGTATTCCTTAAATTTAATAAAACAATTATGTTTAATAAGACTTAAAACTTCTGTGTACCACCTATTGACATGAGTTAATAAACCTTCCTTCACTGACAACTTTGCAAGTCTGTCGGCTTCCTCATTTCCACTTATTCCAATATGAGATGGAATCCATTGCAACTTCAAATTAATTTTATCCAAATTGGAAATCTGCTTAATGATTATATAGGCTATTGGTGCACCTCTGTATCCTGAGATACATCGAGCTAAATGGGACAAAGCACTTTTACTGTCAGTGCATATAACTACATTTTGGCTGATACTGGGATTAATATATTCAAGAGCCTTAGAGATTGCAATTAATTACATACTCATGATTGAAACCTGCGAATCTGATTTATACATGGCTGACAAATTATTGTTCACATTATAAAAAGCAGCCCCACATCCTTCTTCACATTTTGATCCATCCGTGTAAATGAAACACCAACCAGAATACTTTTCCTTCAATTCCTCAATTACATTGTATTTTAAAGAAGCAAAATCTTGACTAGCTTTAGATCCATTTACACATTCTAAATTATATTCTATTACTTTATTCAAATCTATATAGCTAATCCATGTATTTAAAGAAAACATTTCTAAGGGAACTGAGGAATGTAAATTGTAACCTAGGCACTCAATATATACAGTTAGCAATAATGGACTCCTTTTATTGGCCCAGTACCTGCCATGTGATGGATTTTTTAATTCTTCCAACAAATTAGCTGTATCCCTGTTTGACGAAGACAGGATTTTAACACAATATTTATAAGCCAAGTATAAACGTCTAATAAACAAAGGTGGAGTACAGAGCTCACTTTCCATAACATGAATTGGCGAGCTTTTCACAGAACCTCCTACAATTCTCAAGGCTTGATTCTGGATTTTATCTAATTTATATAAGTGAGTCTTAGCACTGCTGTGATATAAAAAACATCCAAAGTCAATTCTACTTCTGATAAAAGCAAAATATAAAGATCTCATATGCTTTGGGTGCACTCCCCAAGAAGATCCAGCTAGTATTTTGAGTAAATTTAAATATTTTGATGTTTTTTCTGTAATTTCATTTACTCGTATATGTTTTTTCCATAATAAGGACCGATCTAACCATATGCCTAAGTGTTTAATACAGTCTACTGAAGGAATAATTAAATTGTCAACTTTAAGTTTTACTTGAGCTCTTCTTCTACCTCTGCTAAAAACACATACTTTTGACTTGCTTGGTGAAAGCTCAAGACCCATGGGATTTAATAATTTGACTAAGCAATTAAGAGCCAATTGCAATTCAAATTCACAGTAACTAATGTCCCTATGTCTAAAAAAAAGTACATAATCATCGGCATACTGTGATACAATAACATTTTGAATTTGATTACAAATTTTGGATGTAACTATATTAAAAAGTAAAGGCGATATTGGATCTCCTTGTGCTAGACCTCTACATGACGTTCGAAGGTCTACTACCTGGCCATTAGAGTTGTCTTTCACCATCAAACACCTTTCACTCAGGAAATTCCAAAGATACCTCCAAATCTTGATACCAACTTCTAAATTATCTAGCACCTGCACAATATTTTCAATCAAAACATTATTATATGCATTTGATATGTCTAAAAAACAGCAAATTGTAGGGTTATTTTCAATAAAACCTAACTGTGTATAAGTCACTAACTTAGTAACACAATCCAAGCAAGAATGGCCTTTTCTAAATCCTACTGTTTGAGATGATAATATAGATTGCTTTTCAACATACCATTCCAACCTTTTGCACAGGACAGTGTTTTGATATTGTAATGTTGTTTACTGCAATCTTACTATTATTGTAAAGAAATAATTATAGTGGTTGAACGTTTGATTACCAATCCACTTCATAATTAGCGGTTTTACAGCTGCAGCTTGTATACATATTTTCTAAGCCTTATGTTTTGGAAGTACTTTATTTTAATTCTACAAACATAGAAATCGAATTATATACCGAACTAGCTGTTTCCTGCGGTTTCACCCGCGTCCTGAGGAAACTATTTCGCGTACCCGGTTAATTTATAGCCTAAGTTGCTCCTTGGTACATCAGCTATCCGCCAGTGAACGTCTCGTCAAAATCGGTTAAGCCGTTCCAGAGATTAGCGAAAACAAATACGACAGACAACAGACAAAAATAAAATAATTTCGGTATATGTGCCGTGTACACATCCATAGGTATTTGGTAAACAGTGGTTATTTTAATATTACAAACATACACTCCAATTTTATTTATATATATAGATAATACGGTTATACGGTAAATGAATAGATATACCTACCATACATGCGTAACAATGTGATTTAATATCTTTAATTTTTCCCGTAACCTATAATAAATAACTTAGCCCCTAAGCCGACAACAAAGAAAGTATTTAGTTAATATGTTTGTGAGAATAGTGAATGATTTATTGAAGAAATATCATGTATGATATATAGAAACTAATTGGCTATTAGGCACATTCCATTATTTGTGATTGTATTTCTTCACAGTAGTTGCCAATGTCTACAGATACGTGGTGGCTGCCTATTGAAAGTCGTGGGTTCGATTTTCATAGGGCAAACCACAAATAGTTGTTACAAGACGAGGAATTCTTTGTATCTCTTTCTTCTTGTTTGAATTTTATAAAAATCCGCCATCATAAATGTGGCCACAGTTGTCTTCAGTCAAGAGGGCAAGCTTTGACAGTGTTTTTAAGCCCCAAATGCCCGAGACTTGTTCCGACACCAATGCGAACTCCACTCACCATTATGTTGTCCTTGTAGAATATACCAGTTGATCGTAACAACATTTCACCATAGACATTTGCGAGACAAATCTCGAAATAGGTGTATTAATAAGTTCAAAACTTACATTTATTCAAAGCAACTAAAATATGCCGCCAATTTTCCCTTCACATTCACATATTATGTCTTCTACATTATGAAGACGCACCACTTTTAAAGTTGGTAACGAGCATAATTTTTTTCAAGAGCATTTTTATCAAGAAATGATGTATGTAGGCGTTCGCAAACTGCCTCAAATAAATTACACATGACACTGGCGAGCACCGCTGAACACTTCGAGTCCTAACTATGCTCGCTCCTCACTAAATTCGCTGCAACTCAGTTAAACTTAAGTTTTTTCAATGAGGAAGCAGTTTGCTAACTTTCGGCCTGCAATCATGTTCCATGTAAATTTACAACGTACTCTTTTGCAAGTTCCCAATGTACCTACAAGATATTACGGACTTGTTCCTAGTTTAATACGCTAGGGAGTTTCAGTGAAGTTAATGCTTTTAAAGTAAAAACGCTTCAGCACTAAAGCCGGTATCGATGTCAATCCTATTAGCGCAACTAGGTATAGAGAGTACTTAATAGTGTTGTAGTGAGAACTACAGAATCCCTCTCAGCGTCGGCTTTGAAGTATCTGAGGAGAATGCACACAAATGGACGGTATGAATATTTTATACATCTACCTATATGTCATTGGGAAGGAATACGACATTCAACTATTCAGTTTGCTGGAAACAAAGTACTTCGGTGAAAAAGAATTTTAAATAATATTTTAGACTTAAGCAATTTTAAGTTCGATTGAATGTAAGGAATCAGTTTCTGTTTATAATTGTTTAAATGGTTTAAACACAGTTTCAGCTCTCATAATTTTAGATGAAATATTACATTTACACTAGGTAAACATTTGAGTATAAAATATATTTTTTTTTTTATTAAAACATATTTCATATAACGTTTAACGTTTTTATCAGAAAGATTAAGCTCAAATGTCGTATTTTGGGTAGTTTTATCACTTTATTGTTGACAGGATAAAGATTGCTTTTACTATTTTTTGGATATGTAAAACTTTGATTGCGGAAAGCGTAGTGGTTTAATAAGCGGTCGCCAAACAGTTGCTGTTCGCCGAGTGTCGTCGATTTGATCCCCAAACGAGAGAACAGCTTAAATGATCCACAAATTGCTGATTCCAGTCTGGGCATTCTCACGAACCGTTGATTGAATGTTTGTTAAGTCACGGCATGTATTTCTAGAGCGGCAGTTGTATTAGAAATGGTTAAATTGAAAAGTTTTATTTATAACAACACATTAGCAAAGTACAAAGATTAGGCTATTATCATCCCTGCAGACAATACATAATCTAAAGGAAGAGGTTAATATGTATATGCGTGCACGTTTAATACTTTTTTCGTAAAGCTTTGATATAAGCAACCACGCTGACCTTTCAACTCAAACTTGTCAGTTTCATCAACCAAATAAAAAAAATCAATAACTTTAAAACAGAAACATCATCTTAAAGTTCGCAACGAAATTCTACAGTGACAATAGCAAGCTTGCAACAGCAACTAGGTAGCGGGCCACTAGATGGCGCAGGTGCTGGGAGTGTCGGGAACTCTCAGCACTGCATAAGTTTCCACTGTCAAAGGGCGAAGCTAAGAGGCCCGCGGTATATCGGAGTTATAAACATCCAACTACTTTGTAGATACCCGTCGCAGACAGAACTGAATGAATACATTGCAAATATAGTTAGATAGCAAATAAGAATTGAATAGGTACTTGTTAGAATTATTATTCTTTGAGACTATATTATATTTGAGACCATAGGTAGTAGAGCCTTGCTGATGTCAGCATGAATGGGCCGGCTCGACCGGGGAAGTAATACCCTCTCACAGAAAATCGAAGTAAAGTAACAGTTCCTAAACTGATGCGTTTCAATCGGTGAGTGAGAGTGCCGGAGGCCCTATCCCCTATTCCTTCTCTCTCATCCCACTCCTCATCCTATCCCTTTTCTCAGCCCTAAGAGGCAGCAACGCACTTGTGGCTCCTGTGGTGTTGCTTGTGTCCACAGGCGGCGTAAATTGCTTACCATCAGACGATCCGTCTGCTCGTTTGCCGCCTATTAACATAAAAAGAAAGAATTAATTTTAATATTTTATTTTGGGTGAATTAATTACTTGTGATATGTTTAGATTACGTAAAGGTGTATTTCATTTCCGTGCGTTGCGATCGATCTCAGCCCCATGCGATAAATTGTGTGCGGTAGACGCGAATGATGTTATATGACAATAATACGAGTATGATGTGACATATAACGCAGCGATAGCCTAGTGGAGATATCAACAGACTGCCATGTAGAGGGTATCGGGTTCAAATAAACGACGCGCACCAATGACTTTTCGAAGTTATGTGCATATTGAATTGTAAATTATCGCTGGCCCCGTGCCTCGGAGAGCACTTTTAGCCGTCGATCCCGGCTGTGATGATCTTTGACAGTCGTTAAAGGGAGACAGTACCTATGAGTAAACTGACACTAGTCTTAACCATGGAATATAGACCCTTTGGGTAGCGGAGATCAGACAGGCAACTGCTTGTCTGACAGAGCTACTGCTCTGTGTAAAAGCTAATATTCAGTCAAATCCAGTTAGACTAGAAAATGGACCCCGGGTTCTGACTGGAATAACGCTAGGAGAATGAAAATGAGGTGTCGAATAACGCCGCTTTCGAGGTCTGTAAAAAAACAGCGCATTCAAGTCGCCGTCCCCAACGAATAACATCGTAATCAAAAAAAGTAAAATTTACAGGAAAAATAAAAAACCGTTTTTTGATTATAACTTCTTATCAGTTTTACATAGCAAACTCGGTGACATACCAATAGATAGGTATTTTTTGTTGTGTAAAGAGGTGTAACTTAAAAAAATATTAGTTGTATACCCATAAAAATATAATCAAAAAGCCATATTACCAAAATGTAAACACAATTTTCAAAACGTAATAGAACAATACGATTTTATTCGAGTAAATTGTTGACAGTGACCTATACAGCAATAGTTAATTGCGATCGTCATGACACTCGTAAAGTAGCTAGGTTGATAGTAATGATATCTTATTATAACCATACATATCATACTCAAAACAATATATTGTGGTAACAGTGAATTAGTTAACATTAATTTTCCATAGCAAAAGGAATGGTAATATACTTTACCGAAATACGTTATATTTATTGTACCCGAATAAAATTGTGATTACAGTTTACTAGAAAAAGGGTAACTTCAAGGGGTCAGTATTGATTCATTATGATGATTTTCGTCACAAAAATAGTTTTTATTTATAGACGAATAGTACGGGTAAATTCATTACAAAATGTCTAACTCGCAAAGTAATCGTACGAATCACGTGAAAAAAATTCACAAGGTGCAATCGCACCTCTAGAACAATAATTCCCCATAAAAGCACTTCTACCGCAATAGTTGATTACGATATTATTCGCTGGGGACGGCGAAGTTATTTTTGACTATAAGTAGCGTTGTTTGCAACATGCATGTAGTAAATAACTAAAAAACTTTGTAGTGCACTATAAATACATATACTAGCATTTATCAAAGACAACAGACAATAGTACTTATATACTAACTAAATACATGGGTATACCATATATAGTGATCGAAGTTGTAACTGATATCCTTACCCATAAATAGGCCCTGATCTACACATGTACTTGAATTCAAATATCCATCACGATAGGTAAACTCTACCTTTAAATATTCTGTGATCTACAATATCCTGGAAAGTGTTAATACAATCACCGTTATGTATACCCAGTCAATGCTGTGGTTTTATAGATATTTGCGTGACCAACACCGATAATAGAACCTTACAATATTGAGGTTATTACCGTCATATCATACTAACTGAACTTAAAGGCCAATTACCAAATGAAAAGCAAAAGATTGCTTTTATACTAACGCTGCCATACTTAAATACTAAAGTGCATTGGATTGTTTTTTCCAACTATCTTTTTTATTAATGTTGTTCGACATTATTTCAAGAACCAAAAGTAATATACAATAGCGGCCTAAAACATTCTCCTGACAACTTCTGGCTAGTGCTGCGACAAATAGAAGTACCTAGATTGCTAGAATAAAACGCCGCAAAACTACTCATATGTTCATACACAGGTTATATTGTAGACCACCTAGGTGTCTCCATCTTTATTCAAATAAATCTGAACAGAAACTGTTTACAAAGTTGCAAACAGGAAAATATTTATAATATTTACAAGAAGGTGTAACTCGAGAGTTACTCCTTCTTACTACTTACTACTAGAGCACGAGTTACTACTAGAGGAAAATATATAATAAACAGAGACCTTTATATCAAGGGAGTTTGTTTAGACAAACGTTTTATACAAGCTTTATAGACTCTATTAGAGTCGCTTCCATAAATTATGTAAGTCACGGTTTAGGACGGATGACAAAATGTAACATAGTTTGACCATACAACCGTGATTTCATTTATTCTATGTTGCAAGAAAGGGACAAGGCTACGAAAATCATGCGATCCTAACGTCGTTTATAGATGCCCCCTAAGCTGTGACGATCGAGGCAGTATTCCTGTGCTACGTTTTATTCATGCCGGTGTTAATACCTTGAACGAAGGCCCTACGTCTCACTAAATCTTGGCTTTGGTAGAACAAAGAAAGCCAGCGACCATCTTGCTAAATACCCATGCTTATTACAAACGAGGAAGGTCTTCGGTGATTTTAATAATGAAGTAACCTTAATACAGTTTAATGACCAAATTTCTTTCGAGCTGAGTAATAGACTGCACGGGTGGTTAAGTGGTTTAAACGATCGTCTCATCGACACGTCACTTTGTGTAATTATCAAATTGATGTTACAACTCTAGGTGTTCTTTGTGCCCATTTAATACTCAAGGCAGAGGGGGGCTTTATTAAAAAAAATGTCGACCACGACGACTGTCTATTGACTAACTATTGTATGATTTTTGTGAAGAATAGCAAAATTTTTTTTGTGATGACATTTTTATATACAATAGTGATTTAGTCGGTTAAAAAGCGCGTAAGTTAGGTTTTACAAAAACAGTAGGTCATCTCACAATGTATTAGAAGAAAACGTTAGTCAAAAAAGCATAACAAGCAAAACATTATATTTTACTTGCAAATCGGTAAATTGTTCAACCACTACATAAAAGGATAAAAGCCACTACACACGTGCACCAGATCTAAACGAAAGGGTACTAAATCATACCAACACCGTGGATGTTACATCCCCTTTTATTTATAGTACCTACCGCATCGCTGTTCGTAGTACAGACAGCATACGGAAAACATTTAAACCATCCTTATTATAAACTTCATGTACCTTCTTAATTCCTCTTACTCTCGTATTAAGCAGATAATACATAAAACATAAATTAACACAAAATTCTAAATATCCGAATTGGCATTTCTGCGATTTCCCTATTAGGCCATTCCTGAGCGTTTTCCTTAAGTAAGTAAAATAAGATAAGAGGCAAAATAGCCACAGGTAACAAAGACATTTTACAAAATCAGTGGTGTACATTATTCTCGTATTAGGTAAATCTGGGTCTCAATACGTAAGGCGTATCGGGAGGGTTCGGGAAGGTTCGGGGGCGCTCGGGTGCGCTCGGCACGGCTTACATCCGCCGAAGATAAGCCGCACTTGTATTCGACCGTTGCTCAGCCTTGTTGTGCCCGATTATAGCCGCCGATATCCCTTTATGCTACCTACTTCACCGACACGTATTTGAGAAGACCTAAGACTGGGCGATGTGAATAAATAAATAATGATAAATAAATACCTGAAACAAATCTACATATTTCAATAGTAGTATCCTTTGCAAGCTTCGGGCGTCATTACGAAAGTTTATGATTATAGCCAGTATACCGCTAGGAGAAAATATATAGTACGTCTTAATTGCGAGCCAATGTGTCATTTGTTTTCAAAAGTACGAGATTAATCATAGCTAAATTTTAAGGCAGATTCATACATATGAATGCACAAAAGATATAAAATATATCTTGACAAATTTAAGACATTCAATTTATTTATTTTTATTTTTCCAAAACGAAAAAGTTTTAATAGCTATTCCATTCCTGTTTTCCTAAGGTACCAAAACTCTTAAATTAATTCATCACGTCGATATCAATTAAAGCAATATTATAGTATTTTTGACAGCATGGTAGTTAAAATAATCTGTACTATTAGACGTAGGTACGTATAATAGAAAACAAATACGTTCACCCATCACCATATAGTTGACTAACAACCAAAAATATTATTAGTCCGCTCCAAGTATAAATCCAAAGCCGCGCCGATTACACGGTCGAGTGGGTGCGCTCAATGGCGTAAACACCACAAAGATCAGCGCTGCAAGGAGTACGGAAACGTCTGTTTATATCACATGAACCGGGGACGCGAGTACGGGCAGACAAAAGGCGGGTTCACAATACTGTGAGACGGTACAGCGCATCGCAGATGACAGAGTGTTGATAATTCGCTCTCGCTCAGCGGCTGTTTAGTGCTCACGCGTCCGGCCCGTCCGGAAATGGCACCACCCTTCAGACAACCTTCATTTCCCGAGTAGTCCTTTAGCCAGGGCCCGAGGGACGTGATGTTAATCTCTGTTTTTCCTGTTATACTTTCGCGCGAATCTCGTTTTTGTAGTGATTACAGAGTTTACTACTTGTGTGTTTTTATTTGAAATTGGCATCGATATATAATACTAGGACAAGATGACGGGTCACGTACAGAATCTTAGCTAAAATCTGTCCGTGACATTTGATTACTTCCAAACAGAGACAAATTTTAAGTTCAACCAAATTACAACCATGACACCGAGTAATAAAGTCACAAATGATAAAAATGTGATCTAATACTTACGACCATTCGTCCCAAAAACGTCATTTTTGTTTATTTTTTATTTTTTTGAATTCGAATTTTACTACAGAAGGTATGGACTCGCACAGAACACTAAAATAATTTATAATATGAATGAACGTAAAAGTTTACTAGTTCTTTACTTTTAAGATTTGGTCATCTATGTTTGTTAGTAAACATTACTTATAATTTAACTACCTATTCCCCGCGGCATCGTTCTACATTAGCAGTATAGATTAGCCTTACTTTTTTGTGTTTAATGTTTATTTACTTTTTATGCACCGTACACAAAAATGTAAGTACGCTTTCTTTCAAATGTATTAATTGTCGACGACTCACCAAGCTAGATATCGCAGGATGTGACAAATAAAAATACACCTTAATTCCATATCTTTGTAATCATCTTCAATCTTCATGGTACAAGGGCAGTTCTATTTATTTGTTTAGGTTCACCAACAGGCATTTAACGTTTAATAACCACATTAAGCCTATTACAATTACGTAGGTTCTGAATGCACACCTTTAATAGATTTCAGTTATTTTTATTTGTTTAGATAGTTTATTTTTATTTGAAACTAAACAATGTCATTCATTTTAGATAGATTAGAGGTACTATACGTATTTGTGATCGTTTAAAATATTTATTGATCGCTAAAAAGCGTAAGTTTATTATAAAGCTGTCTTTTAGTTTATTGTATGTTTGATTTTCGAACTAAATAGTAGACACGAAAATCAATATATTTTTGAATTAATAGGTAAACATAACACGCACTATAGTAACTTAATTACATAAACATTATATTTTTTTAAGTACAAAAATGTGATCAGGCAATATATTATTTGAGATTTTTTTACAGAGATAACTTAGAAAGAACATACATTTCTTTATTGCTAGTAATTGAAAATGAGTTTATGTTGCTTCTGATAATAAGATGAAACTCAGCTCAACTCATCGGTACTTTTACTCGACAAATAAGTGCAAAAATTCACAGCTACTTCTCTACAAATTCTTGTCACAGTAAAATACTTATTCAATGGAGCTGGAGAAAAGAATGTAGCCATATTAGGCAATCAAGGTTTTCTTACTAATTAAAAAAATACTACATCTTCTCTATAAATGCGCACACACGGAATGTTTTAAGTATTGGAGTAAAATATCTCCCTTTGGGATTTTTTAATCAGCAAATAATATGTAGGTGCAGTAACAAGAGGGTCGGTAATAAGTAATTTATTTTCATTATGATATGCCAACTTAGATTTATCAGCTAAGGTTCAACCCAGGTATAGATTATAGACTTATAAAAGTAGATACATTACCGTGCTATACAGCAGGCGTGAATCTGGAATCATCAAACTAGTGTGTATAATTACTTGGACTTAATAAGGTGTTATACACAGTTTTGTTCAGCGCAGGTGACTCTCTAGACGAGAGTAAAAAATCATACGCCTAGGATGCTAATTGCTACGTAAAAAGCCACAAACATTTAAAATATATTGAAAACCCCGCGGACTTCTACTCCCACGTAACACAAAAAACGTCACCGGGCATTTTTCGCTGTGAAACTAAAAAGGTACTTAGTTAACAGTAATGTATGCCGCGTGTAAACTGAATGATAAATGTTTGATACGCGCTGGGGCGCAGTGCGCGCTACACGGATCGGCTTTTAGCGGCCACTTCCACCTGTACCCTTATTCTGTATGATCGCCATATTTTACATTCTCACCGCGAAACCTACCGAGTACTCACCATTCGACACTTCAACGCAAACGGAATTGAAATGATACCCTATCTTTATCGTCATTATGTTAACTTTGTTCAGCGGTACAGACAATTTTGTCTCGTCTTATTTTATTTACAAATGTATTATGTTACAATGGAGTTAATTGTATGAGAATTCGTTTACATTATGTCGTATTGATTACTTAAATTGTTGTTAGAGAATATATTGTTACTTAAGTATTTGAGAATGTTGTGTCGTTGAGAATGTGAAAATAAATGGAGCCCCTAAAGGTTTGATACGCTAGATAGTGGCACTGTATCCGGCGGTAATGTAGTAAAAGTTTATGATGATGATGGATTGAACACTGCAGTAACGCGGCGTGCGGGATATGGACGACACTATATACTTTTACGGTGCGCGATAGATGTGGTACTATAGTAATATACGTAGTGGTTGTAATGCCAACTCCAATTTGTTTTTTGGATAAGAGTATAAATTATTCTCCGTGTTATGTTCTTTTATAAACTAAATAACTAAGAATCGACACATAAACTGGTGTGTCAGAGAACGAAAGAACCGAATAATTGGGGAATTCAAATGATAAACCAAGTTTTTAAGAGACTCATCTATTACTTTCATTACACTTAAGCTATTGAGGACTATTCGGCACTTCATAACTATTTACTAAAATAAGAGCTTACAGTGCTTGAAAATTAGGTGTAATTTAAGCAGCTCGGGTCACCAGATAGACAATAGGTATTCTATTTAAATAAATGCAGATCAGCTGCAAGTTAGAATAGGGCAGTTTCTAAGCACTTTGTAACTACCGAGCATTGTATAAGCAGTGAAATACAATCGTAGAATACGACCACGTTTTCCTTCACGTACGACGGCGATAAAAGTCCTATGTTTTACTACAACTGTCTCTTCTATAAAGTATTTCATTATCATCTTAATTATAATACTCTTTCAAACTGATTGCCTATAGATTGTATTATATATCGGTGTACTTGGTCAGCCGATAAAATAATATTAAAAAGTTGTTCAACTTTACCACTTACTATAATGATGTGTGTTCGCGACAGACATTAAAAAACTCTATAGTGAATAGTGTATTCGAAACCGCGAGTGAAAATCGTATAAAAATAGTGCTATCCAATCGTGCTGTACACCGGGTTCGGTTCCCGGACGCGTCAAAGTGATAAAATAACGCTAGAATAGTGAAAATACGCAAATCGTTAATAAGAAGTACTGTGTAGTGCATTGATATTAGTTTTAAACTTGTGCTAACTGTAGGGACTTAGATATCGATCATAAATAGTGTTATCAGTTGTAATGGATAAGAACTAATAGTTGATAAACAGCTGTTTGGTTTACATAGTCGTTTTATAGTTTTATAAGTGTTTTTTAGCTTCGTATAGGCTTGAAATCATGTCTAGATATTTCCTTAATCGTCAGTTCTTTTTTGTATCGAATAACTGGAATTATAACGCGAGTTTAAACTTTCCTGGTGATATTTTTTATTTATTTCCCATAAGTCAACCTAATTATCTCTCTTTAATTGCTTCTTATAGAAATAATTTCTTTTTCTCTTGTATATTTTTCTCCTGTGTGTGCATATATTCTGGTGTGGTGAATTGCGTACAGGTACAGTTTCTATCTATTTTGGTTGGCCATAAGCAATTTAACTGTGTAAATAACATAACGGTGATTTAATTAACGTCGGTCTAAAATCACGTTTCCACCGCGGGCAGCGTGTTGAGCCGCCAACCGGTTCTAACCGCTTAGCCGTTGAACTAACGAGCCACGGGTTCGCGAAAAAATATTGTGATTCAACCTTTGAGTGACCTTTAAGAAATTTTTTCTTCCTTGACCAATTATCACACCATTGTATAATTTAGTGTATTTCAGCTTTTTTTGGCACGGTATTCGATTTTCTGGCGATATTTAATTTTTTTTCTAGTGCCGGCGTAAATACTTAGATTTTCTATTATTGTTTTGTAATAATGGCTTACATTATAAATTTCTCATTATTAACTAAAGCGGAATTAGAATATGAGACCACAATACGCGGCGTTTCAAAGCCTGACAATCCCCGCAAACAAATCGCTAAACTTTCAGTTAAAACTCCCTCAGAGGATATATTATCTTCACCCTTCCCACCAGAGGAGGATGTGGCAGAAGTGGAAAAGTCGCTATTAAGATCAACTAAACACTTATCTATGTTGGAAGCAAACTATACTTCCGAACTTCAACAGAAGGTCGAAACCGTGCTGCACCATTGTTTTCATCGACTGAATAGGGTGGATACCGGCAGCCTTGATATTAAAAAAATTGAGTCTGTGTGGAATAAATTTAATAACTTATATACTTATATAATTAATCACGAGACGTAATTCGCGGTCGGATTGCTCAGTGGCAGAGGGAAACACTTCCTATAATTACGACCGTAAGCTTTTTTCGGAATTAGGTAAATTCAAATTTAACGGTAAATCATGTGTAAGATCCTTTATTGAAAAAATTTATGAATTTATGTCCTGTAGATCTATTCCTCACGACAAGATGTTGTCTTTCGCTTTTGAAATATTTTCGGGTGACGCATTAGTTTGGTATCGTTCTGTTAAAAATAATGTAAAGACTTGGTTAGAACTTTGCGAACTTTTGAAACGAGATTTTAGTCCGCATAACTACGATTATCGGCTTATGACGGAGATTCGTCAGCGCTCACAGGGCGAAAACGAATCAATAACTATCTACGTGGCAAAAATGCACTGTCTGTTTTCGCGACTTAGTTCTCCTATCGCTAATTCGGAGAAGCTAGAAATTTTGCTAAATAATATTAGACCTTGATACACTAATTGTCTGCTCACTGCAAAGGTTGTTGATGTTGATAGTCTGGTCGAAGTTTGTCGTCTTTTCGAAAATTACCAAAGTCGCAGTAAGCAATTTTCTGAACCCCCTAAAGTTTCAAAGAATACTGTAGCACCTGATCTAGCGTATAATTATCCGTTTTCTAATTTTTCTTCAAACAAAAATGTTTATAATCATAATCACTTCAATAAATATAACTCTGTCGCTGATACATCGAGATACAAGTCTGTACCACAAGTTAACGCCGTATCGAGTACTTATAACATAAATAAATTTTTTTGCGTGCGTTGTAGATGCAATTCGCACTCATTACGTAATTGCCGTCAACCACACTACCTAATCTGTTTTAAGTGCGGTACATAGGGTTTCAAGGTGTCAGACTGCCCCAATTGTAAATCTAAGTCGACCCCTACAGTTTCAAAAAACTAGTTAACAAGGATTGTGGAAAATCAAATTATACAACTAATTGTAATAAAACAGAGTGGAATAATTGGTTGGACTTTTTAAAAAAATTCTTTAGTAGCTATCATATATCCTCAATCCGTAATTCTAAAGCAGAATATTTACCTTACGTTACCCTAAAATTAAACGGAATACCTACCACTGGTCTTTTAGATTCTGGATCTTGCGTTACAATTTTAGGTAATAATTTGCATAACTTATTTTTGAAAGACGATGTTTTGGATAAATCGAAACCTTTAAGGTTAATAACAGCTGGCGGCGAACGATTTGAGTCTTTGAGATCGGTGTTTCTACCCTTTGAGTTTCAGGATAAATTGATTAACTTAGAAGTTCATGTTGTACCTGGGATTCAAAATTCCCGTATCCTTGGCATGGATTTTTGGCGAAGCTTTGGCCTATTTCCTAACAAATTAGAGTCTGTTTTGATTGTGAACAAGTCTGACGCTCAAGTAATGGATTTGCAGGCAGTTCCCCCTACACATCTTGTTTCTTATGATCATCTTACAGTTGACCAGAGAGCTACCGCTGACAACATTATTTCTAAATTTACCGATATTTCATACGAGAAGCGGGGTCTCGGTTGCACAAATATTATTTCTCATTCAATTGATACAGGTGATTGTCCCCCTATTCGGCAAAAATTTTATCGCATGTCTCCCGATAAACAAAGAATTTTAATAAAGCATCTTGACGACATGCTCTCAGAGGATGTTGTTGAACGATCCGAAAGCCCGTGGTCAAACCCGGTCATTTTGACTCCTAAGAAGAATGGTGAACTGCGTTTCTGTTTGGACAGTCGTAAATTAAATTCCGTTACAAAAAAAGATGCTTATAGCTTGCCTTATATTTCGGAAATTTTAGATAATCTGAGAGATGCTAAATACTTGTCTAGTTTAGATTTGTCTAAATCTTTTTGGCAAACATTAATTAAAGAAGAGGACCGTTGTAAAACAGCCTTTTATATTCCTACGCGTGGCACATTTCAATTCAAAAGAATGCCCTTTGGTCTTACGAATGCGCCAGCTACTCAACAACGATTAGTTGATATTTTATTTTATGGTCCAGTATTTGAAAATAAGGTTTTCTGTTTTATCGATGACATAATCTGTATCACATCCAGTTTCAACGAGCATATTACTCTTTTATTACGCATTCTTGATAAACTAAAAAGCGCTAATTTAACAATTAATCTCGCAAAATGTCAATTTTTTAGAGATAAACTAAAATATTTAGGCTATGTTGTCGACTCTAGTGGATTGCATCCCGATCCGGATAAAGTAAATTCAATGAAAAATTATCCCACTCCTTCTAATAGAAAATAAGTACGTCGTTTTTTAGGCGCAGCCTCGTGGTACAGGCGTTTTATACCGAATTTTAGCTCTATTGCTGCACCCTTAAATAAGTTAACATCTCAAAGTAAAAACGCACCTCCATTCTGTTGGACGACAGAGGCTAATGAGGCGTTTAATAACCTAAAGAATTGTTTGATTTCCTCCTCGGTGTTGGCTTGTCCTGACTACTCGCAACCTTTTGAAATACACTCAGATGCTAGCGATTTTGGACTTGGCGCGATCCTCTGTCAAAGGTTAAATGGTGAGGAAAGAGTCATAGCGTACTATAGCAAATCACTCACTAAGCAAGAAAAAAATTACAGTGCCACAGAGCGCGAAGCCCTGGCTGTTCTATCTGCTATAGAACACTGGCGTTGTTATGTTGAAAATGGTAAAAAGTTTATTGTTTACACAGATCACGCTGCTTAGAAATGGTTCTTGACCTTAAATAACCCTACTGGCCGGTTAGCCAGATGGGGAGTTCGCCTATCTTCCTATAATTTCAAAATACGTCATCGTCGGGATTCCGATAACGTTTTACCTGATATTCTGTCTCGCTCTTTACCCGTTTCTGCTATTGCTAATGATATAAATATAGATATTAATTCTAATCAGAATTTACCAGTTTCTACTAATGATCCTTGGTATTTAAATATCTATAAAGGCTGTTTAAGTTCTCCGACTTCCTTTGTTAACTATCAAGTAATAAACAATAAATTGTATTGTTTTAAAAAAACATTAAACCCTCTCACTAGAGAATTTCAATGGAAAGAGGTTATTCCGTCTGACCAAAGAAATGACATTCTAAGGGAGAATCATTCTTCGCCCACTGCTGGACATCTGGGTATTTTTAAGACATACAAACGTCTCGCACTTAATTACTTTTGGCCTGGTATGTACACTGATGTTGTCAAGTTCGTCAGTTCATGTGAACCTTGTATCACCCATAAACACCAAAATCACCCAAATTTAGGTCTAATGGGAAAACCCAAATCATGTCAAATGCCCTTTCAGACGATTAGTATTGATTGGATTGGTCCATTGCCTCCCAGCCGGAAACAAAACACAATTTTTTATTTGTGGTCAGTTGTTGTTTCTCTAAATATTGTTTACTTTTCCCCATTAAACGGGCAACTGCAGAAGTGATAACAAAAATTCTCGAGGAAAATGTATTTTTGGTGCATGGAATTCCATCTACTATTGTTTTGGATAACGGTAAACAATTTATTAGCGCAACCTTTAAAAGTATATTGTCAAAATATAAAATTCCAAATTTGCATTTTACACCGTTGTATACTCCCCACGTTAACTCAGTTGAACGTTACAACAAAACCATTATGACAGCTATTTCAACTTTCATAGAATCTGATCATCGAATCTGGGACACTCTAATCACTAAAGTTCAATTCGCCCTTAACTGCGCAGTTAGTGAGGTTACTGGTTATTCTCCTAATTTCCTTGTCTTTGGTAGGGAGGTCATAACATGTGGTTCTCAGTATATTGATAAGGAATTTAATTCCGATATGGTGCTTGAACCACGGGACGGCTATGCCGAAACTTTAAGCTATTCATCTTCTCTGTTGTCGGCCCACCAACGAAATTGTTAATCTTATAATCTTCGCCGTAAACAGGCAGAATTCAATGTCGGTGATATAGTTTGGCGCAGAACGTTTCTTCTTAGTGATAAGGATAAATACTTTAGCAAGAAATTGGCGCCTAAATTTATTAAATGTAAGATTGCCTCAAAAAAATCACCTCTAGTATACAAACTTAACGACATGGCTGGAAAACCTTTAGGCGAATGGCACATCAAGGATTTAAAGTTGATTAATTACAAAGAATAATAAAAGTATAAAAACAACAATAAGAATACCTTCTACCTATTCATTGTTTAATTTTTTCAAACGAACGTTTCTAATTTATATTACCGTCTGTAGTAGTGCCTACTATAAATTGATATTTTCTGTGGTGGGTAGCAAATATTTCTTTTCTCGTAAACAATACTATTTTTCAAATTGCTGCGCAATTGTGTACTCAAATGTTATGTTGAACATTGTTTAAAAAAATACTAACCATAAACTAAATATATTGTTTTTTTATCCTGTTGATCAGTGGTTAAAAGGTCGCTATTAGCTGAGCATACAAGGTCGATTCTCGCATGTGTATTTTCTTTCCGCAAATCTATTTGTTGAAATGCATCTTGATTGGCGTATTGTTTTTCGCCGTGCGTTGTTCTGAAGTTCTGTTGTTATTCTTAATTCTGTATAAATTCCATAATCAAATTTTTATTATAGGTACTTTATAAACGATCATGGTGATTAACCGTGCGTCGCGAGCTCGGAACAGTCGAATAGTACCTACCATTTAGATCGTACCTAGTTGTCGTTATGACGCACGCGCGTTCACTCAGCGACGTCCCGATAAATAGATGCCTAACTAATGACTCACCATTGTTTACATTCAAAAGGTGGTTACTGGTCGTGTTCTAATTATTAATTAGAGCAAAATATTTATTAATTTCTTTCCTTTGACATTGAGCGGTCCGGTCGTGTCTGCGGCTTGTATTATTTTTGTTCATCTTTACGAAAAATCTGTTGTTATACCTAACTATATTCAAAAAGTTTACTTATCTAGTGGCAAAGGCCGAACCCAAGATTTATAAGTCGTAGGGCTAGATCAAGTTTCTTATATCTACAAATCATTATTACCTAATAATTACCCTAAGCACTTCTCCATAGATGTTATCTTTAATATTAGGCTATTACACTGGCCTTGGCATTTACATGTAGGTATGTGTGATGAATTATGAATGATAAATGTTTATGTTCAAATTCAGCCTGCCGTTGTACGCGTGAAGAATGCAAGCGTGGGTCATTATTATTTAGGTATCCTAATTAGCGTATAGGGATGTCACTTGTTCAAGGTACTCATGCCCTTGTTTTCTCTAATTTCAAGGAGTATCTTCAGGGCTGCTACGCCCGTTGGGCTAGGGAATTTTCCTTAGGGAGAATCCCGGCCTAACAGGGGGGGGTGTGTGACGTCACATCGCGCTCCTGCGCCGCGAGCCTCGCTACGAGTGACGCACAGCAATGGGCTGTTCCCTCGCGCCCCTCCGCGCTGGCCCTATATATATACAGCGGTCACGAGGCTTCGGCCCTTTCCTCCGGCCAGCACCACCGAGTTGAGTACAAGATCATCTGAAGACCTGTGAAGTGCCAACGCCGCCCACGCCCTGGATAATTGTCTCTTCTGTTAGCCTTAATCGTCAGTTCTTTTTTGTATCGAATAACTGGAATTATAACGCGAGTTTAAACTTTCCTGGTGATATTTTTTATTTATTTCCCGTAAGTCAACCTAATTATCTCTCTTTAATTGCTCGGCGAGTGATCGATCCCGGCTACCCCGTGGAAATCAATCACTCGTGCGACAAGTTTAAACAAATATTTCTTGGAGCATTGGTGTCTGTGTGTTCAAAAATACAGTACGTTATTCAATTTATCTCTTAATTTAAGAAAATGACCATAAACTAAACTTGTATATCAAATGTGTATTTCTGTCTCGAACAAACTATCAGCATGGCTGCATCGTACCTAGATGCATTAAGCAGCCACCTCTCTCTCTCTAAAATTTGCAAACATCCCGAAAGGTCACGACTCCGTAGTCAATTTATAACATACTGCCACACCAACAATTTACCCTGGTATGATATTACGTAACATGCCATATACTTGTACGGGTAAAAGGTACGGAAGACCGCCCGTATATTCATTTGAAAGGTGTGAATTCTAATACCTTGGATATTCCATTTTCATAAAAATCGGCTCCGTCTTTATATAGTTCGCCGGTTTGGGTATTTTATCGATATACGATATTTACTTATGATACCTTTTAATACTTAGGCATATTTACTGTGGCCCTTTTCCAATATTATAAACTCGCAAAAGTAGGTTTCGCGAATCTATTCGTGTTTTTCAACTGCCGATTAATGTAATCTTTTTTTGAAGATAAAAGAAGAATATTATGAGCTGCGATACATTACTCATTTAGTATTCGTATTGATATTTATATAACAGTCCTCAATCGCATAATTATTTTGCAAATAACAGTTAAGGCGCTGATATCCGCTATTGAGTTAAGCTGCTGCTGTCACTGTCGGATTGTATACATAAAAAAGAGAAGCGCGACGACGACGGGACGTTCAGAACTTTTTACAAACCATAAAATAAATAAATTACTTAAAAATAAGTTGACTAGCGAAAAATAAAAAAACAACCAAGTTTTGCATTTAAATATGATACGTCATTGTTATACATATAATACCAACGTACGTTGATAAGTAATACAGATATTATTGTTGGAAGATCATTTTAAGAGGTTAGTTTACTATTTTTTTGTATCGAGAAAACTTTTCAAAAACGTGTTTTGAATACAACAGGGTTCACAAAAATATGTTCAAGATCATTATATATTTTTTCCGCCATCACAATCTTTATAGATTTAGCAAAAGAAATGTTTGAGCCAAGCCTATTTGGCTGTTGTCAGCGCCTTAACTTCTTTCAATTACGCTTATATTTGAGAGTATAAAAACAATGTATATGCTTTATCGTAGCAATATTCCTTGACGGTATTATTACGAACTAAATTGAATGTATTTTAACATGAAACAAATTTAAGTTTTCGTACATCCAATTGTCTGACGAAGATGCACGAAAAGCGCTGCTTCATACCGCAGATATTTGGTTTTTGCTGGTTTCACTGGTGAATGATCAATCAATTAAAAAATAAAAAATGCGGAATCAAATACCTACAATTAATTTGTGGTTGAGTGTCCTTCGTAAAAATATATATTTAGCTTGTAAAAGTACTTGTACTAGTTGACAAAAGTATTAACCTCTTTGGCAATGTTTAAAAACTTGTAATGGCCGGCAGAGAGAAAATACATTCAGCAATGTAGTTCACATTGCTGAATGTATTTTCTCTATTCAACCTAACAGTGCATAACAAACATTCTTTATGTAGGTGGGATTCGTTCCTCGCAGCTAGACACGGGAATTTCAAGAGTCTTATAAAGGTATTTTGAAGAGAACTTGAATGCTTAAACCCGACGCGAGTGGCTGTTAAAATAGGGAGAAATAAAGATTTCTATATATGGCTAGCTTCAATGTTAGGAAGTTATTATATATCGCCTGAGTGTTTCTTTCTAGTAAGTGACAATTTAGTTTTACTAAGTTTCATAACAGAGACATACATACAACATACATGAAAAATCAAATAAGATGTGTTCGCCTTTCGACATTTTACTTCTTATGTTGTCTAGTCTTGCGTGTACGAAAATCGTCAAAATATTTGTCTTGGTTTATTCTCTAAATATAGGTTAATGACTTAAGTTAGCGTTTTTGTCGTAGTGCCTAAGTATCGACTCAACTGTGTTACATGGTCTATTGGGATAATATAGCGAGGATAAGAAAGTTTGAAAGAAAATGTTTCGTGGGAAAACCATAATGTTCAATTCGTTTCAGCCATAATTGGACATAGCAGATTATATTTTTTACTACAATTTGTAAAGAATTGAAAACCTAACCTGTGAAAATATTAAATATTATTTATCAAAGATTATGTACATAATCGTTTAACATAGAAACCAATGATATATTATCAGTTAAAAATGGATTAGCGTATTATGTCGATTTGTGTCAATTTAAATTTCTTTCACGAACGTAAAATATGAAATTCCTTTTTCAATACCGTTACTTGTACATCATATTTTTAATTTAGCAAGCGTCGTTACAATACTGTGCAGTCACGTACATAAAGAAAGATTATTAATTTTCTACGTCACACAAAACTTGCAATACGGAGCTGTTCGTTCTGTTTAAGATTGCCAACTCGATAGAATTCCTAGCGACTACTGCCGCGAATTGAATACACTCAAATGAAACTGCAAATGCTGTTTTCAATATCTTTCACGGAAATAACATTTCGAGTAGGGTTTCAATTTAATAAAGCATATAGTGAGGGAGCGCCGCCGACAAATGTTGACTAGGAGCAGTACTAGTAGTTACTACTACTCGAATAATATAATATAAACTACACCATAACCAGCTCATATTCACAGAACTATATTTATCTCACGTAAGTGCTTACTATAAGGGTATAAATAATTTTTCCTTGTGCAATACGAACTAAAATATCAGTATAACGTAGAAAATCTGCGAAATGTTCAAGACTGTTATTTTCAGTCTTAAAATAACTTTTGAAAACTTCCCACGTCCACAGGACTTATTTATTTGGATTTCGGATGAGGTATACTACTTGTATATTTAGGTTTGTAGCACTTTTTTATCGGTTTATAAAAATAACTTCGTTAAAAACAACCGACCGACAAAAACGAAAAAGTGAAAAATAATAAAGATTTACATACATACATACATACATCAATAGACTCACGCCTGTTTCCCCGAAGGGGTAGGCAGAGGCATATTAAACGCCCACTTAACCTTAAAGATTTAATATTAATTAAATACTACCTATTATTTATATGTGCTATTTACTAATAGGTTTGAAGTCGGTGCCAAGCCTTAAACAAATAATAATATTTTAGAATCAACTATTGTAGGCGTTAAAATTTTCCTAGTTAACTCTTCCGTACTGTGAACCGAAGACAAAAACGCCGGTAAACTGACACTGGAAATTTTGCGAACGCCGAGCCCACCCAGACGTATAGGTAATGACGCTTGTAGCCAGGCTCGGTCGTCCATGTCCACATTTAATATCTTTCTTAAGGTTGTTTGAATATTTTGATCAATTTTTCCTAAAAGTGCATTTTTCTTCCAAAGTTGTGATGATCTTAAAGTATGAGTAAATTTAGGGACGAAAAGGCAATATCGAATAATTGTGTAAGCTGAATGAATATTAATATTTAATAGGCGATCTGAAATATCATTAAAATTTTCATTAAAGATTCAAAAGCTTCTTCAAAAATTGGTGAACTTAGGAGGCGAAGAGAAGTTTTTTCAACAATTTTGATATTTGGTGCCAAATTATTAAATTTCGATATTGCCAAATGTTTGTTCATTGAGTTAATTGTATTTATAAAAAGTTCACATTTATTATCATTTAGTTCTAAGCCAATGGAGTTGAATTTATTTTTAAGAAAAGCCATGTCTTGTAATACAGTGTCCAGATCGCCTCCCAGGGTTCCGTCGTCTAAAAACCACACATAAAATTTTGAATTTATTTGCCGAATAATGGGGTGTATGGCTAAACTAAAAATGACTGGTCCAAGAGGGTCACCTTGTTGGCATCCAACTGCTGAATCCAAAACATTGTCCCTGTAAAGTAATTTTGTGGGATATCTGTAATATTGCCAAAGAAATTTAAAAATTTTAGGTGTTTCTAATTTTGCTTGTGCCAACAAAGTGTCCCTATTCACTGAATTGAAGGCGTTTTTCACGTCAACCTTAAGAATGACCCCTCCATCACTACTTCCAAGGTATGTAGAAAGGGCATGTATAGCAGCCTCACAACCCCCCTTGGAACCAAAACCTAGTTGGAGGGGTTGGAACTTTTCGGATAGCTCCCTGCTGTAAAATTTACAGCATATCTTAGCTGCTATACGCCGATATGTGCTGCCTACGGCAATGGGACGAATGACACCATCCTTCTTGTTTAGGGCACACAAGTTCGCCCCATACAAGATTTCAATGATCGCATCGTTCACATTACCGGTGAGCATCAAATTAATTAGCGCAGTTAGCTCCTTCAGAAGAGTCTCGCCGGCCACCCCAGCACTTGCACACACTAAGTCTTTTAGGTGCTGTGGTGTCAAGGTATCAAGGCCACCTGCCGAGCCACTTCGGAAGGAGAAAACTGCTGCTAATACATCCTTGGCCGTAGTGATCAGATGTTCTGATTCACTGTCGGGAGCTTCAGGGAAGAAGAGATCATCGATAGGCGCTGGATGCTTGCTCTTCAGACCCGCAAGCGTGTTTGGAGAGAAAGGCGCCACCACATCACTACTAAATAACAGTCTAGATGCGCCCCGAATATCAACCTCCCTTAATTTAGATTCTACATATTGACTAAGCGATTTCTGTTTGTTAAAAGTGAATTTAGAATCCAAAGAGTTGGCCAAAACGTGACAGTTATATTTAATTTAGGATGTTAATGTAATTTGGGCCTCCTGACTTTTGTCAACATGTGAAATCCTATATAGGAAGGTCAATAATTGCTCCCAGGCCGATAAAGAGTTCTCCCTTTCGACAAGACCTATACATTCTGCTAATTTTTTTTAAACTGCAGGTCTTGCCCCACGGGGAACTCTTTTTAGAACCGGAATCGAATGTTTCAATTTTGTTAGGGTTTGCCAAAAAGGAATTTGGGTGTTGTCTTCTGATGTAGATT
Organism: Euclidia mi; assembly: GCA_944739405.2. Taxonomy (NCBI): domain Eukaryota; kingdom Metazoa; phylum Arthropoda; class Insecta; order Lepidoptera; family Erebidae; genus Euclidia; species Euclidia mi. Next base: position 89,675,526 of record OX123182.2, read on the forward strand.
GTGTAGATATTGGAGGGCCAAGAAATGCATTTTGGGATTTGTGCACTCTACCAAAATGCACTTTCAGGCCCCGCTTACCTTTAAAAAAACGATCCTGGGAACATTGTGGTCAACGCACCAGACCAGATAGCGATGCGGCAGGTTGACTCACACTCACTTCCGCATTGCCAGAGCCATTATCGTCTTGCATAAGTAGTATTTACTATATTTACAAAAATAACGCAGTAAAAATTAATAACATATACAAAAGCTCGTAACTGTCAATGTCACTTGCACTGCTTTTTATATGGTATAAACAATTTGTTTATTGTCAACGGCGGCGGTGTATAGCTTCTTTTTGATGATATCCAGTATTGTTCGGCACTGTTGCTAGCGCCGCCGCGCCGTGTCCATTTTATCTATACAAAACCCAACACCCGATGTCTGAAATATTTTTTTTTATAGACTCACGCCTGTATCCCCGAAGGGGTAGGCAGAGGTGTAATATTACACCCACATTTCGCCATGAATTTTTAGGTCCCACATAATAGGGGGCGAGCTACTGCTATTGCCGTACCGGGCACATTACCAGACTCCGTGCTGCTACTGAGAATTTCCTAACGGAAAAACACATTAACATTTTGCCCGACACGGGAATCGAACCCGAGACCTCCCAATCCCACGCGCACATTTATGCCGCAAGACCAACGAGGCAGTTTGTCCATTCCTTCTTGAAATTTCTAGAATTTTCTAATTTTTATTCAAAATATTTAAATATTTGCCAAATATTCATAAACATTTTCCAAATTTCATAAAAACCAAAATCCACTAACTGCTATGACTGGGATACGAACCCACGCCTTCAGAACGTAAACAGAGTGTTTACGTCATCTAACTTAAAACTTTCCAAATAATGAAATAGTCTTCAAACCTTTTTGATAATTATTATGTTTGACGACCGGCCAGTTTGTCGTGTAGACGTCAGTAGTCCTTGGTGACCGTAGTGATGACAATTTGACATGACACCAGCCGTCACAATGTTAAAACACCTGTACATATTGGCCCAACTAGCTGGCCCAGCATATTGGGCCAACATGATACGACGCCAAGCTTACTATTTACACATTGGCTGACGGATCATTCTGCATTGGTTCTTAGACAAAGATGAACGTAGAAGCAGTTGCAGCCACGGCTATTTATTTATACAGTGCGTTTAATTATTACGTGCACGTACATGTGTACTAAAGTAAAATGTGATGAATTCTAAATGTTGTCATTAATGATTACTTTTTTCTGTTTCATTTCGTTAATAGTGGCATGGAGCCGTATGGCGGATAAAATTAATATTAAATTTTATCCGCCATACGGCTCCACGCTTCATTAACCTGAAATATAAAATAGGTAGCTTATTATTAATAATAGGAATTTTGGTTAAATAACCTACCCCAACTACCAAGTCTAGAAGATAACAATGTGGTACCTAATAAAAATATGTTTTTCAACTTACTTCGTTTTTAATTTTATAAAAATAAAAATTTATAAAAAAACAACATAAAATTAGTAAAATTATATATATATATATATATATATATATTATTGTTCAATTTCTATAAATTGTAAAACCTCATTGCTGCCCTACGCCGCAGCCATCGTTTAGGAACTTGGGAACGTAAATATCATTCACGCGCAACAGTACTGTCTCCGCTGCATAGCAAGAACGAAATGAAAAAGACGACAACGTGTGAACGCTGTTGGTGGAGCGCGCCAAGATCCTTTGATGTGAGCACAAAAAACCGACACTATTCGGTTGGCCGACCAATGTCGGCGCCAACTACACCAATTTAAGCCAATATGGGCCAATGCATACAGCGAGCATTATACATATTTCAGACATCGGGATAGGTGAAAGTAAATAAAAAAAATGCTCATAAAATTAAAACTACTGGGCCTACATGAATGAAATTTTTATGGGACCAATTCGAAACTATTCCGCATCAAACAAAAAAATAATCACGTAAATCGGTTCAGAAACCTCGGCGAAATCGGTGTACATACATCGAAAAAAAAATATACCGACTGAATTGAGAACCTCCTCCTTTTTTATTTTTGTTTGAAGTCGGTTAAAAATGTGAGACTTACCAAAATCCTAAGTCTGCAAAATTTATTAAAATTCTTATTTAATCTATTGTCGTAAAAATTATATTTAACATTCAGCGAATAAAACACGCGAGTCACCTTACCTGATCGAAAAGTTAAAGAACCATCTCCTGAAAATCTCAAAAGCAAATCTTTAACATAACTTGATCTATACTAAGATGGTGTGTATACTCAAAATCCCTACACCGCCCTGTTCCGCGGGGCGCAATCTAGCATTGAAAGAGTTATTCCCTAGCTCTGTATAGAGGGTGTTCACAAAGAGGCTTTTATCGCGAGCGGCCGTTGAGTGCCACAGCCGACTGCAAACAAAATCCGACACTCTATGAATACTGCTAAGTAGGTTAGAGATGTGATATAATCTCCAGATTTACGATACAGAAAAAAAAATGGGGGTACCGAGAGCATTATTATGTGTGAATGGATTTTATATGGCCTTATTATGCCAACTATTTTTATATAATAGGAAATATGTGATATATAGTTCCTGTTTACTTCAAATAAGTTTATCAGCTGTACGAGGTAGTAAACATGATTATGACTTCATCTATCATATTAAGATAGTTGAAATCATAGATATGTTTACTATGCTCTACAGCAAGTTGTAACTTAATTTTTTTTCAAAATTAAAGTTTGATACACAATGTTTATTACCCAAAACTTAAAATCATATTATTACAGAGAAATACAAAAAAAAAACGATACAATGATATATAATTATATAACAGAGAATCATTATTAATATCTATATACTATATATAACTCTGTATCGAGTTTGGTGCAGGTGGAGGGGGTGGGGTGTCGCTCGGTTCTGCCCGCTAGATGTTCGGGGGATACCCACTAAAACACCGCGGTGTTCCTCTATCGACCCTCATGACGGGGTCGCGGTGATGACGTCAGTATACCCGCGACCCGAGGAATTTTCTCCAAATGTAGTGAAATTCTTCGGGCATCTTACTTTTTTTTGTATGTGGAACATATTACAGCGGTTCACAGTACTCATCATCATCATCAGCCCTTTATACTATCCCACAGCTGGGCCCGGGCCTCTTCTCACTATGAAAAGGGTAAGGCCATAGTCCACCATGCTGGCCAAGTGCGGGTTGGCAGACTTCACATGTCTTCATAGTACTATTGTCATATAATTATATTACAAGTGGTAGTTATGGTAGAAATTGTAGCTTTGGTAAGAATAGTAGTTTTGAGAGAAAATGTACTATTGACAGCACCGGCGGTTTAGGTAGAAATGGTTGTTTAAAAAAATTGTAGATATGATAGTGTTAGTATGAATAGTAGTTTTGGTACAAATAGTAGTTTTGATAGGAATAGTATTTTCGGTGGGAATAATACTTTTGGTTGAAATTGTATTTTTGGCATTATTATAGTTTTGGTAGCAATGTTAAATATCATCTTTTTACCTATTAGATAAGGCTACAATGTACTCATCATACCCATATGTAAGAGTTTTTTATTTTATTAAAATATGCTGTGGAGCAGCACGGGTCCTCTAGTTTAAACTTAAAGTTAAACTTCAAGTCGTTTACTTTTAATAATTAGGGTAAACAGTATAATGATTGGCACCCTAAGCCAGTTTCTACTACTAAGTAACAAATTTTCAGGAAAATACAAATTCAATAATATTTTCAATGGATTTGTCGGAATTGTTTTTACATGGGCATTAATAAAAATAAAACGTCGTATTTAATAAAGACGTTTTCTTAGCATAAAAATGTGCTCAAACTTATTTCTTAAGAAAAGTACAATCATTGGCACCCTGGTATAGTTATTGGCGGTACCAAAAAGGTACAATCATTGGCACTGTTGGCCTAAGGCCGTGATACCCAGACAGTCTTTAGACTTGATATCCGGATCTTTATACATGTATTCTATGTAATCAAAATATATATTTATGAATGTTTATATAACCTTCTAATATTTCTAACATAAGTCTATATTTGAAAGAAGTTTATTTCATTTACCACGTTTTATATCTTTATTACGGCATATTTTTCTAATGTAGCTCATCTTGTCTCTTAGATACATTGTAGCAAATGAGCCCTGTTTTAGTTTCTCACAAGCATTTTGTTCGTAATATTTTTCTCTATACTAAGTTCTTTGTTTTAAGCGATATGTGATATGTATCTGTCCTGATTTCTGGATACTTTGTAGAGAAAGGTTGCCATCTCTGTACGACCGTACCGTAGTAAGTTGGGTGTAAAATGCGAAAAAATATACAATCTAAAGTTGTTTGTATGCGAATTTGACGGAAAACAAACAAAAATCTGAAAAAATATGATTCTAAAATGTGCTAATGACTATGTTGTTGAACAATTTTTACGTATAGTCATTGGGACTATCGGAAAAGACGATCCATCTATTTAATGGCGCAAAACTAACGTTTATTAAGCTTTAATGAGGATAACAGATACAAATAAATAGGTACTTGTGTAAAATTAATTAAAAATATACTTTTTCGCTTCGGAATGTAACTAACTAACCTAAACACTTAGACAAATGATTGGTATCGCTTCGGTAGAGCAGGGCGAGACCAATCATTAGTCTATGCCTAAACATTTCATTAATTTTTTGGGCAATTTTCCTAACATTTTTTTAAACAGAAGTTAAAGAAAAATGGTTCATAGTTAAGATTTAAATATTTGTTCTGTGTATAAGAAATAGGTTAATCCTGCTTATGAATGTATTTCTGTGACAGTATAATATTAGATTGTCCTAATATTCAGGATAATTCAGCAGAGTGCCAATCATTTTTGCCAACACTATAGTTTACCCTATTTAAGGTTGAAAAGCCACACTCTAGAACGATCGTGTTCAGGAGGTAATAAAAGCAGCATGCAATTACACAATTTCATTAACCAAACAAGCAATCTAGAGTATAATAATTGGGCTTAATAAAAGATACTGAAATAGCCGTTTTAACGATGCTATCGTGGAAATGGTTCAGAATAAATTCAAATATGTATATGTAAAAGAATAGTGAAGAAAAGTTTAAAACGGATGCTACTTAGTTAACTTCCATTTTTGTTTGTGATTAAAGATAAATATGCATATTTGTGCGGTTATTATGGAAGTATGTTTTCACTTCTTCTTTTTATAATTACTAAAATGATTTAAATTTCATCCAAGATATTGTTGTTGAAAAAGATATGTGACTGCATAATAAACGTATAGCTCAATTAAAGAAGAAAGTTGATCCATGGTTTAGTCCCTTTCTTCTCTTGGTAGCAATTAATTACTTAAATAGCCCTCTGTGGCACAGAGAAACAACCAACAAAGATTCATTTCTGCTTAGGAGCACTTATAAACATAAACTTTTATAACCGAATTTAAATATTTAATTTAATTTAATAAGCAATTTATTTCTGCGGTAACCAAAGTCGACAGACATAAACATCAACTACTCGACTTCATTCCAGTGCAATCGAGTAAATACAAAGAAAAACTAAGGTACAAGTGTATCCCATTGAACCGGGCGGTTGAACTCCAAAGAGGTTTTTTATCGGGGCGCAGTGTGGCACACAAGTGGCGACTCTCACAGATAAAATCTAGCTTTCCGAGTGAACACACGAGCGAAACGTGCCTTATAAAGAACCCAGTGTCTAATACCCCTTTGCTTTGCGATTTACAGTAGCTCAGTAACGTGAAGTAAAGTTGTCAATTAAAATGTGTAGAAGAAAGTGCTTTTAATTTTATGTATGTGGGAATTTTTAATCTGTAGTCCATAATAAGGTTAGTCCTGGGATAAGTATTCTCTAGCGTGTACTTTTACTTCGTAAATTATGCTACTAGTTTACATCAGTGTGAATGAAAAAGGTCATTGCATTACTTTAGAGACATTTGCTATATGTTTTAATTAAATAAGTGATAAGTCTATGAGCATTTACCTTTCTCACAAAGTGGTTTAGTTAAGAAAGTAAACGCACACATTTGGGGGAACGAACCATTAAAATACGCCCATTGTGCAATTTATTTGTATTTTTTTACCTGTGATATGATTATGAATATGGTGTACAATAAATAATTACATATCTAATCGAAACTTAAATAAAATATTTATTTAGACATATTTTTTACGAAATAATATACACGTGTTGGATCATTATGAAAAGCTTGTTTTAAATTTCCGTCGACTTTTTTGAAAAGCAGATCGAGCAGCGATTGCCGAGTGGAGAGACCGACAGACTGCTACGCAGAGGATCTCGGGTTCGAATCCACGGCACGCACCAATGACTTTTCGAAGTTAAGTGCGTATCAAATTTGTAATTATCGCTTCCTAATCGGTGAAGGAAAACATTGTGAAGAAACCAGCATGCCTGAGAGTTCTCCATAATGTTCTCGAAAGACACGTGTAGTCTGCCAACCCGCACTTGGCCAACGTGGTGGACTATGGCCTTACCCTTCTCATAGTTAGAAGAGGCCCGCGCACAGCAGTGGGACAGTATAAAGGGCTGATGATGATTTACAAAGCAAAGTATAAAATAACCCGCAATGTTAAGATGAAACCATAGCAACCACTAAAAACCGATAAGTATTTTAATATACAAAATGTTTATCATTAATGTATCCTTCCCTTTTCCCTTTCCTATGGCAGACAGCGAAGCCACATTTAAAAAGTAAAAGCAGTAATGAGGTTTATACGACATCTACGTCAGAGCTAAGTTATAATATTCTAATACCGTCGCTTTATGCACCCACGGAATGAATGTTTTTTTTTTTTGGTGTCGGGTTGGAAAATCGTCATGGAGTACCTCTTCCCTGGGGAATGGGCGAAGGGGACTGTCAGACTCTTACTGACTAAAAACCAACCAGTGTGCCTCATGTACCCGTGTGTCGGAGGCTCGGGTATCGCCCAAGCATACGGCGCAACCCCCCGACGGATATTGGCCCGCGAGATGGTTAGGCGGGCCCCGAACAAAACCCTCTTGGCGGCGGATTAAGATGTTGGGCTGCGCCGCCAAAACACCCAGCGGCCGCAGAGGATAGGGAGGACGGCAACGCAACACCGCATCTCCTCTTCCTCTGCGGCCCCACCGTGACGCATCGAATGGTGCGCCCCCATTTGGTCGTGGGAGATAGGGCGCGCAGCAACGCAACACCGACACGCCTCTCCTCCCGCGACCGCGCCCGACTGCGAGGGACAGACAGAACTGTCCCCCGCGCCCGCACCGTTGGACGCATCCTGCGCAGGCCCACTGCCAAGCCTACGCGGAGCGTCCACTCCAGGGATCCCTCTTAGCTTCACCGCGGGGCTCAAAGCCGCGGTTACTGAGCACCCCCACCACGGCAAGGTGGAGATCCCACGGGGGGGAAATATATGACACCTGGAGCCTCATTTAAAAAAAAAAGGAAGTACGACACAGTTTGTTGTGTCGTCTTTTTCAGACTATCATTATTAAATTTTTTCCCAGGACAGAAAATATGTGTTACGGTAAATACATCCAAATAGTTTTTTAGCCGAGCTTCAAGTTTAGTTTCTTTTGTTTAGTCTTAGATGCAACCGGTATATAACTGGCGTTATAATGCATATATTTTCCTTAAACAAATGACCCTTTATTCCATCTGTTGGCAGATTAGATGTACATCATTTCAGCCCAGTCATAACCAAAGTGTATCGATATAAAATGATATTCAATATTTATACCCTTGCGTTGCATATGAATATTTGTTAAGGTTGCTCTTAAGTAACTAAAGATTACGTTTCAATACACGTGCACCACTAATTGTATAATTTGACGTTTGAATTCGATTCCTACATACAGTTTGCGATAAGTTCCTAAGGCTACGAGATTATATAAACATTTATACCAATGGATTTCACATGAGCCATCAATGAAGGCGGTGTCATTTAAAACAATTCGTATGTGTGTGTGTGGTCGATGAGTTATGACGTCACGTCTGACGGCAAGTGTGTGCTCTGTGGCACAACGTCTCTATCAGCGGTAACGTGCGTCGTAAACGCACCAACTCGCGCGATAAATTCGATCGCATTATGACCCCGTACTAGTGATATGCACTCACGGGATATGGAAGTAACCGATATTGTGGTTTTTTTTTTTTTTACAGCCTGTTAATAATAATGAAGTAAATCATAACGCGCATGGCATACATATTAAGGTATTAACGACAGCAAACAGATTACAATACAAATGTATGTTATTTAGTTAGTTATAATATAATTTACAATGAGAAGCAAATGCAATTTGATCAAAGAAGAAATTTGGAAACTAAGCCATTCTCTTAAATAAAATATACTAGAAAGTATTCAGGAAAATAGTCTTTTGCTCATTTAAATTCTGAGGAGACGTTTAACTATATACACATTACAAAATAAAAGTACCACGTTTACACATATGTAGAGGTTAACAATGTATGTATGTGTGTGCCCTTATATGTGTTATCATATTAATTAGACAGTAATAAATGTTTACTCAAGGAAGAAAGGTGTTTCTATTAACTTCCCGAACGCCCGACCTTATACATATAATAACCAGTCAAGCAACAATAATTCAGTGCTGTACACAATATTTTCTAAAACAAGGTCGGACCGGCGAGCGATATTATCATAATTAGTTTTCCCGGTGATAGAGTATTATCTATAACGGATACGGCGAATAATGATTGCCGTTTATCTGGGACGGTCACGATCACGAACAACGAACAGATTCGAGCTTTTATTAATATCGGTAAATCATCAAATAAATTATATTCCGTTCCTTGGTAATTTCTCACTAAACCGACATTAATAAAGACAAAATTAATAATCTAATCTTAGTCTTCAAATGTTCATTCTGCATTGCATCAAAACCGAAACTTCAAAACGTATTAAAATGATAACCACATACAAAATTGTGCTATACTTGCAGTGGTGTATAAATTGCCAATAATGTAAATAAATTTGTTAATTATCTATATCATTAAGTTTAGCTTAAAATTCGTCCATTGTTACATTACTGTAAACTTTTTATTTTCACTCTCTTTGTTTAGTTTATTTCCTATCATAAAATCTATTCGTCTATCTTTTCTTATGTCTATGTCTAACATTACGAACATTCAAATTATACAAAGCTGAATTATCCTTTCAAATTAACCTTCTTCAAATAACACTCGTCTTACATAAGTCCCTCAATAATCCGAGGGTCCCGTATTATCCCGGGACAGGGACATCTAGTTCACATCACTCACGTGCGTGTAACTAAACAGCTCAGATCAGATACGTCGGTAATGACTGCCTCCCTACAACTACGTTTATTTTCCACAATTCGTGCCCAAGTGCGGGCCTGTGTGGCCGTACTCGAGACCAAGTGCGTTTCGTAAAATCTGGTCAATGTGAATCTAGAATACACTGGCAAACTGAACGTTAGTGTAAGTGTAAAAAAAGTGCTCGGAAACTGTTACTGGGCTGACGTTTACTGTTTCAGATTGCTCTATCCAATGGGATGTTAAGTTTGTTTCATTTTTTTTTTAAAACAAGTAATCATACCCAAATAGAATCAATGTCTGCCGATTTTTTTCGTTGGCGGCCTTTTTTGTCTTTTTAGGGGATAAATGATAATATAAAGTTATATAAATAAATTAAAAGAAAGCTGCATATGCATGAAATAATATAAAGGAAACTTTCATAGCACAGTAGGTATGCATGGTATAGGATTGATATAATTACTACTACGATGTCTCTGACTTATACGAGTACTGGTTATTTTTAAATAATGTATGAATATTCGACAGAAATACACTGTCTGTACTTTTTACGCAGCAGAAATAAAGTGCAAACCACTTAGCATTTGCTTTATTTGTCTATTACAACAATCGTTACATTTCATTTCCGTATACTGACTCAATGTTGCTTGCCAAGTTGATGCGAACCTTCGAAGTATAAATATCACTTTAATGGCGGGGCTTCAGTGCAAAGCGGTGGGTCAAGCGAAACGGATACCTACTAAAAACCTAATAAAAATAGGTTGCATAGACCACTAAAAAAATGACATGAAAATCTTTGAGGGTCGCTGTAGGGAGTCAGTACCTCTGAATAAACTAACACTAATCTAAACCATGGACAGATCAGACAGGCAGTCACTCTGTGAAAAAGTTATTTTTATTATTATTATAGACACACGCCTAGGTATATCCCTGAAAGGGGCCTACCCTATCGGGGAGGTGTAAATCTACACCCACATTTCGCCATGAATTTTTAGGTACCACGTAATAGGGGGTGAGCCTATTGCCGTTACCGGGCTCATCACCAGACTCCGTGCTGCTACTGAGAATTCGGAAAAACCCAGTAACACTTTTGCCCGACCCGGGCATTGAACCCGAGACCTCCGATAAACAGTCGCTTACGCTATCCACTGGACCACGGAGGCAGGCAAATAGTTAATATTCAGTCGAATCCGGGTACGCCAACTACGTAAGCAGTCACCGGGTTGCAACTGGGAAAACGCGAGGAGGATGATGATGAAATGTTGTATCGCGCGAGACTTAACTATCATTCAATCTACTCACACAAGTAACGGCCATACTCGAGATAACAATTTGTAAATCACACAAAGTGCTTTATTGTGTGTGGATCAATAAAGTATAGGTTTTAGACTATTGTATGATTTTAAGGATAGCTGAATTATTTATCTTAAAAAGGAATGCTATAGGGTCCGACCATCCAAGTGAATATTGCAAGCTGATAACTATTTTTTATTATTTGACGGCGTCGGGACGTGACGACCCCACCGCCCACTGAGGGAGTTACTCTGACGAATAGATACTCGTCATAGTATCTCCCCCAGTGCAAGCGGTCAACCGAAAGATGGCGATCAAACCATCCGAACCTGGTGGAAGTAAATCCCAAGTTGCTAGATGGGCAGCAGCGTCCAGCACTAAAAACTTCCGCCACTGCGATCGCCAATACGCCTGCCAAGCGTGGCGATTATGGCAAATCCCCCCATACATGAACCACATCAATAAAAACCGGCCCCTAGTCCCCGGCGGCCCCGCTAGTCCTGCTTATGGTAGCGGCCATGGTAACGGCGGGGCAAGGGGTGCGAAGAATCTCCGGAAGAGATCGGGCTACCAGCACCAACGACAATTGGCCCTGGCAACACTGAACACGCGCACACTGCGGATCGACGAGAAGATTGTTGAGCTGGAAGAAGAATTGAGCATGTTGCGATGGGATATCATAGGCCTATCTGAAGTCCGAAGACAGGGGGAGGACTCGATAGTTCTCAATTCCGGCAACTTGCTCTTCTACCGGGAGGGCGACCAACAGTCCCAAGGTGGTGTCGGGTTCATCGTCCACAAATCTCTCGTGACCAACGTGGTAAATATCGGGAGTGTGTCGAGCAGGGTAGCGTACCTTATACTCAGAATATCCAAGCGGTATTCGCTGAAGGTCATACAGGTATACGCTCCGACCTCGACGCACCCCGATGAGGAGGTGGAAGCCATGTACGAGGACATATCTCGGGCTATACATGGCTTCAAAACCCATTACACCGTGGTCATGGGAGATTTTAACGCGAAACTGGGCAAACGCGACGGTGATGAGCTGAGAGTGGAGCAATTTGGTTATGGGCATCGGAATTCTCGGGGTCACTTGCTGGCTAGCTTTATGGAGAAGGAAGGCCTCTATATGATGAATTCCTTCTTCAAGAAGCGAGAATGCCGCAAGTGGACCTGGGTAAGTCCAGACGGTGCCACCAAAAATGAGATCGACTTTATCATGTCGACGAAGAGGCAGATATTCAATGATGTCTCCGTGATCAATTCACTTAAAGTGGGGAGCGATCACCGAATAGTAAGAGGCACATTGAATATCTGTACAAGCCTCGACCGGTCGAGGTTAATAAAGACCACGCTCCGACCGGCACCGGTTCATATCCAAAACCCTGAGAGCTTTCAGCTCGAACTGAAGAACCGTTTCGAATGCCTGGGCGAATGCGTAGATGTGGACGAGTAGAGTAACGGGTTCGTGGATGCTGTCCATACAACAGGGGCTAAATTCTTTAAGCCCCAGAAAAGCAAGAGAACCAGCAAGATCTCGGGTCTGACCCTCGAGCTGTTAGAGGAAAGGCGCAAGATGGTTCTGCTATCCTCCGACGACATGCCGAAATATCGGCACCTCAACAGACAGATCTCTAAGTCTCTGACTCGCGATCTCTGCCAATACAACACAAAATGTGTTCGTGAGGCGATCGAGCAGAATAAGGGATCAAAAGTGTTCCAGAGGGATCTGTCTGTTGGGCAGAGTCAGCTGACAAAGCTGAAGACGGAAGATGGCAGAATCGTATCGTCCAAGCCTGAGCTCTTGGAGGAGATCGAAAGGTTCTATGGACAGCTATACACGACAACGCAATAACCCGCAAGTACTCCAGCGTCAGACCCTAGAGCTGGATTGACCCGACACTATACCGAAGATATCCCGGACGTCAGCATGCACGAGATTAGTGTGGCTCTCAAACAGCTCAAAAACAACAAGGCGCCGGGTGATGACGGAATTACGAGCGAGCTTCTGAAGGCTGGCGGTGCACCCGCTGGATAAGCCCTTCGGAAGCTATTTAATTCCGTCATTTCCGAGAGTAAAACGCCACAGGCGTGGCACAGAGGTGTGGTGGTGTTTTTCTTTAAGAAAGGGGATAAAACCCTCTTAAAGAACTACAGACCCATCACATTTCTGAGCCACGTCTACAAGCTGTACTCGAGGGTCATAACGAATCGTCTCGAAAGCAAGCTAGACAACTTCCAGCCTCACGAACAAGCCGGTTTCCGTAAAGGCTATAGTACCATAGACCACATACATACGCTGCGGCAGGTTATACAGAAGTCCGAGGAGTATAACCAGCCCCCAGCTTGGCGTTTGTGGACTATGAGAAAGCCTTCGATTCGATCGAAACCTGGGCGGTGCTACAGTCTCTCCAACGGTGCCGGATTGACTACCGATATATCGAAGTGCTGAAGTGTTTGTATGAAAACGCCACTATGTCAGTCCGCCTCCAGGACCAGAGTTCGAAACCTATTCAACTCCAGCGAGGAGTGAGACAGGGGGATGTCATATCCCCAAAACTGTTTACCACTGCGCTGGAGGATGTTTTCAAGCTTCTGGACTGGAATGGACTCGGCATCAACATCAACAGCGAGTACATCACTCACCTTCGATTCGCAGACGATATCGTAGTCATGGCTGAGACCATGGAAGACCTAGGCACAATGCTTGATGGCGTCTGTAGAGTCTCCCAACAAGTAGGTCTTAAGATGAACATGGACAAAACGAAAATCATGTCGAACGTCCATGTTGTACCTGCTCCTATTCAGGTTGGGAACTCTACGCTCGAAGTTGTCGACAAGTATAATATCTACCTGGGACAAGTAGTCCAATTAGGTAGGTCCAACTTCGAGAAGGAGGTCAATCGTCGAATCCAACTCGGTTGGGCAGCGTTCGGGAAGCTACGACATATCTTCTCGTCCGATATCCCGCAGTGTCTCAAGACGAAAGTTTTTGACCAGTGTGTGTTGCCAGTGATGACTTACGGATCAGAGACGTGGTCGCTCACTATGGGCCTTATCAGAAGGCTCAAGGTCACTCAGAGGGCGATGGAGAGAGCTATGATTGGAGTTTCCCTGCGAGATAGAATCAGAAATGAGGAGATCCGCAGTAGAACCAAAGTCGCCGACATAGCTCTCCGGATAGCCAAGCTGAAGTGGCAGTGGGCAGGGCACATAGCTCGAAGAACCGATGGCCGTTGGGGCAGAAAGGTTCTGGAGTGGCGGCCACGTACCGGACGACGCAGCAGAGGTAGGCCCCCCGCAAGGTGGACCGACGATCTCGTCAAGATCGCGGGAGGCGGTTGGATGCGGGCAGCTCAAGACCGGTCTGTGTGGAGAACCTTGGGGGAGGCCTATGTCCAGCAGTGGACGTCGTTTGGCTGATATGATGATACCTATTTATACTTTAAAGGTGAGTTCCAGTTGCCTTTTCGTCGGTAGCAACTCTATTATTTTACTTTATTATAGTATGTAAAGCGAGTCCACTCAGTTTGTTTAAAGCTAATACGTTTTTGTTCCTTAGCGCTTTCTACTTAATTCTTTCTTAGCGAATGCACTACTGTGAAATTTATTGTTTGTGCAAGTTAAACGTACTTCTCCGGAATCTGTTTCATTCCCAGTCGAAGCCTGACTTAGCGAGCTATCATTGTAAAATCTTCGTTTTAACATAAATACTAAAGAGATAAACATATTTTATTACACTCACCTTTAAATCGCACAATATTACAAAGAACCTGCAATTTTAATATAGTCAGTAACATAATTTTCCAGCTGTAACTTACCTGATAAATGTAAAAAGTTTTTCGTGCCAAAACCCTATCAATGTGAAGCATGTTCAACAACAGGGGCACGTAGCACTTTAACCTTCCCTCGTAGCTGAATAGTTACGTCGTAGTAGATAGCTAAGCCGTAGAGCGAAGCCTGTTTAGCCCTGCCGTTACAGATAAGGGAAATTCAAAATTTCACAGCGGAGATAAGCTAATGAGAATAATTTTTGGAGTGCCTCACTTGCTAGTGAGGCACTCCAAAAATTTATTATTAAGCTTGTTGTATTCTCTAGTGTGCTATAAAGTCTAAAGTCTAATTGAACTGTATAAAGTCTAATTGAGTAAGATTTCAGTAAAGCTTAAATTTGAAACTTACTTTTATTTAGTTTAAATAAATGGCGGATTTGTGTGATAGGATTTGTATTCCTAGATGATTATGTATTTAATGCCTTAAATTTGGGAGTTATTTAATTTTATATCCGTTAGATGAATGTTTGTAAAGTATCTAGCGATACAGTATGACCTACTTGTGTAGCAGTCGTCTCTAAAAAAGGTTAATTTGGTAAATCGAAAATTTTCATATAGAGCAAATTAAGGATGTTAACATCGTAATATACTTGTTTTATTAAACTTTCAATACATATTAGATGCGAAGCCTAATGGCGCTGATACACCTGAGCATTCACTTATAACAGAGCAGCGAGCATTCACCGTTTTCTGTTTTGTCGAATCGAACATTTTCACGATCATTCTAGCAAACACTCTAAATTCAAATAGTTCGTACAATATTGAAAAAATATAGAAATCGCACTACAACAGCAATTTTACCTAATATGTTTTTTTCAGTTTCACTTATGAATTTTTTCTAGAGTAAGAGTAAGATACATAAACAAATGACGTATGACGTCTAAATAATAAAATGCAGATTTTAATTTGAATAGGTTTAATAAATCACCCAAGTGTCTGTTCCTACGTTCAAATTTATTAATCGATATTGAGAGTTTATCAACATTCTATTGAAATTAATTCTGAGTAAACCAAATCTAAGGATCTATTGTAAACATTATCGATATTTATTCTGAGTAAGCCCATCACTAGTCAAGTTAAAATTAGTGACAAACTACGAAGATTTTTCCCTAGATTAAAATCATAAGTCAAAGTGAAATAAATATATTTGGTTTAACCGCCATTGTAGCGCGAATTCTATGTATTATCTATATTCTAAGGCTCGCCCGAATGTTCGTGAGAATGCTCGCTAAAAGACACTCATTTGTTTTGTAACATTACATAAAAAGTGTACCAGCGCCATATGAAGAATAAGTCAGAATACGAGTGAAAAGAAAGTATCCTTATAAACGTATTTAAAGCTATGAAAGCTGAATATGTCGCTTTATGATAGCTAACTAGCCTGTTAGTAGCAGTACTTTGAAAGTACTCTAGCTTATCAAAATAAGTGAACAATATTTCAGAAATAGTAAGATATAAGATAAAATATCACCTCCTCTTTCTTTTTTTTCTTAGACAATCCTTCAAAATAACAGCCTTACTTGGCTCATCTCAACTTTTAACGCATAAAAATAGTCGACAGCATACTTAACATCTTCTTAAAATAAGATACGTTCTCTTCAGGAATATGAGTTTACTCGGAAGTTTTTATGAAAATAACCTAGCTTTTGTTCTACCTTTGTGCGCGAGGCCGGTAAATCCTTATTATCCTTAAGGAGCGCGTCAACATTTCAGTGGAAATACACAAAGCTAACTCTTGCGTACTTTATCAGAATTTTTCTTGCCGCCGAAATCTTCGTCTCAGGAGCAACGAGGATTCCAGATGACATGCGTTTTCTTAAAATGAAATACGGCTATTTACTGAACATAATTTATGTTTTAAAGTATGTTTGAGAATAAGAAATTCATGTCTTTTTACAAAAAGAATTCACAGTGGCTGTGGTTTTATGGACGCTTTAATGGAATTAGGATTTCTAAGTAGCTAATACAAAGTGTCTTATAAAAATTGGCTATTCTTTAGCCTCTTTACAATCTTCGAGCGTTTGTCAAGATTGCATACATACTTGGTGAATGTATAGGATCCAATCACCATTGTCTAAAAGAGACCTTATATAATATCTGTGGTGTCAAGGTAAAAGGGGATGAGTCAAAAATTCCAAAAATGAGCTAAATACACAGTTGGATAAAGTAGATCTCTAAGTTTTACGGTAAAAAGGAGATACGTCAATTGAATGTATTTTGATTTCGTCAATCTCAAATAACAAAATGGAGTCTATTCATAAATAGCAAATCTAAAAAGTAAAAAGGAGTTATGTGTACTCATCTCCTTATTACATTCGTAATTCTTTACTTATAACATTGTGCAATGTGAGATAAGTCAACTCGTGCCTTAATTCGTATTATAGTTCATTGAAATGTTACATTTTTTGGGCCTAGCGTGCACTTGTCAGAGGACGCAATTTTATTTCATAGATGCCAAGAAGGGTTAGTGTAAAGATAAATCCAAGTTTGTGGGGATGCAGCCCTTGTCCTTCGGCCGCCATCTTGAAAAGAGTGGTACAAATGGCTTTTCTAGTAGTATATCTGGCAAACTATATTATACTATATTATTATGATAATTATATAACTATATTATTATTATTATTTGTTTCTCTTTCACGGGTATTATTCTAATTTGTTAGAACAATACCCAGCCCTTTGGCAGGCGTACACGGAGACATAGGTCCAACGCGCAGAGGCCCTTTGCGAGTTTTAATCTACAATGTGATGGGACAACTACTAAGGAGCCTCCATAACTGCACTATTAAGTACAGTCACGGGGGTTAGCCGCAGCAGGTGATGGACTATAGCTACTTTTATGGAAACTAATTACTCTGGGCTATTGGGATGGGTGTTAAATGGATTGGTTTAGATGAAAACTATAGATGAATGCCGGCGTCTGCCCTAAGTACTCTTATAGTATGTCGAAAAGGGGCAGAGTTTATTATTATTATTATTAAATTCTCTACAACTTCGGTCCCGTTGTATTCAGTCGTAAAATAAAAAATAACAAAGTTACAGACGAAAATTGAATGCGATTTGCAACAAATATCCTTTTCAATGTTTTTTTTATTTATAGTCTCACGCCTGTATCCCCGAAGGGGTAGGCAGAGATGTAAATATTACACCCACATTTCGCAATGAATTTTTAGGTCCCACGTAATAGGGGTCGGAAAAACCGAGTAACACTTTTGCTTGACCCGGGAATCGAATCTGGGCCCTCCGATCAGCAGTCACATACGCTATCCACTGGACCACGGAGGCAGTCTTTTCAATGTGTGGTAGCTTTTTCGTCCTCAGTAACAAAAAATACATTTAATTATTCTTTACTGCCTCCAAAATAAGAGATAGTCCTTCAACTTGAGACTCCGCAGCCAAGACTACCATAAGATCCAATTTTTACGCATTACAACGACCTTGAAAACAGAGGTTGGCAAAATATGGACAACATTCTAAAACTACGGCACTCTGTGGGCTTCTGAAGTTGATGTTCCGCCATTGCAAAGGAAACTGCAATGATCTGGGGAGAGATGCCGCAAAATAATTTGGAAAATCAATGGCAATTATGATTTTCCAACTGAATACGGTTTTTCTATAGTTCTTCATCAATAATTGAATGCCAAAGCTTTATTAGATCATAAGCCGCAGCCTGGTCCGTAAAAAGACTAAAGACGCAGTAATCATGAAGAAACTTGTAGTGAACGTGAACCAGGTATTGTTCAGTTCAAAATAAAATTAGATAATTTGGCCGAGTTTAAGGAGATATCTTTCTGTCGAAGGGGCAAATCAAGTGATTCTATTATAAATCACAATTACAAACAAGTACAAAGACACGAGATGTTGATCCGAATATCGAGGAGTTCAGCGAAGCTTAAGGTTAAAGCATTATTTATTTTTGGTATTTCACATTTAAATATAACATTTTAAAAATCCTTCTATTGAGTCGTCTCTTTATGTGTTATTTATTTATGTATTGAATATTGATAGGTCTTAATTATTTTTACATACATCATGACACCTGACTTGAGAGAGACTCTTTACTCCTAGCGTTATCCCAGTTTCAACCCGGGGTCCGCTTACTAGTCTAACCGGATTTGACTGAATATTAGCTTTTCCAAGGAGCGACCACCTATCTGACCTCCGCAACCCAAATGGATAGCGATATTCCATGGCTTAGACTAGTGTCAGTTTATTTAGAGATAGGTACTGCCTCCCTATAGCGACTGTCAAAGATCTTCATGGCAACCGGGACCGACGGCTAATTGAATACGCACATAACGAAAAGTCATTGGTGCGCGCCTGAAATTCGAACCCGATACCCTCTGCATGGCAGTTTGTTGGTATATCCACTAGGCTATAGCTGCTTTTGACTCGAGAGAGACCATGGCCCATCATTGCTTCATGCATGAAGATCGATGAATAGTGTGGTAAAAGCTTTGACTGAATCGAAGCAATTGATGTGCCATTGTCTCTCTCGAGTCAGGTGTCATGATTTATGTAAAAATAATTAAAACCTATTAATATTAATACATAAATAAATAACACATAAAGAGACGAGTCAATAGAAGGATTTTTAATTTTTTTTTCTTGTTATGGGAAAAAGAGATATGTCAATTATTTTAATAATTAATTGATAATATATTTTTTGATAACATGTAAAAGACCACTAGATTGGGAAATGTCAATTAAAACAAATTTGTATTAATTATATGTTCACATTTTTGATTAAACAGCATTTATCTTATAAAATAATTAAGCGAAATTTTTATTAGCCCCTGGTGAAAAGTTGTATGTTTCGACTCATCTCCTGTTACCTTGATACCACAGATATGTAAGGCGGTCTGTTTTACCGATATTTGCCTTTATTCTGGGCTTAGAAGGAGCCTTACATAATACGGTAGGCACGTAACTGGCAATAGCATGAAATATGCACAGAGTACGTTGCCACATTTGAAAACCTCGATATGAGATTATCAACTCATATCCCTTTAATAGACACTAGATGGAGCGGCTGCACTACTCGCGTGCATTATACACATAAACTTCCTCAAGAATACACTACACTTCCTATTAGTGAAACTCGTACCAAAATCCACTTGGTAGTGTTTGACTTTATCGCGTTATAACATCTTTACTTTTTAATTAGCCTGTAGTGTTCCACTGCTGGGCAAAGGCCAAATGTTTTTTTAGTATTAAAAATAAATATATATATATGTATAAAATATGTTAGAAAATAATTCAATACCTATGTTATTCAGTGTATAGTACATAAATAACACCAGTGCTCACTCGAGTAGTCACTCCTATGAGTTATTGTGTCTACCGTTTGTCATATCATCCGAGTTATTAAGGTCTAAAAGAAATATGTAATTGTACTACATTACCTCGTGCTAAGTACAATTTCTACGTTATAGTACCCTCACCTTGGTATAGTTTGTACTTGACGAAGTACGTGGCGATATTGAACCAACTTTTCAGTAGTCATGTTTAATACAGTTCATTTCAATCATGTTTAGTACATACAGTACAGTTGCGTACGTGACACATGGCGATTTCGAACTCAGCTCTAATTCCAGTTGTCATTATTGGTGTATCGTGCATCATAAAAACATATCGAAACTGATTATATATAAAATATATAGAACATATATATTTCATATACCTATATATATTCTTAGATATAATAATTACGTAAGATAGCAATGTTTATAGTCAAAATTAATAATCTGTAGTGTTATTGGGCAAATTATTCAAAGAAGTAGTATTGAGTACATCCGTGAACATGGCGCTTGCAACAGTGCCGAAATATTGGTTACTCCAAACAAAGGTACGTGGTATAAATCCCGAAAGACAATTTAAAATAAGTTTAAATGACCACGATAGTTTAAATTCCTATATTATTCAAAGAAGTAAAAAAAATAAAGCAAATACGAAATTTTTATTAATGACAATTTAGATAAATTCTCTATTCTTTCAAAATTCCAATATCTGGCACCCAATATGACTCGTCAGCAGATTGGGATGGCCTGCGCAGTTATTACGCGTCCATTCCGTGGTCTCAGCGTTGCTTTGGTGGGAGGGATCCTTCGGAGAGTGCGTCTGCTGTTGCTGGGGAAATTCTGTTAGGTATGGAATATTATATTCCATGCACTTTTGTCACCAGCAACAGCAGAATTCGGCCCTGGTTCGATCGCGAGTGCGCCGATGCTGTTAAACAAAAACAGTCGGCGTACCGTGCTTGGATCAGGACTCGGTCTCGTCGCGATCCGAATGTCCATCTCATCAAAGCGGCCTATAACAGAGCCGCTAAGGTCTGCAAGAGGGCATACACCAGAGCGGATGCACAGCGCGTTGCACGGTTTGGCCACGAACTTCTGTCGCACCCTACGGGAAGCCGTGGATATTGGCGGCTGGCCAAAGCCGTGCAATCCAATTTCTGCCAGTCTTCGCTGCCACCGTTGCGATGCTCTGACGGATCACTGGCTCATGGACCGCAAGAGAAAGCTGACTTGCTTGTCAATCTCTTTGCGGCCAACTCCCGAATCGATGACCGTGGTTCGCAGCCGCCATCTATAAACCACTGCGGCCACTCCATGCCTGATGTTCGCATCAGGCAATGCGATGTTCGCGCGATACTGCGGTCTCTCGATGTCCGGAAAGCTAGTGGTCCCGACGGTATCCCAGCGGTTGTTCTTAAGAAATGTGCAGCCGAGTTGTCTCCAACGCTTACACGCCTGTATCGCCTGTCTTACTCCTCTGGCGTCGTGCCGCAGGCTTGGAAGGAGGCGAACGTACAACCGATTCCCAAAAAGGGGGATCGTTCTGATCCAGCTAACTATCGACCCATAGCCATAACCCCTATTCTCTGCAAGGTATTCGAACGGATTATCAACACCCAACTCGTTCGCTACCTAGAAGATCGCTCTCTTATCAATGATCGACAATATGGCTTCAGACCGAAACGATCAACGGGCGACCTTCTAGCGTATGTCACTCACCTTTGGGGTGAGGCTATGGACAGGCACGGGGAGTCGTTGGCTATCAGCCTCGACATCTCCAAAGCCTTCGATAGAGTCTGGCATCGTGCGCTTCTTTCCAAGCTTCCGGCTTACGGCTTGCCACCTCGATTGTGCAACTGGGTTGCTAGCTTTCTGCATGAACGACGTGTTCGAGTTATTTGCGAAGGCTTAAATTCAAAGTTTATGCAGGTAAATGCTGGTGTGCCCCAGGGATCCGTCTTATCGCCCACACTTTTTCTTCTGCATATCAATGATATGCTCACTTTCGGGAGCATACATTGCTATGCAGATGACAGTACCGTGCATGGGCGGTATCTCGGCAATCCTGCGGCTAAGCAGGCCGACATTGAGGAAAATAGGCGAAAACTTGTCGCTGAGCTTGACCAGGTTTTGAACAGCATCTCGAATTGGGGTGCTGAAAACATGGTCGAGTTTAACGCCAAGAAGACACAGGTGTGCGCATTTTCAGCTAAGTTATCTCCATTCCTTCCCCAACCTTCTCTTCTGGACACTCCACTACCGATACAGGACAGTCTAAATATACTTGGTATGGACATACGCCGCAATCTCAACCAGAGAAACTACATTGAGGGTGTCATTAAATCGGCATCTCGAAAACTCGGAGTCCTGAACAGAGTGAGGAGGTTTTTCACGCCGGAGCAGCTGTGTCTATTATACAAGACTCAGGTTCGCCCCTGCGTGGAATACTGCTCTCATCTCTGGAACGGCTCCGCTCAGTACCTGCTAGATGCCCTTGATAGGATGCAGCGGCGTGCTGTCCGTATCATAGGTGACCTTGAGGCTACTAAGTCCCTTGAATCTCTGCAATTACGCAGGGACGTAGCCTCAATGGCTGTCTTTTACCGTACCATACTAGTTACTGAACATGTTGCCAGTTACCTGCCATGTTTGTTTAATGCAGGTAAGTGTTTCTGGCACCCACATTAGGTATACAATAGGTGTGACACGGCTCTAGCTTCAGCATTTCTGTACTTATACTTTTCTTATTTCGTCTTTTTTAGACCCCCTTTGATTTTTTTATTTAATCCTTTTCTGTATCCCGGGCATGGGCATGTAAACTAAGCGTGCAATATTTACATAGTCACATTTCAAGGAAGAAAGAAAAAAAATAGGTGACTCAAAGCGTCTGAACCGCACGATTTGTAAGTACAACCGCGTTTAAAACTCATATTTTGACTCAAACAGTATAATATATGTACATATTTGTAATGTACTCACCAATACCTTTCTTTTGATACCAAACACGTAATGATTATCTCAGTTTATTTTTTTTTGAGGTTGGAATCTTAGGTATTAATAAGGTATTAAGTCCGTTATAGAAAATTTAGATTAAAAATATATAGCCTATGTCGCCCGCGCTATTATTACAAATCTATTGACACTCCACTCATAAAAATCGGTTCAGTAGTTTAGGCGCAACGGTGGAACATACAAACATACATACATAGACTCCCAAAAACATAACCCTTCCTTTTGGCTTCGCCGTAGTCGGGTAAAAATAAGAAGCATTTTACTAACTCTCAACTACTTATTATTCCGTAACAAACACTACAAATAAATAGGTATTTATTTCCCTAATCACGGTACGTATATTACAACAAACAACCAATCAAACACCGCTATTTTTTAATTAGTACAAAAACTTTAAGGACAGATTAGCGAAGATATTATTATCATATATGTGACGTAAGAATTTTATAATATCAATAAAGAGCAAAGTTATTATCATTTGTTTATTGTAGAAAATCTCACTTAAATCATAGTCATATTTTACAATCCATTCACTAATTCATTGATAATATTTCATCCTGCTCATTCGCATTCTCTCTGTCGCACTTATGATGTAGGTAGCCATAGAAAATAAAATGAAGAAAAATAATAAATGTAGGTAGTTATTTTTTAATTTTTTTAATTCTACCCTCTCCTTCATACTTCATTCGGGATTAGGACCGTTAAAATTTATCATTTAACAAGTAATTAAATACAGAGGTATGTAATTAGAAAGCAAACAAATATCAAAATAAAAGAAGGTGTTCTGGACTAAAAAAAAAGAGTAATTTTGGCGTATTTATGAAGTTAGAATCATCTGCTATTTACAAATATTATTTTATCATCATCATGTCAGCCTAGAGACGTCCACTGCTAGACATAGGCCTTCTTCAAGGTGTGTGGAGAAAACAGACCGACTTTGAGCCGCCCGCATCAAATTATTATTTACTTAAGTACGTATTATTTACTAAACTTACAAGTATTTCCATTGTCCTTCGAAATGTCCACCACCGTTGTCAAAAGCATCCAATATGCACTGTTTTAATTGTTTGACACTGACCGGATCACTTTTGTACACTCACAATAAGATGTCCATGGGTACACAGTTGCACTCGCGATTTTTCCACTCAAAAAGTACGCACGAAGCATAGCTACATACTCCCGTGATATGAACTGATATGATAGGCCATCGCGTCGGGCAAACGTAGACAAACAATTAACTTTTGCAACGAAATTAGATACGCTCACTTTTGCTAGCAATTTAGTACTGTTTGTCGCATCGCCGGGGCGTGGCGCAGGCGCAGATGGGCGGGGGGAAGGGAATTTATCAATGATTCATTTTACTATGATACTTGTAGTACTCGGGTCGGTCATAGTATTAGTATTGCATTTACCAATTATCACGTATTTTCGTGGACAGTTTTGAGACAGTTTTGGGACTTAGTGTTTTTATTTTTTAACTACATAAATATGATCAGTTAAACATACTTAGTGATGTGTTAATTTTTTTGTACTAATTAAAAAATAGCGGTGTATATAAACAAATGAATAAATAACAAGACAATACAATGACCCAATATCAATCAACAAAGTCTTTACTTTTAATTATTTTTACGGCCTTGGTGTTGCACCATCCAGCTTATTCTTAAATCATAATCAACAGAGATTATCAACGTATTTTTTACTGAAGAGAAGTGACGAAAACTAAGCACACAGCCATCTCGCGAGTTTTTAAGTAATTAAACCTTTAACCGACAATGCCGTAATATTACGAGTACATTCAACTAATTCTATTTTTTTACATCAACAGAAAAATCTAATGTCGATTTTCAAGGGTAAAATAACGATACATTTAATCGATTCAGTACAACATATCGATTTAAAAAATCGATTTATTTGTTCCGAAGAATCGATTTTTCAATTAATCGATTTCAGATCGCCATCCCTAGTCCCAACCACCATCATTGTGACTGAGTAACCGTCAGTAAACGTATATAACCATCCAGCACCGAACACCTGAACAGCATCGCTCCCCACGTATGAAGATGTTTCATTTCTGAAGCCCTATAGTTAGAACCCATACAGTCCACGCACACATAGAACACAGTCATCGTGGGAACACTCTAAAGTCACACACCATCAGCGCACTTTGGCGGACCAGCTAAGGTTCGATTCCGGGCATCCGTCACAAATTGTTTAGGTCTATTTTACTTATAAATATTTTGTGTTGTCTAATACTATTAGCGAACCCACTCACGGTTACGATTTTTAACAAATTGTTTGTTTCCGGTGCAACAATATTACCTAAGTCATCATCATCCAAGGAATCTCAGGTAGCATCTGGGGTAACGCTAGGAGCGTTACCCCAGATGCAACCTGAGATTCTTATCTCCACTAAGCTCTCGCTGCCTATAATTATTAGGTACCTCTGCCATGTACCAAATACATATAAAAATATTTTTGGCGATCCTGATGGAAAGTATATTACACGTAGAACAGCTGGTTAAATTAGTCCTTTAATTGCATTACATTTTATTGAGGTAGGGACAGGTCTAGTTTGAGTGCGGGGTGTGGCGTAGTGGTTTAAGGACGCGTTTACGCTTGTTTCAAAAAACCACATATTTCCGGTACATTTTACGACAATTTTAGATAATAACTAATAAAACTAATGATTACGATAAATTGATTACTTTTTTATCTATAAATCAATTTGAAAATAAATAAAAAATATTTAATTAATATTAATGTAAAATCGATTCGAAACGGCCTCGTAAATCAAAAATAGGCATATACTGCTATTTTTGGGTACAATTTTCTCTCTATTTTTACATTTATTTAGATTTTCAAAGATAGAATAGGGTAGTAAATATAGTCAACTCAAAAACAATTTGATTATTTTTTTTCAAAATATTGTAAATTGACTCAAAAAAAGCAAAAAATCATCTTACATTTTTCTTCTATTTTGCTCGCATACGTGTGTCTTAATATGTGGCAATAAGGTTCGTTTTATTTAGCCACTTTCTTGATTTATATATCCAAATTCTGCAATGAGATCTCAGTCTGCGCTTGAGCGCCGTCGGGAGTGGACTCTATGTCGCTTGTCGCTGCAGCCCGAAGACGAAAAAAGCAATATACGAATACAAAATATTCGCTAAAATCAATTTGATACTTCTCGTATTCTGTGCGAATTACGTACAAGCAGAGACGAGCTAGAATATTATTACTTTATTTTCTCCGTTATGTTGAGTCAGGATATATTTCGGTATTTAGATATAATTTTGTTTCTTGCGTTGAAATCTGGTAAGATTATCTGGACTGATGGTATACCATCCCGTTCAAGTGTTGCGACTGGAACTCATAAAAGAGTAGACCAAGTTATGCCAGGTTGGGGCTCATTTTATTTGTTTTGGTGAGACCCTATCACTGGTACTAGTGAAGTAACCTTCCAAGGTTATTCGATGAGTCGTGCTGGTACTCATATGTGAGTAGAGCTAGGCATGCCGAGTTTGGGCTTATTTTGTTTGTACATAAGAGACCCTACCACTGGAACTTATGAAGTAACCTTCCAGGGTTATTCAATCACTCTTGCTGGTACTCATGTGTGAGTAGAGCTAGGCATGCCGAGTTTGGGCTCATTTTGTTTGTACATAAGTGACCCTACCACTGGAACTTATGAAGTAACCTTCCAGGGTTATTCGATGACTCTTGCTGGTACTCATGTGTGAGTAGAGCTAGGCATGCCGAGTTTGGGCTCATTTTGTTTGTACATAAGAGACCCTACCACTGGAACTTATGAAGTAACCTTCCATGGTCATTCAATGACTCTTGCTGGTACTCATGTGTGAGTAGAGCTAGGCATACCGAGTTTGGGCTCATTTTGTTTGTACATAAGAGACCCTACCACTGGAACTTATGAGGTAACCTTCCAGGGTTATTCAATGACTCTTGCTGGTATTCATGTGTGAGTAGAGCTAGGCATGCCGAGTTTGGGCTCATTTAGTTTGTACATAAGAGACCCTACCACTGGAACTTATGAAGTAACCTTCCATGGTCATTCAATGACTCTTGCTGGTACTCATGTGTGAGTAGAGCTAGGCATACCGAGTTTGGGCTCATTTTGTTTGTACATAAGAGACCCTACCACTGCATTTTATGATGTGACCTTCCAGGGTTATTCAATGACTCTTACTGGTACTCATATGTCAGTAGAGCTAGGCATGCCGAGTTTGGGTTCATTTTGTTTGTACATAAGTGACCCTACCACTGGAACTTATGAAGTAACGTTCCAGGGTTATTCAATGACTCTTGCTGGTACTCATGTGTGAGTAGAGCTAGGCATGCCGAGTTTGGGCTCATTTTGTTTGTACATAAGAGACCCTACCACTGCATTTTATGAAGTAACCTTCCAGGGTTATTCAATGACTCTTACTGGTATTCATATGTCAGTACAGCTAGGCATGCCGAGTTTGGGTTCATTTTGTTTGTACATAAGAGACCCTACCACTGGAACTTATGAGGTAACCTTCCAGGGTTATTCAATGACTCTTGCTGGTACTCATGTGTGAGTAGAGCTAGGCATGCCGAGTTTGGGCTCATTTTGTTTGTACATAAGAGACCCTACCACTGGAACTTATGAAGTAACCTTCCATGGTCATTCAATGACTCTTGCTGGTACTCATGTGTGAGTAGAGCTAGGCATACCGAGTTTGGGCTCATTTTATTTGTACATAAGAGACCCTACCACTGCATTTTATGATGTAACCTTCCAGGGTTATTCAATGACTTACTGGTACTCATATGTCAGTAGAGCTAGGCATGCCAAGTTTGGGTTCATTTTGTTTGTACATAAGTGACCCTACCACTGGAACTTATGAAGTAACCTTCCAGGGTTATTCGATGACTCTTGCTGGTACTCATATGTGAGTAGAGCTAGGCATGCCGAGTTTGGGCTCATTTTGTTTGTACATAAGAGACCTTACCACTGGAACTTATGAAGTAACCTATCAGGTTTGTCAGGTTTATTCGAAGACTCTTAGTCGTACTCATATGTGAGTAGAGCTAGGTATATTCCAGTGGTAGGGTCTCTGATGTTCATACAAAATGAGCCCAAACTCGGTATGCCTAGCTCTACTCACATATGAGTACCAGCAAGAGTGATCGAATAACCCTGGAAGGTTACTTCATAAGTTCCAGTGGTAGGGTCTCTTATGTACAAACAAAATGAGCCCAAACTCGGCATGCCTAGCTTTACTTCCATATGAGTACCAGCAAGAGTCATCGAATAACCCTGGAAGGTTACTTCATAAGTTCCAGTGGTAGGGTCACTTATGTACAAACAAAATGAGCCCAAACTCGGCATGCCTAGCTCTACTCACATATGAGAACCAGCAAGAGTCATCGAATAACCCTGGAAGGTTACTTCATAAGTTTCAGTGGTTGGGTCTCTTATGTACAAACAAAATGAGGCCAAACTCGGCATGCCGAGCTCTACTCACATATAAGAACCAGCAATAGTCATCGAATAACCCTGGAAGGTTACTTCATAAGTTGCAGTGGTTGGGTCTCTTATGTACAAACAAAATGAGCCCAAACTCGGCATGCCTAGCTCTACTCACATATAAGAACCAGCAAGAGTCATCGAATAACCCTGGAAGGTTACTTCATAAGTTCCAGTGGTAGGGTCTTTTATGTACAAACAAAATGAGCCCAAACTCGGCATGCCTAGCTCTACTCACATAAGAGTACCAGTAAGACTCATCGAATAACCTTGGAAGGTTACTTCACTACTACCAGTGGTAGGGTCTCACTAAAACAAATAAAATGAGCCCCAACCTGGCATAACTAGGTCTACTCTTTTATGAGTTCCAGTCGCAACACTTGAATGGGATGGTATACCATCAGTCCACATAATCTTACCAGATTTCAACGCAAGAAACAAAATAATATCTAAATACCGAAATATATCCTGAATCAACATAATGGAAAAAATAAAGTAATAATGTCCATTTAGGTATATAAAAATAAGAAACTTATTTGTACGTAATTTGCACAGCCAGGCCTATAACACATAGATACATATCACAAAAATTTCTAAGTCTCAAAGTTATTTAGTTGAACTACATTTCCGCAAATTACCGTACGTAGTACGTACTGTTGCCGCCGTGTCGCTGTAGTGACGCGATTTTGTACCTACTAATTTTGTAAACGCGTCCTTAAGCGACAGTCTAGCCGGTTGACAATGCGCCGAGTTTAGTGGGTTCGATTCCTTCGCGAGACAACACCTTGTGTGATACATAAATAATTGTTGTTTTGAGTATATGTGTTCATTTCGTCCGTTGGTTGTATGTTTGTAAAGTCCCCAGCAACACAAGATGCATTCGCAGTGCAGGAGTTGCCTGTTTAAAAAAACGTTTAATATGTTGAGTCATTATGACATCAAATCGTTCAACATTACGTTTGACAGAAAGACGTAACATAGAATTAGGTAACAATAATTTAATAATAATAATAATATTTTTTATTTATTTCGGAAAAATACATCCATATTGTTGTTAGTAATTACAATAAATTTAATTTAGTGTTAGTGGTAATTTATAATTATATTATTTTCTTATAAAAACATGTAACGGGGTCTTGAGCATCGAGTACGCATATCAATGCGTGGCTACCCAATTGTTTAAAAACGGTTTGTCCATTTTTACAATTAATGTCCCCAGGATACTGTTGGAACTCTCACGCATTCTGTGCATGATGGAGGCCGCTCTTTTTCTTAGGATGGCGAAAAAATCATCAACTCTAGCCTCAGCGAACATCTGAGAAGCACTACAGAATCGTGGCAGTCCCAACAGCACCCTAAAGGCATTATTGTATTGTACGCGCAGGGCGCTGTACGACCGCTGCGTATATGTCACCCACGGGCTGCATGTGTAAAAGCTTTGGCAATATGCCTTAAATAATGTGATTTTGACATCACGAGAGCAACGAGCAAACCTGCGGGATATCATATTACAACGGACGGCCAGCGCCCTGCGCTCTCTTTCCATATCAGCGTCATCTGATAAATCCTCTGTGACGATGTGACCGAGGTATTTAAATTTTGTCACTCTTTGTTTGGTGTTCCATTTAGAGTCACAGAAGGTATAACACATGGCGTGTTATTTTTACACTTAAATAGAATCATCTCGCTCTTTATAACATTATACACAAGTCCGTGTAACACCGCATAATCCTCACATATTCTAATCAGTTTTCTTAAAGCACTGATCGATGGGCACAGTAAACACATATCATCGGCATAATTGATATTATTAATTATCGTCCCGTCTATCGAGCATCCTATATTTGTTTTACTGAGCTCATCGATCAGCTGATCCATATATATGTTGAACAAAGTAGGCGAAGTCAATCCACCCTGTCTAACACCACACTGCAATCTGTAAGCATCTGAAAACTCATTCGACCATCTCACACGATTTATTTGCGAGTTATACCAATATTTCAGGATATCTACTACTTCAGATGGTATTTTCAGGCTACGTAATTTATTCCACAGTTTTTCAAAGGATACAAGATCGAAAGCCTTGGAGAGGTCGAGAAAGGCAGCGTATACCGGGGTTTTCCTGTCTGTGTAATATTTCACAGTTTGCTTGAGCGCCAGAATGGCAGTCTCAGTAGATAGGTTTCATCGAAAGCCAAATTGTGCATCATTTAATTTTAAATTAACATTCAGTTGGCGGTCAAGCAGACCGTCAAATACCTTACCAATAACAGTTTCTAACGTAATAGGCCGGTAGTTACACCTATCCGCGATATCACCCGTTTTATTTTTAACCACTGGCACCACTACACTCTCCATATCCTGCTCCTGCGGGCAGATAGGTGTGGCAGATGCAAGACGAGTAGAACAGTGCTAAAACTCGGTAAATGTGTGGTCCCGCATGCAACAAGTGTTCCACGCTCAGACTATCATGACCGGCAGCCTTCCCTTTTGCTAGACTCTTAACTACCTCTTCCACTTCTTTAGCAGTAAACTAAATGGGAGACTCCGAACCAGACCGTACAGGCCCATCCATCTGCTGGGTATGTTGTAGCCTTGGGTATACTCTAAAATGATTTTTAAAGACATTAGCTATCTGTTTTGCACCTGTCACACCATCTACACTTATCGGTAGGCCTGGCTTTGTGTTTAATTTATTTGTTTGTTTCCAAAACTTGGCAAAATTTTTCGTTTCATGGTGATGAGCTATTATATCCATTTGTACCTGTGTTTTATTGTCTTGACAGAACTTTAATTTACTCTTAAATAAACTTCTACTTCGTATCATATCCGTATAAATCGGGCCTGTCCTAGGCATACCACATAGCCGCCAAAAAATATATTTTCACGGGCTTCCCTGTGTGCATTTTTTACATATTTATTCCACCCTACGACATGTCTACCCTTCCCGACACCCTCCGACTCATGACTCTGCATCGCTGCGACCTGAAGGGTTTGTATCACGTTTTGATATAATTCATCTATAAACAGTCTATGGCTAACATCTGTACACATGCTATCACAACAGTAACGGAGTGCAGGTGGCAATTCAACAGAGTCTAAAACATCCATACATATTTCATTATAAACATTTATTTGTGTTAAATTTCTCAGCCCCCATAATATTTTGTTTGTGGGCAAATACATATCATCAACATATTTAATTCTTGTTACATTAATATAATAATACGTTATCTGTAGTGGGAAGTGGTCCGACCAGTACACGTCATAACGCACTGTGATGTCACTAACTGTAAGCCATGCCGCTTCAGTGACCAGGCAATGATCGAGCCAGCGTTGACACCCGTGTGCGTCACTTATAAACTTATAACTATTGCTATCTCGACCAAGCCTAGCCACATCGGCGCAAACCCAGTTCTGCTCTTAGCAGAAGTTACTTAGTTCGTTCCTAAATAATTCACCTGAATGTGCATTAAAATCTCCCAAAAGATACGCAGATTCAATATTGCAAGTCTCGATAATAGCTACAATTTCACTTAAGCATTCATTGAACTCCGCAACGTTCTCTAACGTTCTGTTGGCATATATATACTGAAAAACAACAACTCACGGTTTGATATTGTCCCTTTTATAGCTGTAATGCGGCTACTGTTACACTGTACTGTAGACACTGAACTAAAAAGGTTCTTACGCCATAAAAATGCTACTCCTCCATGTGGTCTTCCATGTAATACACCGTCGGCCAGATCTACTGCAGTTTTACCGGTGTACATAAAATCTTGATGAATATTTGCAAGGACTGGTATTTCAGGGCCCAGCAACCAAGTTTCCTGAAGGGCTATTAAATCTACAGTTTGGCACAAAGACTTAATACAATCAGACGATCTCTTCACACCCTTATAATTGAAACTTAATAGTTTCATCGGCAATAAATCATTGTTATCCATTTGTGTTGTTGTTATCCATCCTGGTCATTGTCAGTACATAGCTTTGGTTTCTATGTTTAAAGTATATGTAACGTCTGAACGAAACTCCCACTGGTCATATGTTTTCTTTCATAAAAAGACATAATTTTTTCTCAGGAATATCAAATTTGTACGCACTGCAATACTGCTTAGGCTGCCTCATCCTAATTTTAGATAGCTCTACGGCCACACCAGTTTTTTCAAGTATATATGCCGTGATATCCTCCGTTGACGCACTTTTATCGACGTTGTATATATAAAAAATAATAAGAAAAAAAACGAAAATGAAAACATAAAAATCGCAACAAAAATGTTAACTAAGTACGTATTTAGTTTCTTTTTAAAAAAAAGAGAACCGCCTTCAAAAAATCGACCCACTGAAAAGTGCGAAATAATTTTTACATACGCTACCCTTAATCCTCTCAAATTTCCTTTCGAATTTCTCCCAAAAACTAATTACTAAATTAAACTAAATACTTAGTTTTTAAAGTCGGTGCCAAACCAAATCCCTCTAAAATCCTATTGTTTGGTGTTCGGGCCTCCATGCACCCGAACCGCCGTGACGTCGAACCGGTTCTCGGGCTCGCGCGATGTCGCGCGGGGAGCCACCTACACACCCATCTTAGACCACTGAGCGAACGCACGCTCGCCGCGTCGCGGATTTAATATATTGTATTTGTTTGAATTTTGTAACCATCGCCACTTAAGTGAATATACAGTCCACTACATAAACCTGACTATCATTTGTCGAGACACCTGGGGCTGCAAGTAGTTACGGGGCTCGGCGCCAACACTGGTCCTACGACCTTCGAGCATTGGACCATCGAGCACTGGAATAACTGGACCTTCAAGAACCTACCAGTCGATGCAGTCGTCCGTGAAGAGGACAAATACAAATATATTAGCCGTCTTGTTGCGCGTACGCCCGCGTGGACATCGTGATTGCGCCACTGTGAACCCGCCGACATCTTGCGAGGACATGAGGACAATACACCACAAAGGGTCTTGTACTGAGTGAGTTCGTTCCAATTTCCTTTATTTCCCACCTATATATTTATACCGCTTCCAAGAATTTAAATAGTGCTATTCGGATCTGGCATGGCGATCCCTTCATAAGTAGCCATTTTTCTTGCACATCTATCGTATACTTGCATCTATATTTTTTGCATCAATCCTCAATAAGAACGAAATATTTTCAGTGTGCATTGCGTCGCATTCTTACATATGCTAATTTGCTAAAATATTTCATTTCATTCTTAAAAAATACAAAAATATCTCTGCTCATCTGTATTTTACGTTAACCATATGGTTTAGATGAACACCTGTGCATTTGCATTCGACCATTAGCTTATTTTAAATACCTAGCAAATCCTTTATTACATTGTGAATAGTAAATAGGTACCTACTTAGCTTGCTCGCTCGACTTGCTGATTACGTAACTTGTTTACGACTTTATAGGCCTATTGATGCTCGCTAATGTATCTCACCTATTCATTGCATTAAATTCATTGAAACATTTATATTTCTAATAGTTATTTTTAATGGCTTATGTTGCAAAAGATTTCTGCGTTATCTCGCTGTTGTGTTTTTCTACATAACTTATTTTAATTTCTTTTGTTATTTATTATAACTTAAGTTCAAAATGTCAGAAGAGCCTATGTCTAAGGAGCTGAAGGAGCTTATTAAAAAGCGAGGAAGTCTCAAATCTAAGCTTACGCAGTTTTCCAAATTTATACAGCCGTTACAAACATGTGAATTAAATGTCTTTGCCATTAGGGAACTCGAGACCCGTCTTAATAAAATGGAAGTTATGTACACTGAATACGATGCCTTACAGAACCAAATTGAGCTGCTGATGGAGGACCCGGAAGTTGCGTATGATGACCGCGAGGTGTTCGAGAAGCAATACTACTCGTTGCTGGCGTTGGCTCGCGGCCTGCTGGAGCCCGTGCCCGCACACGCTGCCGCCGCCAGCCACGGCCACAGCGACGACGACTCCTCACAGGGGCACGGTTCGACTTGCAAGCACAACTTCGTTAGACTTCCAAAAATAGACTTGCCTCACTTCAACGGAGACTATCAGCACTGGCTTGAGTTCAGAGATACGTATCTTTCCCTTATTCATAATAATGATAGCATTCAATCTATCAATAAATTTCACTATTTGCGCGCCGCCCTAAGCGGAAGCGCAGCGTTAGTAATCAAAAGTCTTGATTTTAGATCAGATAATTATGCAATTGCTTAGCAATTATTATCGGAGAGGTTCGACAATGAACGCTTGCTTGTGAACAATCACATGCAAGCCTTGTTTAATATTGAGCCCCTTCAAAAGGAGAATAGCATTGGTTTGCGTCAAATTGTAGATATTACTAATAAAAACTTAAGGGCTCTTAGTACTTTAGGCCAGCCTACTGACCACTGGGACACTTTAATCATTTTCATCATGTCAAAGAAACTAGATACTGTCACCAGTCGTGAGTGGGAGGAGCATAAAAATGAGTTACATGGTTTCCCTACTTTGAAACAATTTACAAAATTTGTATCAAACAGAGCTGACTTATTAGAAACAATCTACGAAAATAATAAACGTAAATCTAACATTATTTTACCTACAGCATCAAATTCATCTTATGAGGTAAATAAAAAACAAAATTTCCATACTTCAAATAAAACTAAATCTTTCTCTTCTAAACTTACATGTCCTATACACATAGGACATGTAAGTTTGCACAGGATCATTTCTTGTTTACTTGTCCTTCATTTAGGAATCTTAATCTTGATGCTCGTATCAAAAAAGCATCAGAAAGTAACGTTTGTATGAACTGTCTTCGCCCAGGACATACAGATAAGCGTTGCAGGCTTTCTAATTGCAAATATTGTCCGTCTAAACACAATACCCTTTTACATAGGGATAATAACGAGAATAAAAAGGAGGAAAGTGTTGCCTTGTCTGCTTTTTCTCATATCTCGTCTTCACCTAGTATCGTTTTGCTATCCACAGCATTGGTGAAGGTGGCTGACATCAATGGAAGACTTCGCACAGCCCGAATCCTGCTGGATAACGGCAGCACTTCCAACTACGTCACTCACAACCTGTGTGGCCGGCTCGGTCTGGTAAGGCGCAGCACTACCTTCATCGTGTCAGGTATTAATGATCAAGTTTCTTGCACTAATGAAATCGTTGATTTAACGATACATTCGTTACATGGTGGCTATAGAGCGAACATAAGCTGTTTCGTGCTTCCTAAAATAACAAATTCGCTGCCTGGCTCTTCAATAGATGTAACTCAGTTATGTCTACCGCCGGGTCTTCAATTAGCGGATCCAACCTTTCACGTTCCTTCAGTCGTTGATATCCTGGTCGGCGCTGAAGTATTTTGGGACGTCTTGGGTTCAAACTCAGTCAATTTGGGTCGGCATATGCCCAAACTTCATTTCTCTAAATTGGGATGGCTTATTTCTGGCAGTATACATCTATCTACTTCTGAGAAGCAGCCATCTTCATCCACTTATCACTGCACTGTGACGCATGATGAGTCTGACTTACTTACACGTTTCTGGGAACTCGAGTCTGTGTCTCCGGGTACTTGTTTTTCAACAGAAGAGCAGGCATGTGAATCCCTCTTCAAAGAGACAACGCGCCGAGACGATGACGGCCGATTCGTGGTCACCATTCCTTTGAAAGACTCGCCTGAAAGTCTTGGTGACTCTTACGTCATGGCCAAACGTCGCTTCCTTTCTCTCGAGCGTAGACTTGAACGGGACCCAATTTTTAAAGATAGGTATTTAAATTTCATGCGTGAATACCTACGATTAAACCACATGACACTTAACAATTCAAAGTGTGATCAAACACAAGTCACTTATTTTATTCCTCATCACGGAGTTGAGCGCGAGTCAAGTACCACAACAAAACTTAGAGTGGTATTTGACGCGTCTTGCAGTACAACTACAGGCAAGTCCTTCAACGACCTGCAAATGGTAGGCCCCACAGTACAAGATGATCTTTTTTCTATTCTGTTGAGATTTAGGCAGCACAGATTTGTTGTAACGGGCGATATCGAGAAAATGTATAGAGCCATTCTTATCGAGCCTTCACAGCGTTCGTTACAACAAATTGTCTTCAGATTTGATCCCTCAGAGCCTTTGAAAACGTATACCTTAAATACCCTAACTTATGGGACCAGCTCAGCTGCGTACTTAGCCACCAAATGTTTGGTATCTCTTGCAGATGAATGTACAGACCCTGATGCCGCCGAATCCATCAGGCGAGATTTTTATATTGATGACTATCTGAGTGGTAGAGAAACCACTGAGTCCGTCATACATCTCTGCAAAGAGGTAATAAAAACTCTCGATACAGCTAAGTTTCACCTGCGAAAATTTCAGTCGAACAGCCCTGAAATTTTAAAATCAATTCAGGTGGCTGAGCAACACTGTGGCGAAAAGGCTCTAAACTTAGAGTCTTCACCGAGAAAACACTCGGTCTTTACTGGGACTCTGATACCGATCATCTCTTCTTTTCACTTGAATTAAATTCTTCAAAAAAGGTCACTAAAAGAAATATTTTATCATTGATTAGTC
Source organism: Euclidia mi (assembly GCA_944739405.2). Lineage (NCBI taxonomy): Eukaryota > Metazoa > Arthropoda > Insecta > Lepidoptera > Erebidae > Euclidia > Euclidia mi. The sequence goes on from OX123182.2 coordinate 89,712,376, forward strand.
AAGTTTTTGATCCTCTAGGCCTAGTTGGACCATGCATTGTCCAGGCAAAAATTATTCTTCAACAGCTGTGGATTCATAAATGTAACTGGGACGATGAAGTCCCACAATCCATAAAAACCGATTTTCTTAATTTCCTAAATTCGTTACCTTCACTTAATTCTATTCGCATACCTCGTTGGATTTCTTCACAAAATTGTAAATTAATAGAGCTTCATACATTTACAGACGCTTCGGAGCTCGCGTACGGGGCCTGTCTATACATGAGAACCGTAGCGAATGACGGTACTGTTTGTGTTCGCCTCTTAGCCTCCAAGAACAAAGTCGCGCCCATAAAACCTACGACCATGCCACGTTTGGAGTTGTGCGGAGCCTTGCTAGGCGCACGACTTTTTTTAAAAGTTCGTAAATCTCTTACTTTATCATTTAGTAAATGCTTCTTCTGGTGCGACTCTACGATCGTCCTAGGCTGGCTATCTTCTGTTCCTAACAAACTTCAATGTTTTGTTAGGAATAGAGTTAACGAAATACAAGAAGCTTCGGTCGGTCACACGTGGAACTACGTGCCCTCTAAATGCAACCCCGCAGATCTCTTATCCCGGGGGGTGAAGGCTGATTGCATCAGCGCGTCCCCTCTTTGGTGGTCCGGGCCCGACTTCTTGAATCATACTGAGATATATTTCCCGACTTCACCTAACAAGTCCATCGAATCTTCACTTCATACTACTGCTAAAGTTGTGGAGAATGAAACCAATAAAATACAAAATAATACTATTTCTATTTTAATACATACAATTTCATCATTTTCCAAACATATAAGAATTCTTGCATACGTTAAAAGATTCATTCACAATTGCATAAACAAAGACGATCAATTTAAATCTTATTTACAATTATCTGAGATAAAATCTTCTACCTCTATCCTCTTACAAATCTCTCAACAGGAAATGTTTCCTGAGGAGTACATACTTCTAAAAAATAAAAAGAAAATAGCTAAAAATAATAGATTAATCAGTTTGTCGCCTTTTATGGACGCTGAAAATCTTATTCGTGTCGGTGGACGTCTTCATAACTCTAACTACACATTTGATGTAAAACATCCTATTCTCATTTGTAGTAAACATTTTATTTCAAAACTTATATTTGAACATTATCATAAAATTCTTTTACATTCTGGGCCTCAATTACTCCTTTCTAATGTCAGACTCACCTATTGGCCTTTAGGAGGCAGAAATTTGTCTAGGCAAATAGTACGTAACTGCGTTCACTGTACCCGTTTCAATCCTCAACCTGTCCAGGTAACCATGGGAAACCTGCCTGCAGACAGAACTAATTTAGAGTACCCTTTTTGGAATACAGGGTTAGACTATGCCGGACCAGTGCTTATAGCCGATCGTAAAGGTAGAGGTAGCAGATTACAGAAATCTTATATCTGCGTGTTTGTGTGCTTTGCAGTCCGAGCCGTGCATCTGGAGCTCGTACCGGAGCTGACGAAAGACGCATTTCTTGCCGCCTTCAGTCGGTTTACGGCGCGCCGCGGACTACCTCAACGTATCTACTGCGACAACGGCACTACTTTCGTCGGAGCGTTTAATGAGCTTTCTCGTTTCTTAATGCATGCTTCACAAGACATAGAATCTGACATTGTTCAACGTGGCATTCAATTTAAATTTATTCCTGCCTACTCACCACACTTTGGTGGCTTGTGGGAGGCAGCCGTTAAGTCCACCAAACATTTATTACGTAGAGTCTTAAGCCTAACTCATCTAACTTATGAAGAGCTCTCTACATGCCTGATCCAGATAGAGGCTATTTTAAATTCACGCCCACTTACACCTCTATCCTCTGATCCTTCTGATCTTTCATACTTATCCCCTTCTCACTTCCTCATTGGGCGACCACTCACGTCAGTCCCTCGTCCTCCGATACCTAACGACGCTAACATCGATCGACTGCAGCGATATCAGAGGATCGAGAAACTGAGACAACATTTTTGGCATCGTTTTTCTAACGAATATGTTTCACTCCTCCAGCAGAAGTCAAAGTGGCACACCGATGGGCACCGGGACCTGAAGATAGGCAGCATGGTTCTGGTCAAGGACGCCAGTCGACCACCTCTCTTGTGGCTGATGGGCAGGGTGATCGATATCGCGCCTGGCTCAGACGGTCGTACCAGAGTCGCCGTCATCAAGACAAAGAAGGGGACCATAAAGCGAGCTTACAACAACTTGTGCCTATTGCCATCACCTTGAAATCTTCAACCTTCAACGGGGGGAACCTGTTCGGGCCTCCATGCACCCGAACCGCCGTGACGTCGAACCGGTTCTCGGGCTCGCGCGATGTCGCGCGGGGAGCCACCTACACACCCATCTTAGACCACTGAGCGAACGCACGCTCGCCGCGTCGCGGATTTAATATATTGTATTTGTTTGAATTTTGTAACCATCGCCACTTAAGTGAATATACAGTCCACTACATAAACCTGACTATCATTTGTCGAGACACCTGGGGCTGCAAGTAGTTACGGGGCTCGGCGCCAACATTTGGCGTCATCCTTCCCAAACCAGGGCATTTTTAGAGGCTTTATTGATTTGATACATTCGTCGTATTATTTTCTCTGTTTGCCAGTATTCTTTTTGTTTTTGTTGGTTTGGCACCGACTTCAAAAACTAAGTATTTAGTTTAATTTAGTAATTAGTTTTTGGGAGAAATTCGAAAGGAAATTTGAGAGGATTAGGGGTAGCGTATGTAAAAATTATTTCGCACTTTTCAGTGGGTCGATTTTTTGAAGGCGGTTCTCTTTTTTTTAAAAAGAAACTAAATACGTACTTAGTTAACATTTTTGTTGCGATTTTTATGTTTTCATTTTCTTTTTTTTTTTCTTATTATTTTTATTACATACTTTTTAGTGCTAGATACTCCATTTACTTTAAGTTTTGGGCTAATTAATAGTTTGTTTATAGATAGATTCTTTAATTATTTTAGTGAAAAGTTTTCTGCTGGTATCAGTCTAGTCTAGTAGGTACTTTTATTCTGTGTGCCTATGGGCTTAGGCTTGATGTGCAAGAGAGAGATGAGTCTAGGGAATCAGCCACATACGGAAGGACGCCCTCCGCAAATGCTGCTCCGGCTGATCCAAACAAATGCGGCGGACTTGTACATACTATTGAATTGGCTGTGAGCTCTCGTATTATGCTCCGGAGAAATATGTCAATAACGGATTTCTTAGCGAATGGGGCAATGGGTGTTCCTAAAGGATTTAAATGTCCGACACTAAGAAGAGATCAACTTGAGCCAGGTGAACTGCCTGATGCCATTTTGATATAATTTGATGATCCATCAATAGCATTGCGTCTTAAAGATGATGATGGATATATTTCCATAGCTCCAGTGACAGCGAGCTATCAAGGCAATCGCGGTTATGGTGATATCGAGAGGCGGATTTTGCCAGTCATATTGAGTTGGGCTCTGACGGTACACAAGTTGCAAGGATGTACACTTAGTGCCGCGGTAATCGACCTAGGGCCTAAAATATTTGCTAAAGGCCAATGTTATGTTGCCTTGAGTCGGGTTAAATCCCTAAAAGGCATGGCTTTAAGTGATATTGTCTAGAACAAATTACTCAACCATCCCCACGACAACAGAGCCTTAATACTTTCACCAACTTTCTTTGGTTTTAATCGCAGAGACATAGACACGTAAACACTCACACACACACACACATACACATACAAATACAAAAACGCGCAAACACGTACACACGTACAAACACACACATAATACATACAAACATACTAAGAACCAATATACTTATGTATACGGGTCAAACTGAGAACCTTTTTTTTGAAGTCGGTTAAAATATTAAAACTTTCTCCTAAGTGTAACAAATACTTTTCAGCCAAACTCGAGTTAATCGTGGGCAAACTTACATATATACGGGTCAAACTCAGAACCTTCTTTTTTTGAAGTCGGTTAAGGGCTTAAAACCTTCTCCTAAGTGTAACAAATACTTTTCTGAAAACCGCATCAAAATCGGTTCAGCCAAACGCGAGATAATCGCGGACAAACAAACATACATACATACATACAGGTCAAACTGAGAACCTCCTTTTTTTGAAGTCGGTTAAAAAGGTATCATTATTTCGGCGGCTCTAAAACTTTTCGAATTGTCAATCGATCCTGTTCCTTTGTTGCCTTTGAAACGATTTTTCTGCCTATTTCTGCTAGTTACCGTAGTCCACTTTTCTTTATCGATATCAGTTTCTTTATGTTGTGACGATACTAATAAATCCACATATGATTTCGAAATTCTAGACAGCGGCGCGAGCGACGGCAATGCTGCCGATAATCGTTTAGAGCCCAATACATGGGTAAAACGGGTATTCGCCTGCTCGTGGCTTGTTCTAACACGATCGCTTTCATTAACATTATTATTGCTGCAACGAGCGTGCATCTGAGACGCGGAACTTGAATTACGTAATACTTCGGCCGATTTGTCTAGAATCCCACCATCCGTGTAAACGTGTAAGGTGTGGGCGTGTACTCACCCATCCTCGATGGGTGGGAACGGGACCGATGTATGTACCTGCTCTTGCGCACTGTTGTTCGCCTGATCCGAGCTCCGTCTATCTGTTATCTCTGTAGTCAGCTGTTCACAAATGTATTGCTCGGCTTGTATCGCATTTGTGTGTTCACAGGTATTTTCTGTACTATTTGTCAAACAGCACTCGGTACTTGGCTGGCTGCGGTGTTGTGCGGATATATTATTATAAAAATGATGTCCCAAACCCGTTTTAAGCATTAGAGGTGATTACGTACTGATTGTGTGGGTAAACTCAATTAAATTTAACAATTGAATTGAAGAAATGGAAGCAGAAGAAACAGATTTGCCTCATATCACTCATCTGCACATCTAGGCCTAGGAAGTAGCACATATCATTCACTTGCAAACACACTCTTAACCCCTCCCGCGCCGGACGTAAAAAATAAAAAATGGCCGGTAGTGCAGGCTGCTTTACCTCTTGATCGAGCAACAGCAGACCGGCGTCATTATTTTACCTATATCTCAGTTAGTTTTAAACGTATCACAAAAATAATGACGGTTTTTGCATCCTTGAAATATGCTTAGAAAACTCACAAATATTTCTCACAAATATCTCACAAATATTTAGCATTTTAGCAATTATTCACATCACTTTATATACCTTACTAAATTAATTATTGAATTTAATCAACAGTTAATATCAACTTCACTTATCTTAATCTTAATATATAAAGTCCTTGCGTTACTGACTGACTGACAGACACGCTACAGCCGAAACTACTGGTCACAAGAAGATGAAATTTAGCATGTATATTCCTTAAGAAGTGTAGGGTAGCACTAAGAGAGGCTTTTTGGAAATTCCACACCTAAGGGGGTAAAACTGGGGGTCAAAGTTTGTATCAAACTTTTTGTTCCTTCAATGGATTGACTCCAAACTTCGTATATTAGTTTCTCAGACGACGATAGTGAACACGAAGAATTATTTTTCTAGAAATTCCTCCCCTAAGGGGGTAAAATAGGGGGTCAAAGTTTGTATGCACCTTTTTTATCCCTCCAATGGATTGACTTAAAACTATGTATATGGTCCCTTACACGACGATAGTGAACACTAAGAATGAGTTTTTAAAAATTCCGCCCCTCGGGGGGTAAGATGGGGGGTCAAAGGGTGTTACTTATTATTCCTTCAGTGGATTGACTTCAAACTTTATATATTGGTACCTCAAATGATTATAGTGAACACTAAGAATTGGTTTCCTTGGATATTCGTCCCCTAAGTGGGTAAGATAGGGGTCAAAGTTTGTATGAAACTTTTTATTTCTTTAATGGATTGACTTCAAACTTTGTATATTGGTTCCTCAAAAGATAATAGTGAACAATAAGAGATTATTTTTTTGGGAATGCCACCCCTAAGAGGGTAAAATTGAGGGTCAAAGTTTGTATGTAACTTTTTATTCTTTTAATGGATTGACTTCAATCTTTGTATATTGGTTCCTCAAATATCGATAGACTTAGAATTAGTTTTTTGAAAATTTCTACCCTCAGGGGGTAAGATAGGGGTTCAAAGTGTGCATTAAACGAAACTTATAATTCCTTCAGTGGATTGACTTCAAACTTTGTATATTGGTTTCTCTAATGTCCTCAGTAAACATTAAGAAAATCTTTTTGGATTTTTTTACCCTAAAGAGTAAAAAATTGGAGTCGGAATTAGTATGAAACCTTTTTATTCCTTCATTGGCCTATCTTCAAACTTTGTATATAGGTTCCTCAAATGACGTTAGTGAACACCAAGAAAGGAGTTTTCGAAGTCACTCCCCTATGGGGCTTAAGAAAGGCTGTCCCATTTTGTGATATAAAAAGAACTTCAAAGGATTCACTTGAAACTTTGTACAGACACGCTATAGCCAAAACTATTGGGCGCAATAAACTGAAATTTGGCATGTATGTTTCTCGGGGACCGTAGAGGCACTATAAAGGGATTGCCTGAACTTCCTACTAATGTGCCGGCTTAGCTACGGGCATTCTCTAGTGATTAGTATAATATTCTTAAAATTATCTCTACAACTCAATCGGTTCAGTTCATCGTTTTGTATTATATAATGTAGAGCTAAGACGTTAGATGTAATCTGAGGCAATTAGTGTGATAAGTTGAATACACATACGCACATATTATGTTAGAAGAAACTATTTGCGCAAACCAGTGTATTTCAATCACAATATCTACTGTTTTGAGCGCGTAAGAGTTTACACATGATTAACACTATCGCGTGTCCAAAAGCTAGTTTACATACAAGTACTGCAAAAAAAATAAGGTCATGCAGTTACATCAGATCTTGAGCCAATTCTTGGACTGGGTTTCAGATTAGAAAATCTTAAAGATAAATATATTTCCCTCAAAGAAATATCAGTCTTTATAACGTAAAACTGATAGACGACATTCTCTCATATAGTGTAAAATTTAAGGCAGTAGTGAGTTTGGCATATTCAAGTATAACATTGAGAAAAAGTAAGAAGATAAATACCTATTATGATCATAATCTTAACTGAAACTTGTCTCATTCATATCAATAATATAGATAAATAATTCAACAAAATGACAAAATTACATTCATTTATCCAAATATATGGAAAACCTTAATTTAACAAACGCTGTTGCAATTTTAAATACCTTACAATAAATAAGAACACCGCGACGTGTTTTATAAAGTGTTGCTTCCCCGATATTATCGCGTCCCCCACGAGACAAGAGCGCGCAAACCTTATCTTTTGGTGACTCGAAAAGTGTACAAAAGGCTGTATTGTGTGGTGTTTACACCATCGTCTGCGAGTGGCCGACTGCCTAACCAACAATGAGCGTCCCTCCCCAAGTGTCACTCGTCGTTATCCTGAATAGAGGCTATTAGGCTCGCCACAGTCAAGCACCGCGGTGGTTTCCGTAACATACAGCCGGGTCTGCAGGGAAAATCTTCCGGAAAATGCCTGCTTCAAATATGTATAGGTATTTACATTATTGAGCTCGGACACCGATAAGTACACACTCCACACTAAATGGGATTTTAATATCCACATGTTTATAATCTTTATTTGGGCTATCTAGTTCAAAATATTTACAATTTGTAAATTTTTCATTAAATATTGGAAGCCACGTATAATATATTGCCATCATCTTAATATATAATATCCTTGCGTTACTGACTGACTGACAGACACGCTACAGCCGAAACTACTAGTCACAAGAAGATGAAATTTAGCATGTGTATTCCTTACGAAGTGTAGGGTAACACTAAGAGAGGCTTTTTGGAAATTCCACACCTAAGGGGGTAAAACTGGGTGTCAAAGTTTGTATCAAACTTTTTGTTCCTTCAATGGATTGTATCCAAATTTCGTATATTAGTTTCTCAAACGACGATAGTGAACACTAAGAATTATTTTTCTAGAAATTCCTCCCCTAAGGGGGTAAAATAGGGGGTCAAAGTTTGTATGTACCTTTTTTATCCCTCCAATGGATTGACTTAAAACTTTGTATATGGTCCCTTACACGACGATAGTGAACACTAAGAATGAGTTTTTAAAAATTTCGCCCCTCGGGGGGTAAGATGGGGGGTCAAAGGGTGTTACTTATTATTCCTTCAGTGGATTGACTTCAAACTTTGTATATTGGTTCAAAGGATTCACTTGAAACTTTGTGTATCGGTTCCTCAAGTGACGTTAGTAAATTCACCACTAAAACAGGGAGTTTAAAAAAGGGTCCCAGATAGTATGAAACTTTTAATTCCTTCACTTGATTTTTTTTCATCTTCCCTGATGTGCATAAAATTTTCATTAATTTTAATGTATGCGCCTGGCTCTCATCTAAGCCCTCTTCATCTTCACTAACTAAAATGTGGGATGGTTCTTTATATGACCAATGGAAGCCAAAATACTTAGAACCGTTATTTTGCTATTATAATTTATTTTTAAGCAGGTAAGCACTTTTTGTCAGTTATCTGCTTTGTCCAACTGCAGACCAAGGCTTTTCTCATTTTATTGACCTAAAATAGTAAGAAAGAGTTTTTGAACTTGAATGATTTATTTTACATTTTTGTTACAATGTCGCTGAGATATACAAATGTATACTGCGAGGAAATCCTTAGACTAATTTAATTTTAACTAGCTTAAGCCTAAATGAAATTTTCATAGTTTGTTCGAGAGTTTTCATGAAGCATCAGTAAAATACACATCTTAATCGATTCAGCCATTTTTAATAATTATTACCCTGAATAAAAAGACAGACAGAAAAACAATCTAAATAAATCATTGGGATATTGGAAACGGGTTAGCAACATTATGCAATACAGACAGTTTGTTTTTTTATAGTCTCACGCCTGTATCCCCGAAGCGGTAGGCAGAGGAGTAATATTACACCCACATTTCGTCATGTTTCATATTAGGTCCCACGTAATAGGGGGCGAGCCTATTGGCGTTACCGGGCACATTGGCAGACTCTGTGCTGCTACTGAGAATTGGGAAAAATCAGTAATACTTTTGCCCGACCCGGGAATCGAACTCGAGACCTCCCGTTTAGCAGACGCATATGCTATCTACGGAGGCAGTGAAATATTATTTATTTGTATAATCTCCTTCTTCTGCCTGGCGATTATTAATCCCGGTCTATACCAGGGTCCGCCTTCCTATTCAGTTCTCACCTATTTATTTGTATAATCTGTGTGTATATAAAATCCGTGCGTTACTGATTGACTGACAGCCATGCTACAGTCGAAACAACTGAGCGCAAGTAGACGAAATTTTGCATGAATTTTCCTTGAGGTGTGTAGGGGTACACTAAGAGAGGATTTTTTGGAATTTCCGCCCCTTAAGAGTTAAACAGGTTGTCAGAATTTGTATGAAACTTTTTATTCCCTCAATGGATTAACATCAAACTTTGTATGTCTATTGGTTCCTCAAAGGAAGTTCGTGTACACTAAGAAAGTCTTTTTGGTAATTCTTTCCTAAGTGGATAAAAAGGGGAGTCATAATTTGCATAGAACGTTTTAAGCCTTCAAGGGATTAACTTCATACTTTGTTTATTGGATCCGCAAATGACGTTAGCGAACACAAATTCATTTATTTTGGAAATTTTTACCTAAGAGGGTGGAAACGGGATGCAGAGTTTGTGAGAAACTTTTATTTTTTCAATGGAATCACTTCAATTTGTGTATATAAATTTTTTTCAGTACTGACTGACTGACAGACACATAATTACAGCCGAAATTACTGGGTGCAAGAAGGTTAAATTTAGCCTGTAAGTTACTTGAGGAGGGTGTTTGTACAAAATATTTATCTAATCGTAATTTACGCGTGCGAAGCAGCGGGAAAAAGCTAGTAATGTATAATGCTCAGTACTGACACGGTTTTACTCGATAGTTTTACTCGAAAACGAGTAAAAATCAACATGTGGACTACAAAACTCACAGCTCGATGACATCAAAAATACACTGTAATTTTACTCTAAGCGAGCCTTAGATTCTGGCTTGATCGAGTAAAACTGTATGTGAGTACAGAGCTTTAGCATAGATTAAGGGTTGCACACACTGCATGAGTGCATTCCTTAAACTATGCTAAACATTATTCTGTATTGTAGATTACTTTAAGCATTCAACGCACGTATGGTATGCTATTAATACATTACCTAGAGAGCACCTGAACAAGATGTACAAAATAATACAGGTATCATAAAATGATAACTCCTGATATACATAGCTGCCTCAATTTGATAACATAATTAATTATAAGTGTGTTGCGTAGGTATATTTATTGATAAACCATAATAATTATGTGTGCTTTTCGAAAACAAAATTACCCACCTTCCTAAATGAAAGTAGCCAGTTCTAAATAATTTATTTTGAGTACTGCACATTTTTCGCGCATAATGCTGAGAAATTATACAGCCAGGAACAACAGAGTGCTTCACAAAATGTGCGCGCCCCTGTGCCTTTGTCACACAGCATTGAAAACTGACGCCTGAACACAGTCTGAGGAATTGCTCCACAGTACGAAGCAAACGAACGGCTCTTTGTTTCCTTCTCATTTCTCTCCATTGTTCAATAGCACTATAAATATTTACTGTGTATTATCACACTACACATACAACAGAATGTTTTAAACGATGGAATTTTATTCAGATGTTTTATGTTGCTTTCCTTTAGTTTTGGGCCTTTTGTCGAGATTTGTGATTGAATAATATCGAATTCGAAATTGGGTAAGATTATTTTTTGTTTGGTCTATAAGCCTAAGGAAAGATAAAGGGAAAAAATATTTAGTTTCCTTATATTAAAGAAAGTTTAATGAGGGATTCACAAGTCTGCCTTATGTTCTGTCTGGTAATAATGGAAATTTACGCAAAATTATAATATTGTTTGAGGTAACAATTATACTTTTAAAATGTTTACGACACTGAATAATAAAGTTATTAGCTATGTATTCCCTGTATTTTCATTCCTTGCTATTTCCCATTTGAAAAATGCTAGCCTGTCAAGTAGTGTACGACCAACATGGTTTGCATGCTATTAATGTGTATAACTAAAAACATAACGACGATATTATAACACGTTTCATTTGGCTGATGCTGAATATTCATCATCCTCCTAGTGTTATCCCAGTTAGACCATGGGGTCCGCTTTCTAGTCTAATCGGATTTGTCTGAATATTAACTTATCCACAGAGCGACTGCCTATCTGACCTCCGCAACCCAAAGGGATACTTAGCTGTAATCCATGGTTCAGACTCTTTGTCAGTTTATTCATGGGTACTGACTCCCTATAACTACTGTCAAAGATCTTCATGACAGCCGGAAACGACGGCTTAACGTGCTCTCCGAAGCACGGGGCAAGTGATAATTATCAATTCAATACGCACATAACTCCGAAAATTCATTGGCGCGCCGTGGATTCGAATCCGATACTCACTGCATGGCAGTCTGTTGGTATCTCCACTAGGCTATAGCTGCCTCTCTTGCTGAATATTATTGGTCACAAAAGAGAGGACTCTTTATGCCCTTTATTGCAATTAATTGACGGCTTTGAGATTACGGGACATGGTTACAATAAATTAGATTTTTTATATATATGATCAAATGCCATAACAATGTACAATATTATGCACGTATATAATACAACCTAGCATACTATGCTAAGAATTATATCCAGAACATACAAAACAGAAAAGAAAATCGGGAGCGTGCCCAGAACGTTGGCAGCATTGCCATGTTGTACGGCAATGTTAAACTTTTGGGCCGAGTCCACTCCAGCCTTCTGGTCATACGAGGCGCCGACACGTCTCTTTACGAGATCTAGTACACAGGCCCGACGTTTCGACCCCAAACGGCTCAAATACGTAATCCCCTACAACGTTTACGTATTTGCGCCGTTTGAAGGTCTCCGTTATAGCTCCCCTATAGAGCTTTGTCACAGTGTAGGTACCGTTTGAATATTTTACCACACAAGTACAACTCTTATGGTAAGAAAAGTAACAAGTAGCACATGTGTACATAATAAACACTCTAAAATTGTACTAGTACTGTGTCAGCTTTTCAGTAAATTAGGATTTTTAAGAAAATAAGAAATACTAATCATTATCGAAGAATAACTTAGACCAAGTTTCCTGAAGCAGTTAGATAAAAGCTTGTTGAAACTTACTGCTTACAATAATAATGATTTCATCCATATTGCCTATTGCCACACACTGTTATTGGTGACGAATTTTTATTATCACTACGTCTAATTGTTAGAGCACCTCCCGGAAAACAATGTATGCAAACAACAAAACTCATGTGTGCTTTATGCATGTATATCAGGACATATACATTGTACCTACATTTACGATTCTGCTGATGCTACTACTTCTATGTCTTATGTTATTAACAACTTTCAAAGAGCTATTCTAAAAACACCAATGTAATTAATTGTAATCTTAATATATAAAATCCTTGCGTTACTGACTGACTGACAGACACGCTACAGCCGAAACTATTGGGCGCAGGAAGCTGAAATTTGGCATGTATGTTCATTGGGGACCGTAGGGGTGCACTAAGAAGGGATTTCCCGAAATTCCCACGGGATCGGCCAAAACGGGTAAATTTAAAAAAATGCAGGCGTAGCTGCTGGCGTCCTCTAGTATTTAATAAAATCTATTTGAGTATCAAAACTTATAATAATAAACCGTGAATAACTCCTGGCCTTATTAAGTGCATTCGGCACCATGATAGACTACAAAAAAGAAAAACCTGAATAATTTAACCCTACAAAAAATCTATAAACGATATAGAAACTTCTGCAATAAAATCCTAAGAAGAACAAAAATCTAATACGACAAATCTCAAATATCAGTAGCTAGAAATAACACTAAGCGATTGTGGAAATACGTTAAGTTTGTTACATATACGTCGAGGCAAAATAAGTGCGATACAAGTTTATTATATACTAGCTGTGCCCGCGACTTCGTTCGCGTAAATGTTGGAATTTAATTAGCATGACATTTATGCCAAGAGTATATAATATTTATAACTTTTATATGTATATTATATACCTAATATATATCAGTAGACAATTTCTTATACACAACGTTAACTGTTTTACCACCATCACATAGAACATGTAAATTATTTTTACCGTTCACTCGTGAACATGCCACATATAACTGATCATGTGAAAAACAACATGTTCGGATGTCGATTTCAGCTGTTTCAAGTGTCTGCCCTGCGATTTATTTAGAAAATACTCACAGGACTATGAATATCCAGCCCTGCCGAAAGTAAGATAGCCCCGTTGAGTAACTCAAGAGATATCTGAATTCAGGCCTCAGTCTGCCGCCCAAAGATTCCCACGTACGTAACGTGAGGAGTGGGTCGTGAGGAATCGGGAATAATGAGACACCTGTATAAGCACAGAATACTAACGATCGAAATAAATCAAAGAAACACGAAAACATTCAACAATCATAAACTCAAAAGTAATTGACATTACTTTTGAGTTTATGATTGTTGAATGTTTATACACAATCCAAGTAATCCAACGACGACGAAAAACTTCCGGGTCTTCTCACGATTCCCCTAGGGGAACCGGGGGGAAACTGCTACAGGTGGTGTGCTGTTTCAGTGGTGTCAGCCGCCGCCCGCAACTGCACACGGGTCACTGGGTTGTGGTCGTTGCCACTGATGTCATATCCGGGCGTCTTGTCCAGGTGTGCTTCACGCCGCTAGCGAGACCTGACCTCACCGGCAGTATGGCGGTGGTGATGTAGGCAGCGTCGTCGGCCATAGTCTTGACTACTCGGCGGGAGTAGTAGACGTGGACAGCTTGCAGACCAGGCCGGCGTGCCAGACGCGATCGAACGCCTTCTCCACGTCGAGAAGTACTGCGACAGGGCTCTCCCTCTTGTTGAGGGCCACCGTCATGTGGTGCAGTACTCTCGCGAGCTGGTGTGTTGTGGAGTGTTCGGCTCGGAACCCGAACTGCTCTTCGCGGGGTAGGATGTGTGAAGTGAGATGCAGCAGTAGAAGCTTCTCGAAGACTTTCGAGAGTGTCGACAGCTGCGTGATGGGCTGATATCTTTCGATCTTCAGAATGTTTTTCCCGGGCTTTTGCAGCATTATGACTCGGCCGAGTCTCCATGCTGCGGGGAAGTGGCTTGTGCAACTTGTGCTTTGTGGCAACGATGCGATTGCTCGCGGAGGTCGGTGACGCAGGGCTTCATTGGTGATCCGGTCGGGACCAGGGGCTTTCCGCAGTTTGGTGCGGCGAATTATTCGCTGCACCTGACCCGGGGAAAAGACTACTGGGTCTTCCGTGGGGGCTATTGGCGATTAGAAGTAGGACTCCAGACGCTGCTGGATAGCTTCTACATTCTGCATGTTGGAAGCTGGATTCGGCTGGAACTGGGTCTCCAGGTGGTCGGCAAAGATGTCCGCTCGGTCCTCTGGGCAGTAACGTGGGGTACCGTCACCAGCCAGGAGGGGCCTAATCAGAGGTTGCTTTCCGGAGAGTTGGCGGCACAGACAGTGGATGCCTGACCAGTCTTCACCTGCTCACTCGATGGTGCGGTGCCAGGACTCGGTGGCAGCTGTCTCCAGTGCACTCGAGATCTTCGCAGCCAGAGCGTTGAGCTGGGACTTCATGGTCGGGTGCGTTGCCATTGGCGTCTCAGCTTCCTCTTCCTCTCGATCATCGCCATGATGTGAGCCGAAAAGGATCACCAAAAGGATTACCAAAATTAATCTAAATTAACTTTAGCGAAAACTACAAACGCAATAACAGCGAAAACTACAAACTAAATACTTAAACTAAGAGGTAGATCCAACTTCAGGCTAGATCTCACTGAATTGGAAGCGGACAGAGACGTACAACAGGGCGCACGTAGCTCCCCTTTGCGGTTTTCACGGTAACAACGCGGGTTGTACCGTCCTTGGAAGTATGCAGTTTCTCTACGATGGCTAACGGCCATGAAAGCGGCGGAGCATTATCATGTATTATGACGACCAACGTACCCTCCTGTATAGGGGATGCAGGACTATTCCACTTGGATTTAGCCTGAAGCTGGTGTAGATATTCCGCACGCCAGCGCCGCCAGAACGACTGCACGAGTTTATCCAGCAGAGTATGTCTCTGGAGCAAGCTTGAAGAGTCTGCTTCAGGAGCCGGAAATGACGATAATGGCACTGTGTTCAGAAAATGTGCTTAACGCGGATGGTTCTGCAGGGTCACTACTCAATGCCGTGAGCGGACGCGAGTTGATCGCGCGCGGACGCGCCTCGACTTGTGCAAGGACAGTTAAAAGCTCTTCGTAAGAGAGGATCTGTTGACCTATAACTTTAAAGAGATGCGTTTTAATTACTTTGACCATGCTTTCCCAACATCCACCGAAATGTGGTGATGCTGGCGGAATAAACTTCCAGTCAATATGATTTATGGAAAGTTCTTCCTGAAGACGATATTCTTCCCTGAGAAACTTATAAAGGTCGCGTAAATAAGAGCTTGCGCCCACGAAACAAGTGCCGTTATCCATATACAAACACTGTATAGGGCCGCGCCGTGAAAGAAATCGTTTAAGGGCTGCAAGGAATGACACCGTGCTTAAATCTGTCGCAACTTCAATATGCGTAGCGCGCGTCGTTAAGCATGTAAAAATACATATCCAAGCTTTGCGGCTTTTTACACCTCGACCACGCAGTGGCGTATACTGCAGTGGTCCTGCGTAATCACAACCGGTATGTGTAAACGCTTTATCAACTTGATTGACGCGTTGGCTAGGAAGATGGGAGGGTAAGTCGGATGCGGACGAAATTTGAAACAGACGTTACATTTATGTATTCTGTGACGAATTATTCGTCGAGCGGCTAAAACCCAATATTTATGCAAGTAAGGACATAAGCATCTCTGGACCAGCATGGAGATGCTTCTTGTGAGAAAAATCAACAAGAAGGTCGACAACATGATCATGACGCGGTAGAATGCAAGGATGCTTGTAGTTATAAGGTTCATCCGAATTTGAAGACGACCACCAACGCGTATGACGCCGTGCCCATCGAGAAACGGCTTGAGCCTAAGAATAGCGGGAGAACAAGGTACATTGTTTTTCAAATTTTGAATGTCGTTACTAAAATGCACAGCCTGTACAGCTCGTAGTAACTTACATTCTGCAAACTCAAGATCAGTACTTGAAACAAAAGTCCCATTAGATAGGTGCTTAAGAAACCTACAGACATAAACGATGGCGCGGAGTAACTTAGACCACGATGACATGCGTAGTGCGAGGGCATAGATCGGAGATTCCGCAACCTCAGCAATCACGGGATGAGAAACAGGCTTCCGTTCGGGTACATCTTCGTCTTTTGCACAGTGGTCAAGGGTTGCAAGGGCCACTGACGGATCATGGGAAATCCAAGAAGGTCCACGATGCCACAATGGATGATGCAGAAGATTAAGTGGAGTAACACCACGAGACAAGCAATCAGCGGGGTTCTTAATACCCGCGACGTGATTGAAACAAGTAGCAGGAACAAGTTCAATCAATTTACTAACGCGGTTGGCGACAAAAGTCTGCCAGCGGTGAGGAGATGAATATATCCAAGCGAGCACTACTTTGGAGTCAGAAAATGCGTATATTTTATTAATAGGGTAGTGGGGCAAAACTGTGTCTTGAACCTTGCGGAGCAACTGAGACAGCAGAAGGGCCGCACACAACTCCAGTCTCGCAACCGAAATGGTTTTAATAGGCGAGACCTTGGACTTGGCACAAACTAACTGCACCGTGTAGTTAGAACCAATGCGGACTTGCAGATATACGACTCCGCCGTAAGCACGCTTGCTGGCGTCAGCGAAACCTATTAAGTTGATGGTACATCCATCTACCAACCCAAGATGACGTGGAATAGTAATTTGATTGAGCGCGGTAAGCTCAATACAAAACTGGCCCCAAGCGGCGACAATATGGTCAGGGGGTGTTTCATCCCACTCATACTTTGATAGCCAAAGCTCTTTGATCAAGAGATTGGCGTACAAAATTGTGGGAGCCACAAAACCCATTATGTGCCATAGTCGAGCCACTGTGGACAGCATAGTGCGTTTGGTGCACTTGTCATCTGGTGGTGAGACGTCAAACCGAAAACTATCGCAGGATTTGTCCCAGCGTAAACCGAGAACCTTATGTGGTACAGACTTCTCAAACTCAATGTCTGGAGAAGCTTTATGAGAATCTGATATGCGTGCGAGAACCTCCTTAGAGTTGCTTGTCTATTTGACAAATTCAAACTGGCCTCGCTTGAAAAGCTGAATAAGCTCTTCACAAAGGGAAATTGCTAGCGGAGCGGATATGACACTACAGGCAATGTCATCCATATACAAAGCGGAAATGTAGTATAGTGTAGCGTAGCGTAGCTTAGCATAGCGTAGCATAGCATGGCATAGCATAGCATAACGTAGCATAGCATAGCGTTGCATAGCATAGCATGGCATAGCATAGCGTAGCATAGCGTAGCATAGCGTAGCATAGCGTAGCATAGCGTAGCATAGCGTAGCATAGCGTAGCATAGCGTAGCATAGCGTAGCATAGCGTAGCATAGCGTAGCATAGCGTAGCATAGCGTAGCATAGCGTAGCATAGCGTAGCATAGCGTAGCATAGCGTAGCATAGCGTAGCATAGCGTAGCATAGCGTAGCATAGCGTAGCATAGCGTAGCATAGCGTAGCATAGCGTAGCATAGCGTAGCATAGCGTAGCATAGCGTAGCATAGCGTAGCATAGCGTAGCATAGCGTAGCATAGCGTAGCATAGCGTAGCATAGCGTAGCATAGCGTAGCATAGCGTAGCATAGCGTAGCATAGCGTAGCATAGCGTAGCATAGCGTAGCATAGCGTAGCATAGCGTAGCATAGCGTAGCGTAGCGTAGCATAGCGTAGCATAGCGTAGCATAGCGTATCGTAGCGTAGCGTAGCGTAGCATAGCGTAGCATAGCGTAGCATAGCGTAGCGTAGCGTAGCATAGCGTAGCATAGCGTAGCATAGCGTAGCGTAGCGTAGCATAGCGTAGCGTAGCGTAGCATAGCGTAGCGTAGCGTAGCAAAGCGTAGCATAGCGTAGCATAGCGTAGCATAGCGTAGCATAGCATAGCATAGCATAGCATAGCATAGCATAGCATAGCGTAGCATGGCATAGCTAATTAGTGCTTTATCTTACACACAGTTTTAGCACCCACCTTGGTCTCTCGAGAAACAGAACAGCAACAAGACGTAATACAATGAGAAGTATGTAACGTAGGTACGGTACCCATAATCACATACCCAAATACCGTCTCAATAGCGGGCGGTAAATCATATCGCTCACTACGTACTATTTTAGTTAGTAGCAAGTGCGGAAATATTGAAGCTCCGATCAAAAGATCAATGCCTGCCGGATTCGCAAACTCCGCGTCTGCCAGCGGCAATGACTCGAGGTGAGTGAGTGATGCTACGTCTACATTAGTGTTCGGCAATGCGTCCGTGATACGCTCCACGATAAGCGAAGAAATGTTAAAATTAATATTCCTATCAAAACGCGAATGTATTTTAATGTCTACGGAACCCTTGCAATGTTTTTCTGACCCGCCGATTCCTTTGACCACTGAACTAGTATTTCTAAAGTTATTCCACAATCCGAGGCGTTTGAAACATTCCAATGTTATTAAATTGGTCTGAGATGCGCTATCGAGTAGACAACGTTCCATGTGCGGCGACCCATTAACATCATAAACGATAACTTGCGCTGTCGCTAACAGTACCGTCTTAGACGCCGTACACTGCGTTTTGGCCCTGCGCGGATCATTATAGTTGCGCGAGTGCCGTCCTCGCGTACGCGTCGCCCGCGTGATAGATGTCGTACACAACGATATTTCATTCTGAATCGTGGGAGGCGCAGTTATCGTAGGCTGCACCTGCGACGTAAGTGTGTCAAGGTTAGCGGCTTGGCTTGACAACGGACTACTTTTATCAAAGTGCAACAATGAGTGGTGTCGTTGATTACATGAACGACATCTCGTCTTACTAGAACAATCACTAGTTTTATGCTTTATACTTAAGCAATTAATGCAAGCTCTGTTGTCCTTCACGCACTTGAAACGAGCAGTCGGATTTAAACCATTAAAGGCGGGACACTTGTAGAAATGGTCGTGCACTATATTACTGCACAGACACTTCTGTGAATTAATTTTATTAGATTCCGAGCATGTCACGTAAGATTGTGGATTAGGGACCGAGTTATTATTACTATTTCGCGCTTTATTCAACCTTTGTTTGCTGCTGTTAATGTTAGACGGGCTGGGTGAACTAGACTGCGTATTATGAAATATTCGACACTGATCTTTGATGAACGAAATAAAACTATCTAGTGTAGGTATTTTATTATTGCGTTCCGTCATCTCGAAAGCACGAATTGTATCAGTGTCAAACTTTTTTAAAGCGAGTTGAAGCAACATAAAGTCGGAAAGATCTTCTAATTTTAAGTTCCTAAGAGAATTAACCGCGGTTACGAAGTTATCTATAAACAGCTGGAAATTCGAGACAGATGCGGCACCGGACAGTTTAAGATTTAAAGCTTGGTCAAAGTAGGTAGACGCTAGGACGCGCGTGTCTTGATATCTATCAAGTAGAGACTGAAATATGACCTGATAATTCACAGCACTGGGTGTGACACCTGCAAATACGGACTCGGCCTTTGGTGACAGTTTACCTATTAAATGGTACAACCTGTCAGCATCTGTCAGAGAACCATTATCGTGCACTGTAGACTTAAAACTCGCATAGAATAACGGCCAGTTTCGTATATCGCCATCAAACGACACAATCTCGATTGGCGGTAACTTCGGCGTGCGAGCCGCGGAAAAGGCCTGTGCCCAATATTTACCCTCCAATTGCGATTGTATACGCTTAATAATACAATAAAGATCTTCGTAAGAGGTGTACGCCTCATAATTCGGTTTTTCATCAGGATTAGTAGAAAGCAATCTTGCGTTATAATCGTCTAACAACTTATGAAAATCTGTTCGAATACTATCTACTATCATACAATAGCTGAGAAATGACTCCCTATTACTATCAGAAACGGCTGTGGTCTTTGAACGCTCATAAATGTTTTGAATACGCTCAAATAAAATATTGCGTTTTGCTTCTAAGATTGTCATCTCTTTGTCTTCCGACACGGGTGACTTCTTTTGTTGTGACATGCTTACGTAAATATAAGCTAATGAGACCGAAACAAAATAAGAATATCTAAAGTACCTATTATTTTACCTAACTACCTAGGCAACACTTTAAAGCGGTGGAATTAAAAGTTGCTTGAAATATGAGATTAACAAGATAACTATGATAGTTCCAGAAATAATTATTGGGTAAGTAGGTAGCTACATAAAAGTATATTACCTACTGATGTGTGCGAAAACAACCATGTGACGGTTATGTGAATGGACTAGGAGTATAGCTAGGTGCTATAACTGCCTAGGTATATAGATATAACGAGGTTTTACGTATAAAACGTGAATGAATCCGACTCGTATAGATAAAAAAAAAATGGTTCGGCGTTACACCGATACCGTAGGTTCTAATCGATTTGGAGAAGGATTAATATTGTAGACTGTAGGATGGCGGTTCTTCGGCGACTAGGAAATGAGGAAGTGAAAAGGTGTTGTGGTTAGGAGCCTCTTACCTTGCTCGGCAGTCCTTTTCCTTGCAAATGACGGCCGCTTGGTTTCTTCGGGAATTCTGAAGCTGCTTGAATCACTCCACTACACAAATCACTTTCACTCGCGAGCGGGTTTGTTAGGTTTTTTGGTATAAGCGGTAATAATTATATGTAGCGGTGCGGATTGCGGAACGCGGCGGACATGAGTTCCCGAGCGTCTTGAATCTTCCATTCTTTCTTCGTCGCCGTTGAACAAGGCAGCCAATAGCGAGGCGTTTTGGGAGGGGATTCATGAAAAGGATCGCTCGGATTGGCCGAGCAGCGACGAAACATTGACGTTGACATAATTAACTAGCAATAGAAAGGATAGATGGCGCTACCAAACACCAAGAGGCAGAAAGATATTGTCTGTAGTTCAAGCTCTGAATCAAAGTTTGTGTTAACTCATAGATTTTTACATTTCTGGGTCCGTATCTTTATAGCAGAATAAACAAAGAAGCATCCATTTATGATCTAAGTTATGTAATTATACAAGATTATATAGCGGGTTTTACTCGCGATGAATCATATGTTTAAGGTATAAATACCTCGGTTTTTGCCAACGTTATATATATGATTTATCGCGAGTAAGACCCACTATATAACCTTGTATAATGTATACTAATCGCGAAAGTTTAAAATAAGTTATGTAAGATCGAAAAAATGCGTCTATCAGTATTTACAAACAGTGAAATATGATCAGATCGAAGACCTGCTGACTGTGGTCAAATAATTATAGGTTTCATATTAGTTTTCAAATAATTCAAAGTAGGTATATCTTTATTTAGAAAAAATATTACGTTTAATATTATGTTTAAGTAAAGTAAATATTGTGATGACTTCTTATCTCAGATCAATATCATATACCGTAAGGGCCTTTAACGCCTGTGGCACAGGTTAACCCTAGTACAGGCACCTCATTATTTTACCTAAATTACTTTTTAAGAACTGTATGTATATTTTTATGGTGAATGAAAATTAATAGTTTATTTGATTTATTTGCATGTTCTATTTTACCTCTAATAATAAAAAGACTATCGAAAACAAACTTAATATCTAGATCGGAAACCAGGCATAAGATTTTTTATTTTAGGTTATATCTCGAGCCTTTACAAAACAGCTACGTAGTGTTTTTTGTATTTACAAAAATGTATTTACATTATTCAGCTATTTTAATTATAGTACGCAATGAGTCTAAGCCGGCGAGATAAGTACTTAGTACCTACTAAAAAAGTACCTGGTTTAATTTACCTTATGTTTGCAAAATATTTTGAAAGTTATTTATTTTGTGGAAGTACATACAAATAATTGAAATTACAAGTTTTTGTTTGTATTGTTCTAATAACAATAAAATTGTTATCTCATTTTAGAAGGGTATTTGCTTGTGAAATTGTTTGAATATTATATATATTTATACTATTATATATAGTCCTATACTGCCGAAACCGATTGCGCGTTCATAGACTTGGAAAAGGCTTATGATAGGTTGAATAGAAAGGACTTATGGAAGGTGTTATCCATGTATGGGGTGGACAGCTGTATAATAAGGGCTCTGAAATCCCTGTATAGGAATTCTAGAGCAAGTGTCCGAATAAATGGTGCCTATACGGATTGGTTCGTCATCTCGAAAGGTGTCAGACAAGGGTGTCCAGCCTCACCCTGGTTGTTCAACTTATTCATGGATAGCTGCATGAATGATATGAGAGAAACTGAATGCGGGATCGATATGGTAGGATTGCGTGTTAAGTGCCTGTTGTACGCCGATGATCAAGTCATCCTTGCACCATCGGCGAATGAGTTGCAAGAAATTATTGACTGCATGAATGAGAGCTTTAAAGCTAAAGGTATGAAAATTAATGCAGGAAAGACGAAAGTGATGGTGTTTGAAAAAGATGAAAGTTTGACTGAGTGTAATATTACGATTGAAGATGAAAAAGTAGAGCAAGTAAAGGAATTTGTATATTTGGGTAGCGTGTTTACAAGAGACGGAAGATGTGAAGAAGATATTGAAAGGAGAGTGACTGCGGGCAATCGTGTAAATGGAGCACTGTATGCCTTTATGAACGGCCAGACTGTGCCGAAAGAGGCGCGATTGGCGGTTCATAATGGAGTGCTTGTCTCCACGTTGATGTATGGAAGTGAGAGTTGGGTATGGCAGAAAAGGCATGAAAGTAGAATTAACGCAGTTGAGATGCGATCACTGCGTAGTATGTGTGGGGTGAGACTGATCGATAGAATTCCGAACGTAACTATACGAGAGAGCAGTGGTCTGAAAGAAGATGTCGTGACTAGGATTGAGAAAGGAATGCTAAAGTGGTTTGGACACGTGGAGCGAATGAGTGAAGAAAGAATGACGAATAAGATTTATAAGGCAAATGTGTGTGGGCAAGTCGGTCGCGGCAGACCTCGTCGGACATTCGTCGATCAAATTGGGGACGTCCTAAAAAACGGCCAGGTCCGAAGTACCCGAAACCGGCGAGCATGTATGAAAAGAGTAATGAGTGTAGAGGAAGCGCGTGAGGTTTGTAAGGATAGAAGCAAGTGGCGTTCTTTTGTCTCTGCCTACCCCGACGGGAAAAAGGCGTGAGTATATGTATTGTATGTATGTAATAGGACTGCTCATAAAAGGCCTTTATTTAAAGGAAAATTGGAAAATAATTGTCTCTCTTTTCTTTAGAAACAACCGCGTAATATTTAATTTCTGTTTCGAAGAAGCCTTCACAAGGACTCAACTAATGGCCACAAAAAAACAACCAAAGTAGAAACAGCACTTTCAATAATATGCAAGATGTCATCAAATCAGGATCGAAGGCACAACAGTCGGTGTCCTACTAAACAAAAAGGCAATCACTTAATCCACTGTACTTGTAGTTAAATTACAGCACAGTCATACATTCAGTAATAGAATTAAATTGTTAAGAAAAAAACTGTAGAAGAGTTCGTTTCTTTAAATACACTAATATCGTAGATTTCTCGGCCAAATTCTTTTTCAGTTCTCGCTACATAAAATTAGACTACTACAGACTCTAATAACGTTGCATCAGCATTAGGATGGGAACGGTAAACTCAAAAATATGTCAAACTATTGAGTATTTCCTGTACAAAGAGAAACAATATAGGAATTTAAACTTACGTGGCCATTTAAACTTATTTTAAGCAAGCGCATGCAAGCGTCATGTTCACATGTTCATGTACTCAGTACATCCGTAAACATGGCGCTTGCAACAGTGCCGAAATATCGGGTACTCCAAACAAAGGTACGTGGTATAAATCCCGAAAGACAATTTACAAAAAGAGAAACAAGTTATAAATCTAAGGCGACACAAATCACAGCTTGTATTTATTATTTATATATTTCCTAGTACTCTTTAAAAGTTGAATAAACAGAGTTTCCAGGAAGGTAAAGTACGTCATCATATTGGTGCAAATTTCCTGAGTAAGTTTCTGAGAAACCGGGATTAAATATAATCATAGGAGCGTGATTTGAGGTTTGAGGGGGTCAGTGTTTGGGTTGGACCTTGTAGTTTAATGTTCAGTGGAAACTTGGCTGCTATTATGAATTATGATTTGATTATTTATTACTTACTTCATGTTTTAGATTAGTCAGCAACGCATCTGGTATGTGACAATCGCAACGCAAAGCCAGACCGCAACTAGTAGCTGTAATGCTATCTTTAAACCTCGTTCGTAAGATAAAATTTGTAGCGCTCGTGAAATAAAGCAAGTACAATCAGCTGCATTAGTCTTTATAAATTTACGTTATTTTAAATGGTTATATCGTCCCAACTAATTGGTACTTTCAATATCTTGTAGACAAATAAAACTTAATCATAATTTATAGATCAAGAATTGTAAATTTAATACAGGAGCTTTCATTCATAAAATTCTCGGCAAAGATTTTGAGGTGTGTAGCGAATTTGTAGTTGACTAATGATACTAGAGACTACTTGAAATACTGAAAAGTACACATTGACTTTGGTGTTGTTATAAGCTGAGTAATTAAAATAATCTGCCGAATTGGCGCCTTGTACTTGCATTGCACTTACTTTGGCTGATAGCACATAGTTGATGGAATAATGTTTCATATAAATGTTCATAAAAATAAAATGTGCAATAAAAAGGTATGTCTTTTTATATAGCAAGACTTAAGCATTACGTTCTTGGCGCTGTTAAAACGAAAAGCTACTGAAAAGAACTTTATTCTGGTTTTAAAACTAGACAAATGTTCTTCTGCACTACGAAACCGATACTCAAAATATGCAAGGACATGATTAGCGCCGGTATTTTCAAATACTTTTTTAATAGTCCGTATAGTGCCATTAGACTCTTATTAAAATCAAAACTATAAAACAAGACAAATCATGTTCACATTGTAAGAAATTACTATCAGATTTATTTAACAAAATGTATGTATCTGACATTTTGTTAAATAAAAAAATAAATAAATACATCGTGCAATATATTTTTTGGTGTCAGCTACACGTGTAATGAACGATACGTACGATTATTTATGTTAATTTTATCGCGCAGTTCCGCAGGTAACAATTATATCAGCGACGTGACGCCGCACCGAGCGGTGCAGGCATGCGTGATCGTAAATTGGTGGGTCGGACTCGCTCGCGGTACATGGAGCTACGAACCGAGTAAAAATGTTGGAGTAAGCTCTAGGAATATGGTTATTTCGTTTATTTTCTTTGGCGTTTTTAATTTGATGTTGCGCTGGCTGATGTTATGCTGTAAGTGATGTGATATAGTGAAAACCACAGGACGTAACCTTATGAGTTAACAGTTTTCACTTGTTTGTATCTTAAGAGGTAAATAGGAGCTCTTATAGGAGAGTACAACATTCCACATTTTCCAGGAATCAGTGGAAAACCAAAAAAGTGAAATCCATATGAATGGATGACTATCATCATTGTTATCATCATTATGTGCACAAAACCACTTATCGTAAGTGTGCAGATATCCAGAAGCATGAATTCTGTGGATCACATCCTTAAAACTACGTTGCTTCATCCTTTTCCTTGTCATTTGAATAGACATTGACTCTGTATTTACTGGTTCTACTATTTACGTCCATAAAAGTTGCCAAAAGGTAAGAAAGTACCAAATATTTTTTCAGAACTAAAATTTCCTGTTAGTTCCTATCCTAAATATCATGATCCTTTCAGTACTACTGCTAAACTATTAATAGATATTTATTTGAAATAAATATTAGTTCTCAAATAATTGTGTTCTCAGTTTTGTAATATAAGGACCATGAACTCTTAACTATCTGAACAATCAAAGGTATATAGGCAATGTTGGGGTCATTGACATCACTAGTTCTAAACGATAGTAGGCGCCTAGTTTCAGATACATTGTATCACCCAGCTTAGCGAACAATGTTCCTAACCCTCCGTAGGCGATATGCTACGAGTTGCTATGATGTTGCGTAGCACCATAAATGTAAAACTTTAGGGTCTTGTAGGCTTGATGTACGTTTTTGTCGATATATATTTAGTATATTCTCGTTACTTAGGATATGAATGCCTAGATTATCTTAATTGGAATCCTAAAATATTTGTACAGGCTGTTGGCTTACAGTATCATGATCTCTATATTTATGAAAAGGAGTTTATTCTACAAACTCGGATTTGTTGACACATTTTCTTTGCTATTGTATGATGGCGGCTTAATTATTCTTATCCGCGGATACAGTTCTTCGAATGATAACATTTTAGTTTTATTTTTCAGATTATTTTCTCATCAGGAGTAATCCAGTTAGTTTTATTTTAAGACTATTTTCTTATCAGGAGAACTCCAGTCTGCAGTCGTGACATACGACAGAGTTTATGAACAAAATAACTTCTCTTATAAAGCGTTCTACGTTGCAAAAGCCGACTCTAAATAATTTGGTAGCTTGTCTTGTTCCGTGACGGTGACCCATTGCATTTTCGCACCAGAATGATTGAGGATCATCCGAATTTACCTATTGGTTTAATATTCAGTTCGGTTTCAGATTCATATTCATTATGGACGACGGCTCTAATTACTGATTAATGCGGTCGTAACAGGTGACCGTAGCGACCGGTGATAGGTCATTATAATTGTTATTTTATTAAATGTTTCTGACAGTTAAGCTTGCAATAACTGCGCTGTAATACATTGTTTTAAATTATCTTCCTAGCGTTATCCCGGTTATATCCAAGACTTACACGCCTTGGGACCTGATGCCCGCTTACTAGTCTAACTAGATATGACAGAATTTCGTTTTAAATATTCAATATTAATACTATTTTTTTGCTTTGAAATGCTTTCCTAAAATGAAACTCAGTGTCTCTGTAGTTATAGTGCAGTCATTTAAGGCCAAATTAGGTGCAAAGCAAAGACATACCCAGTATATTTCATAAAGACTGGACTATTATAAAATATGATGCTTTCTGGAAATAAAATCGAGCTCTCAGTTGTTTTTTTCAGGCTAAAGCAGAAACAAAGACTGAATAAAAGAAGGATAAAGCAAACGAAGAATTATGTTGCTCAAATGCAATAAACTTGCGCAAGTTTAGTTGTTTTAGTTTTATTATAAGCAAGGATTTTACATGAAGAGTTTATTAGTTAAGTTAGTGCCTTTTGAGCCTTTTTCTTGTGAGGACATGTTATTTTACCAGTTTACCATTTATTAACTTGTGAAGGTAACAAACTGGTCTGTTGAAGATACTGGTACTTTTTATGAGATACTTTCTGTTTCGATTCCCTTACTGTCAATTCTACAAAAATCTTAAAAGCAAAGTATAGCTGTCGTCAATATTCTTTTTCATCATGGTCACATGGTTGATGATCTTTTGGTAAACCTGGTTTTAGTAGGAGGTTAACCTAAATCTCCATTCGACAAATTTGAAATTTTCAGAAAACTTTGTTAAATTATACACAATAACCTAAACGTTAAACCGTAAAACACTACAAATTAAAGCACACAAATGCAGTACATACTAAGTATTGAATAATTTAGTGGACGTTATAAGTAAATAATAGTGCGATTTCAGTGAAAAATGTTGTAACGTTCTACAATGGCGGACGATGCGGTGCCGTGCCGAGTGATAGTGGAGTGACCGGAAGTACTTGCGCGGATAACGGGCCGGAACGCTTCCGGATCCGCTTGGCGCGCTGCATCGCACGCTTCCGCTTCCGCTTCGCTACTAGTTTGTTCAATAAGCTCCAATAATGACCGACCAATTATTGCTTCCTTTGAGGTTCTAATGCCGTTATTCCTGGCAGACGCTTGGCGTACGCAGAACTCGAGACTTGAAGAGTAATTTATTTTTATTGTGCAGTTTTGTTGAGTACCTACTCAAAATTGTTATGTTTACGGAATCTAATTTCTTAGGTGTTTATTGAAAGCTGATATTGAAAGTAGTCTGAACATAAATTCAAAGTAAATCACAAGTCTTGTTAAAGTACCTACAATTTTGTTTTAGTGCACATTTATGTTGAATAATTTCCATTTAATATTCATGCCTCTATTTGTGAGTAACAAGACACAGTTTATGAACTTTCTACGCCTTTTATTCTAATTACAATTTCAATATATAGTATATGTTTGTTAAGCAAATAACTTTCTTTAATCCCAAGTTTCATTAAAAGCATAAGAAGACGTTCAGCGTCAACACCTCTCAGTATATTTACATACTGAGAGAAAACTAAAAAGCTCTCAAATGCGGCATTATACCAGCAAAACAAAACATAATCTCAAAAGGCGAAAACAAATGTCATAAAAACTTGTTTTAATAGTGACTGGCTCCATTTTAGCTAATTGCTGCAGCAAGTCTGTGACTTGCCTTTTGTGTTCGCGCCCTTTGTGCCAACGCGACGCAAAGACGACGCGAAACTACGTGCGCACTTCTAACTATACTAATAGCACGTCAACACTACTTATTATGAAGTTTATGTTAGATGTGATCGCAGTCAAACATTTTACAGGGCCTAAAATCCTTTTTGGATGGTTAATGCATTAATCTGGCTTCGAAAAGTTATTGAACTGGAACTAAACCATTTGTGTCGGCGTTCGATAAGGCTACGTGCATTTTTAAAGTTCTTCATCTTGCATATCAACTTGTCCATTAAGAAAGTTTACCTTTGGGTCCCATTGCAATGATAAACAATGATAGTTGTTACAATTTATTAATATTTTATCGCTTCTATTCTGAGCGTTACATAATGCGTGTTTATGATCCTTAATGCTTTTCTTTGAGACAGCAAAGCTGCTACGGTAAACTTCTATAAGCCTCTACATGAAAACCCTGTTTGCCATGAGATTTTCAAACGGAAACAATTTTCGCAAGACGTCACACACATTTGTCGAAACCTTTACTTCCGATAACTCATACAAGGTTTATGCCTACTCTCTGACTGATACCACAAGAATTTCTTCATAAAGATGAATCATCTCATCTATCTTTACGACAAAAAATTTCATATTCAGCAATATTCATCGTTCCGACTTTGCTACGTGTAGACGTGTGTCTCTTTCCTTAAACTTTTTATTGTAATTTATTTGACATTCTTGCAGTGATCAATTCGCAATGAATCGGGCCCTCTCTTACTATCTTACGGGTTAACCCATTTGGTGCAGTGGCCATATTTGATTTGGTGCTTTTGTCTCATTCACACCGCCTCAGAGTGAAGTGCGAAGTCAAGGATCTACACTATACTAAATTTGTGAGTAAAGAAATACAGAACATTTTGGTCCGAGTTGGTGGGATTGGAACTCGCGACACTCCGCGCAAGCGTAAGAAGCCAACAGCTTACGACATCGCGCTAACCCGACGCGTGCGCGGCGCGGCGAAATACGTCACCTTACGTTGGAGCTCGTGACGTGCGACAGTCTACCCGGTACCACGATATCCTAGCGATACTTGAGCGACACTTTGTACCAAGAATTATTTTACTGGCACATTATTTTGAACTTGTTGTTTTGTTCTGATACCTAAACAGACCGGCAATGGATAAGTTTCGATCGCCTACTAAAACAAGTTCTAGTCCTGATTTGAGTACACGCTCAGAGCTTGATACCGGAGTGACGTGTAGAAAACGCAAACAACCCGAATGCGCACTCACAGAAAATTTAAACTCACTTGCTGCCGAGCTCCGTTCTACTCTGAGCTCATTCCGGTCTGAAGTTGAATTAAGTCTTACTGCCATCAATTCCAACATCACGGGCATGAAAACTGACTTGGAACTTCTCACTAAGCATACGGTTGAAATACGCAATGATATCAACAACCTGCGTGCCGATCAGGAACAGCTCAAGCAACAGGTATCGGCACAGGACGGCAAGAATAAGGAACTTTCTGGGCGCATAGATACATTAGAAGATTCCCTTCAATTCACCTCTAATCAATGTGACGACAACATGAAAAAGATTTCCACGTTGGAAAATCGCTTTACCTTCACAGAGCGCACCGAAAACCTAGTCACCGAGCTCGAAGCCAAGATCGATGCACTAGAACAGCAAGCAAGAAATTGTAATGTTGAAATATGTAATGTTCCGGAGAGGCGGGGAGAGAATCTAATCTCCATTATCAACTCAATTGGAGAAAAAATTAAATTTCCGATTGCACAATGCAATATTGTTTCTGCTCATCGTGTACCCCAAAAAACTCCAAATAAAACTACTCAGGCTAAAGCAGAAACAAAGACTGAATAAAAGAAGGATAAAGCAAACGAAGAATTATGTTGCTCAAATGCAATAAACTTGCGCAAGTTTAGTTGTTTTAGTTTTATTATAAGCAAGGATTTTACATGAAGAGTTTATTAGTTAAGTTAGTGCCTTTTGAGCCTTTTTCTTGTGAGGACATGTTATTTTACCAGTTTACCATTTATTAACTTGTGAAGGTAACAAACTGGTCTGTTGAAGATACTGGTACTTTTTATGATATACTTTCTGTTTCGATTCCCTTACTGTCAATTCTACAAAAATCTTAAAAGCAAAGTATAGCTGTCGTCAATATTCTTTTTCATCATGGTCACATGGTTGATGATCTTTTGGTAAACCTGGTTTTAGTAGGAGGTTAACCTAAATCTCCATTCGACAAATTTGAAATTTTCAGAAAACTTTGTTAAATTATACACAATAACCTAAACGTTAAACCGTAAAACACTACAAATTAAGGCACACAAATGCAGTACATACTAAGTATTGAATAATTTAGTGGACGTTATAAGTAAATAATAGTGCGATTTCAGTGAAAAATGTTGTAACGTTCTACAATGGCGGACGATGCGGTGCCGTGCCGAGTGATAGTGGAGTGACCGGAAGTACTTGCGCGCATAACGGGCCGGAACGCTTCCGGATCCGCTTGGCGCGCTGCATCGCACGCTTCCGCTTCCGCTTCGCTACTAGTTTGTTCAATAAGCTCCAATAATGACCGACCAATTATTGCTTCCTTTGAGGTTCTAATGCCGTTATTCCTGGCAGACGCTTGGCGTACGCAGAACTCGAGACTTGAAGAGTAATTTATTTTTATTGTGCAGTTTTGTTGAGTACCTACTCAAAAT
The DNA here is from genome assembly GCA_944739405.2 of Euclidia mi. Classification (NCBI taxonomy): domain Eukaryota; kingdom Metazoa; phylum Arthropoda; class Insecta; order Lepidoptera; family Erebidae; genus Euclidia; species Euclidia mi. The sequence goes on from OX123182.2 coordinate 89,743,667, forward strand.
TGTTATGTTTACGGAATCTAATTTCTTCGGTGTTTATTGAAAGCTGATATTGAAAGTAGTCTGAACATAAATTCAAAGTAAATCACAAGTCTTGTTAAAGTACCTACAATTTTGTTTTAGTGCACATTTATGTTGAATAATTTCCATTTAATATTCATGCCTCTATTTGTGAGTAACAAGACACAGTTTATGAACTTTCTACACCTTTTATTCTAATTACAATTTCAATATATAGTATATGTTTGTTAAGCAAATAACTTTCTTTAATCCCAAGTTTCATTAAAAGCATAAGAAGACGTTCAGCGTCAACACCTCTCAGTATATTTACATACTGAGAGAAAACTAAAAAGCTCTCAAATGCGGCATTATACCAGCAAAACAAAACATAATCTCAAACGGCGAAAACAAATGTCATAAAAACTTGTTTTAATAGTGACTGGCTCCATTTTAGCTAATTGCTGCAGCAAGTCTGTGACTTGCCTTTTGTGTTCGCGCCCTTTGTGCCAACGCGACGCAAAGACGACGCGAAACTACGTGCGCACTTCTAACTATACTAATAGCACGTCAACACTACTTATTATGAAGTTTATGTTAGATGTGATCGCAGTCAAACATTTTACAGGGCCTAAAATCCTTTTTGGATGGTTAATGCATTAATCTGGCTTCGAACAGTTATTGAACTGGAACTAAACCATTTGTGTCGGCGTTCGATAAGGCTACGTGCATTTTTAAAGTTCTTCATCTTGCATATCAACTTGTCCATTAAGAAAGTTTACCTTTGGGTCCCATTGCAATGATAAACAATGATAGTTGTTACAATTTATTAATATTTTATCGCTTCTATTCTGAGCGTTACATAATGCGTGTTTATGATCCTTAATGCTTTTCTTTGAGACAGCAAAGCTGCTACGGTAAACTTCTATAAGCCTCTACATGAAAACCCTGTTTGCCATGAGATTTTCAAACGGAAACAATTTTCGCAAGACGTCACACACATTTGTCGAAACCTTTACTTCCGATAACTCATACAAGGTTTATGCCTACTCTCTGACTGATACCACAAGAATTTCTTCATAAAGATGAATCATCTCATCTATCTTTACGACAAAAAATTTCATATTCAGCAATATTCATCGTTCCGACTTTGCTACGTGTAGACGTGTGTCTCTTTCCTTAAACTTTTTATTGTAATTTATTTGACATTCTTGCAGTGATCAATTCGCAATGAATCGGGCCCTCTCTTACTATCTTACGGGTTAACCCATTTGGTGCAGTGGCCATATTTGATTTGGTGCTTTTGTCTCATTCACACCGCCTCAGAGTGAAGTGCGAAGTCAAGGATCTACACTATACTAAATTTGTGAGTAAAGAAATACAGAACATTTTGGTCCGAGTTGGTGGGATTGGAACTCGCGACACTCCGCGCAAGCGTAAGAAGCCAACAGCTTACGACATCGCGCTAACCCGACGCGTGCGCGGCGCGGCGAAATACGTCACCTTACGTTGGAGCTCGTGACGTGCGACAGTCTACCCGGTACCACGATATCCTAGCGATACTTGAGCGACACTTTGTACCAAGAATTATTTTACTGGCACATTATTTTGAACTTGTTGTTTTGTTCTGATACCTAAACAGACCGGCAATGGATAAGTTTCGATCGCCTACTAAAACAAGTTCTAGTCCTGATTTGAGTACACGCTCAGAGCTTGATACCGGAGTGACGTGTAGAAAACGCAAACAACCCGAATGCGCACTCACAGAAAATTTAAACTCACTTGCTGCCGAGCTCCGTTCTACTCATTCCGGTCTGAAGTTGAATTAAGTCTTACTGCCATCAATTCCAACATCACGGGCATGAAAACTGACTTGGAACTTCTCACTAAGCATACGGTTGAAATACGCAATGATATCAACAACCTGCGTGCCGATCAGGAACAGCTCAAGCAACAGGTATCGGCACAGGACGGCAAGAATAAGGAACTTTCTGGGCGCATAGATACATTAGAAGATTCCCTTCAATTCACCTCTAATCAATGTGACGACAACATGAAAAAGATTTCCACGTTGGAAAATCGCTTTACCTTCACAGAGCGCACCGAAAACCTAGTCACCGAGCTCGAAGCCAAGATCGATGCACTAGAACAGCAAGCAAGAAATTGTAATGTTGAAATATGTAATGTTCCGGAGAGGCGGGGAGAGAATCTAATCTCCATTATCAACTCAATTGGAGAAAAAATTAAATTTCCGATTGCACAATGCAATATTGTTTCTGCTCATCGTGTACCCCAAAAAACTCCAAATAAAACTACTCACAAAAACATTGTGGTTAGATTCTCCTCCGTGTCTTTTCGCGACAATGTATTGAGTGCATATCGGCTAGCGAAGAGATTGAAAACTGATCAAATCGGCATTACAGGTACTCCACAAATTATATACTTGAACGAACATTTAACATTAAAGAAAAAGATGTTGTTTCGTGAATGTCGCTTGGAAGCTAATAAACACAAGTTTAAGTATTGCTGGGTTAAACATTCCACGGTTCTGGTACGTCGGACCGATACTTCATCAGTATTTGCTATTCGAAACCATTATGATTTTCATAAATTTAAAGACACTGACGAAGCAACTTCAAACACTAATAATCATTAAGAATTTTAAATGCAGTCTGTTCATTTATTCAATAGCCCACTTTGATTTAATCGACTATATAAATTGTTTTCTGACCACTCAAAGTTCATACAAAACTGAAACACGTTACACTCTGAATTATTTCGACTCTTTTTTTATAAGATTTTTATCTGTTATATCATGTCTAGTGATAGCATCTGTATGTATTATCGTACCTCTTAGTAATAATGTGATAATTCATCCTTGGCCTAATGACCGACTCGCTATGTATTTACTATCAGAATTGTAGGGGTCTCCTTGGCAAACTTCAGACTATCTACATGAATATCCTAAGCAACATATATGATATAATAGTGCTGACGGAAACTTGGCTTGTACCTGACATAGCCGACTATGAAGTGATAGACCAACGTTATAACGTATTTCGCTGCGACCTAGATCGTGCCGCCACCGGTAAGTGTGACGGAGGAGGAGTACTTATTGCCATCCTACGTACATTACAACCCTTGCTCCTGAATAATAATATAAGCACTATCTTACATAATCACATAGAATTTCTACTCATTCAATTACCCAGCCGGGATCGCTTGAGGCAACATCTCATTAGCGCGGTGTATATACCACCAAATACGCCCGATGAAGTTTACACGTCATACTTGGATATGCTTTCCACAATCTTATGTAATCCCATTACACATTATTTTTACATAATCGGCGATTTCAATCTTCCTTATATAGATTGGTCGCTCAATGAAATTTATAATCTATCTGACCAATCTTTTCAGACTCGGTCTTGCAATAACAAGTATTTAATAAACTTCATATCTGAATTTAACGCCACACAATATTACAAGGACACTAATGTTAACAACAGAACATTAGATCTTATAATCTCTAATGAACATTGTCATGTTTATCAACCTATCGACTACTTAGTACCTGCGGATCTTCACCACCCGCCTTTTTGTGCTATAACATCTCCTAATATGAATCACTCCTACTTAAAACGTAACCCAATTATTAAATTTAATTATAATAAAGGAGATTACGATCAAATAAAACAAAACTTATCTAATGTTGATTGGAACAATTTATTTCAAAGTTTACCGGCACAAGAAGCTGTTAAATTTTTTTATGTTAAATTATTTTCTATCATTAGAAAACACGTTCCCCAAAAATTACACCGTAATTCAAATTTCCCTACTTGGTTCACTTCGCCGCTTATACATTTGCTCAGAAATAAAAAAAATGCGTGGACTAAATGGAAGACGTACAAAAACATATCCGACTACGAACAATTTTCTCTTTTACGCCGTAGATTCAATAAAGAATGTCGTAAATGTTATTTAAGTTACATAAAAAATGTTGAAGACACTGTACACAAAAATCTGAAATGTTTTTGGGGTTATATTTCTAATAAACGAGACAATAGAGGTATTCCATCTACAGTTAAATATAAGGACACATCCAGCAGCGATCCGTGGGATATCTGTCGGCTTTTCTCTACATATTTTCAATCAGTTTATGAACCATCGACGCTCGACATTCATAAATGGCAACCACTTCCTAATTTTCATAAAAATAGTGATATAATTAACAGTATATATATGGACAAATCCAAGATATGCAATGAATTAAAATCACTAGACGCTTCAAAAGGTGCTGGACCCGATGGGCTTCCACCCTCGTTTTTGAAGCGTGTGGCAGTTGAGATAAGCGATCCTTTATATTTGCTGTTTAATAAATGTATCAACGAGGGTGTATTTCCCGATGAATGGAAATCTGGTTTCTTGACCCCTGTCTTTAAAAAAGGATGCAAAAGCGATGTCGAAAACTATCGGCCGATCACTATTCTGTCCACCTTGTCGAAACTTTTTGAAAGATTGGTGTATAATCAAATTTACCCAGCTTAACACAAGCTTATAATAACACAACAGCACGGATTCGTCCGTCGTAGATCTACTTATACTAATCTACTTACCTTTATCAATAACACTTTTGAAAACATGGATAATCGTATACAAACAGACGCAATATATACAGACTTTCAGAAAGCTTTCGACAAGGTGGATCATGAAATACTCTTACACAAAATAGCGTTTAATGGTATTCGCGGCAATCTACTACGCTGGTTCACTTCTTATGTAACAAACCGTACTCAAAGAGTTGTTGTTAATGGTTTTCAATCTGAGCAAATACATGTCACATCCGGCGTCCCGCAGGGCTCTATCCTGGGTCCATTACTATTTACGCTTTTCATCAATGACATTAGTGCTTGCTTTAAACACTCCCAGTTCTTACTTTATGCAGATGACCTAAAAGTCTACAAAGCTATTGAAAGTATTGATGATTGCCTATTACTACAAAGCGACCTAGATAGACTCTCTTCTTATTGCTCTGCCAATAAATTATCACTTAGTCTTGCAAAATGTAATTCGATAACATTCACAAAAAACAAAATTCGACATATGCACAGCTATTGTTTGTTTAACACAACATTAAATAGAGTGCAGTCACTGCGGGATCTCGGAGTGACATTAGATTCAAAATTACACTTCGATATCCACATAGAAAACATAATTAATAAAGCTCTCAAAATGTATGGTTTTGTTATGCGCAACAGCAGGGATTTCAAGCGTCCGTCAACTTATAGATATTTATATATTTCATTAGTAAGACCATGTCTTGAATTTGCTACATTGATATGGAATCCCTATTATAGTAAATATAGTGACTCCATTGAGAATATTCAACGGAAATTCTTACGAGCTCTGCATTACAGATGCTATCACAACCATGTTTCGCATGATATTTTATTGAAAAAATACGAACTTTCAACGTTAGAATCCCGAAGACTGCTCCTTGGAACAATGTTCCTACATGGCATTGTACACAATAAATACGACTGTTCAGACTTAATTAATAAACTTTGTTACATAGTTCCGAGGACAGTTATGCGTAGACAAGCGCGTCCGTACCGATTACTTAGTATCAATACAAGCCACGTCTGTAACTCTAATGCCGGTCTCCGCGCTCCTCTGCGCCGACTCGTGGATTCCTATAATTCTAGCTTTGAAAACATTGATATTTTTACACTCTCAGTTACACAATTTAAGAAATCTGTACTTGTATCTCTGTCATCTAGTTAAACCATAGTTACATGTACATTTCATACTTTTTGGGCATTTGCTGTCTTTTCGCTTTTTCAAAATTTGTTAGTTGATTATTGTAATAATGTTAATTTACATGATATTTACACCTCACGTAGCATCAAATTTTATTTAGTAATAAGTGGATATTGTTGTTAGTAGTATGATAAGTATTTTTTTATTAATTTTAATATGCTTTACTACAAGTAAATTTTCATTGTACTACTGTTTTATATCCCAAAAAAATAAAATAAAAATAAAAATAAAAAAAATACTTTGCAAACTTTTATGACACATTTCGTAATAAAAATATGAATGTTGAGTCGCTTTTACAGTTTTATTGCTATTCGTGCACGAACAGATTAATATTGTAAACAATATTTTTTGTGCTTTTTGTGGCGCGATGTGGGTTTGTGAACCAATTTGTCAAATCCGATGCACTCGAAAGGAAGTGTTTTATTGACAGAAATGTCGTTATTTGTGTGTCAATTTGTACTATTAAATTTTACTTAATATTACTACTGAGAATTCTGTGTGCTTATTTACCTAACGCAATAATATACCTAAAATTTAAGCCCTCTATGTAAACTGTTCACTGCGGAACACGGGTCTCTTATCACTATAGGAAGCGTTAGGCCATAGTCCACGCTGGTGAGTAGCTGAAGTGCGAGTTGGCAGACGTGTATTTCTAGAATATTATCGAGAACAGTCAGATTTTCCTTACGATGCTATCCTTCACAGTCTAGCTACCAATGTTTAACACTTGAACACACAAAACGTCAGTGGTGCGCATCGTGAGATTGACCCTCTGCGTAGTTGTCTGTTCTAATTAAAATATATCATTCATAAGCCTTATACAAAACTGTAAGCAATAACCCCATCATTGAATATCCAACAAATAATGTAAGGCGCGGCAACTAATTGCAGGATCGATCGGTGAGGAGTGGCCATTAGTAAGACCGGATGAGAACTCTCGTGGTCTCACGCGCGAAGCACCCTTGATTCGAGAGCTTTGTCTCTCCCCCGACGTCCTACACGTCACAATACACGATTGTTACTACCTATTAAATTCTGTTTACTGCTACACATGTGTGTTTTGCGCAGCGCTGCAATTGTCGAGATATGACCTGCGTCATTATCATTTTGAAGTGAGGGGTTTGAGCTTACAGCTCATTAAATTGGGGTGGACCTTTTGTTACAGCGGACTTCTACTTACTGATTGCTGTCGGAGAAGAACACAGATAAAAACAGTTAGGAAATAGCTCTTTTAGCACAGTCACTCTAAAACGTGTAGGTACCCATTTTAATGCACGACTAACAGCAGAAAATCTTTTTGGTTTGCAGGTACAGCGTTATTGCGTTTTACAGTTTTTTAGTTATACCTACTTTGTTCTTTCTAAAAGAGCGACCTTATAAGGCGATACGGGCGGGAAATTGCGCGTGAAAATGGTGTCTGTACAGTTCGTTGAATTTTCTGAATCAAGTTTTAGTTACATATGCCATTCTGTAATGTGAACGTGAGATGAAATGCCTAAGGGCAACCACGGCACTCATGATTGCTCCCGCCACCTGAAAGCATTTATTCCACCATTGCACTTATTTCGATGTAATGTACGATGTTAATAAAGTTTTAAATAAATAATTGAAAGCCCAACTTTGTGCTTGCCCTTACGATAGTAAAATCTTCATACGTGGGATCTTTCACGCATAATTGTTGTTTCACGTGCGAGAGAGTGATTGTGTAAAGGCCTATAATCTAGAATGACTACGTAAGGTAGTTTGACAGATCAACTGAATTCAGGCCTCATAACAATTCAAGCTTGCTTGATTTATTACCCAAACTGCAAAATAAAATGTTAAAAGCTGTTAAAAGCCCAATGTAAGAGCACTGGTAAATTTATAAAAATAATTTTAATACCTCGAATTAATTTAATATAAAGTTGTTCACGGATGTATAAAATAGGTCAGTGTAACTATTTTTCCTGTTGTATACTGTGGCTTCCCTTGCGATTTTATTGGAATTTATATAATGGTCAGAAGTCAAGCTGAAACTATGCAATATTCGCCTATACTATATTGGTATAATTTAGACTTCCATCTAACCATTTTAATCCGCGTGTTTTTCTGCAGGTAAAATATAAACGTAATTATGACTGAAATTTATGAAAGTATAATATTGAATAGACGTGTTTTATTTTAGCAACAAAAAAACTGTTTTGGAAGTAAGGTCTTTTAAATAAAGTTGAATTTTGGTATTTACTTACATAAGAATATGGCGGGCAAAACAACAAAATCAAGTTAAATACGTGCAACCGCTTCATGGGAATAGTGAATTTTTACCGAGGAGTCGAGTGCGTAATTTTCATTCTAGAGGATTTTACAGCCATTCAGCATTTCCGCAATTCTTTGAAGCTCATAACTAATGCACATAGATTACTATACAAGCGTACTTAAGCGCGAAAATATGCAAAATTACGTGTAACATGCAGCTGGGCACATGTGGGGGTTTATTAGGAAAAGTGGAAATTGTAATAAGGGTGTTTTTAGTGCTCATACATGTTCATTCACGCGCCGCCGACCCGTGAGTGTCATGCATGGCGGCACATTGTGTACATATTGAAATAACTCATTTTACCTTTTATTTTAGTTCAACATGAACCATTTAGACTCAAGTGTAAACAAACAGTTTTTCATCTAACTTGAATAGTCCGTGTTCATTTATTACCTTTTCTGAGTTGCAGTCGATAGGGAACTACGGGCTAAGGGCTGTGGAACAGACGAATTGGCCAGATAAGGCACAGTGTTGGCTGCACTACAGGGTGCAAGCACAAATGAGGGTAGTGAAATAATTTACTTCGCTTAATGGGACACTGATTGAAGCGTTTTTGTTACTATGAATCAAGAGATTGCTGCTGAGAAATTGCATGAGTGATTTTTTATTCTTTGCTTTGCGAAAGTTAAATATGATGTTCATTTTGTGCTCGTTTCAATAAAATATAAAAGCTCAGGCAATCATAATAACGATGGCTTCATAATTTGAGATTGAATGTAAATTTTTATCTCTGAATATAGCGGCCCTCGTAAGTAATGAAAAGTACAGTATTTTTTACAATTTTAAATAATAATAGGCAATGAAGATTAGAAGCAGCCATTGTCTTACTTGAGCCAATTCATGACCACTTCTAACGTTTTTAAATGTGAATATAAATTGCCTGACGGGATTTATCACTGTCAATCATCTACATACTGTAAAAACAACCGCCTCAAAAATCAGCTCAAGAAAAATACTATCACACAAATGCATAATATGAACATCGGTCACGCTCGCAACCGAAAATGTACAATATGCAATAAAATTGTAGCGTAGAGCAAGTATTACAATGCACTGGCGGGCTAATTGCCACTCGATTGTACAAGAATTTTTACATGAACGCTTCAGAGAGAGAATGCGTGTTGTGTATTGCCGCAGGTTAATTAAAAAAAAAATACTGTCCGTGTGGTGACGGATTAAGAATACGGAATGTCACCACCCCATATCATCCCATGGGTGTCGTAAGAGCCGACAGAGCGAGCATATTATGCAGAGAACAGCACTGTAAGAGAAGGAAAACTTGATACAAACCAAATACCTACCCGTTTGGCCAGCGTGGTATAGTAGGCCAATTCCTCCTTTAAAAGGAGAGGCCTAGTCCAGCAGTGGACTTATAAAGGCTGATGATGATGATGATGATGACTTTAAATACAGATATTTGCCGAAATTCCTGGGAGGATTGCAGTAGTGTGCCTCCCTCAAGTGAAAGACAAAATTTCCGAAGTATTTTTTGATGACTTAAATAATATAAGTTATAAAGCGTAGGTAAGACATAAATGACTTACCATCCATACCATCTTGTTAATCAGACAACCAGATTTAAGGCCCCATTTTGTAATTGTAGGTAGTTGTTTTACAAAACAAAGAAGACTACTCACTGCAGGATTCCAAAACGCTGCCTGACTTTTCATCAAGATTGCCGATCGTTCTCGAAATTTCGCAAAAATAATTTTCACTAATAATTCCACAACGTGCACAGCACTTCAGTGCAGGGCCATTGTATTCGTTATATATCCTGTAACAATGCAATTAAATATTGTTTTTAAACAATTGATAGCGCCGGTTCGTTCGGGAAGGGTCGATTGCTACCAGTCCAATTTGTTGTGATAGTGAAGTGCTTTGTCGACTAAGTACTATTTAAAACTAAAAGCACTTGAAGACTGAGAATTCTTGCTTAAACTGATATTGAATTTATGTTGCAACTAAATTGAATTGACCTAAAAGTTTCATTTAGCCCACTGAGTAATAAAAAAAATACTGGAATTTAAACTTTCGTGGTCATTTAAACTTATTTTAAATTGTCTTTCGGGATATATACCACGTACCTTTGTTTGGAATAACCGATATTTCGGCACTGTTGCAAGCGCCATGTTCACGGATGTACTGAGGGTATTGCAGGTGGATGAATGTTACGAGCAAGTAAAATGGTCAGCGCGTAGACCGTTACCCGCTTTCTTACACGTTTTTTGCGTACAACACCACTATCACTGTTATCGCTATAGCACTGTACCCGATCACGACATACTACACTCACTACGTCAGCTCGCGGTTTGAGTCTTTTCGTTTCACGGGTTTTAAATAGACGGACCACTGGATGCCAGATACTCGACAGTTGAAACCCATCCTCTCTATTGACATTTTTGAACTTTTTAATTTCAATAGCCACCCTAACCATTCGAGGTATGTAGTGGCGTTCTGTCGAAAGCACCTGAAGGTTGTGTAACTCAATCCAGGGGTCGGTACCCGAGTCTAGGTAGTGTTGAGCTATGGCTGACTTATGTGGCTCGTTATTTTTGACTGCACTGATGTGTACCTTTAACCGGCAAGAGATGGTGCGTTTTGTTTGTCCTATTTAGGAACATGAGAGATATACAAGATTGACTGCAGCTGTGGGAGCTGCAGTCAATCTTGTATACACCTGGCTTTTCTAAGGGAAGGCTGTCTTTCGGCGTTCTTATATATTGCGACAGTTTCTTAAACGGAGTGAAGATAGTTTTAACTGAAACCTTAAGGATGTTGGCGACCTTATCTGTCACTCCTCTGACGTACGGTAAGTACGCTGGGTGTCGTTCAACCTTGAAGTCCAGGTGTTTTTGAGTATGTCTGGGTGGTCTTATGCGCCCACTGTATCCGTTTCTGTGTAGAACGTCGCTTATATGCGAAAGTTCCTTATCTAAACGTTCCTCGTCACACAAGCTGTATGCCCGGTCGGTAAGCGACGTTATAACAGAATTCAGTTGACGTGGGTGATGATGTGAGTTGGCATGTAGGTAGCGATCTGTGTGCGTTGGTTTTCTGTATACAGAGTGCCTGAGGGAACCGTCATCTCGTACGCTTATCATAACATCAAGGAACGCCATTTTTCTATCCCTTTCCATTTCATAAGTAAAACCCATTTTACTAAAATTTACCATTAACCCATTTTTAAAATAAGAAAAAAAAAATACTCCTTAAAGCAATATTATTAAGGTACCGAAAAAAAAGAAATAATAATTATATATGGTTTTTGTTTTTGGTTTAACTTTCTATGTAGTCATTTCTTACGTTACTCAACCTATAAATATTAAGATAAATAAATCGTGGTAATTTTCCTGTACAATTTTTGTATTCATTCATTAAAAAATTACTTGTACTGCGAACCTATTGGCGCTAATTACACACGTTAAAATCTCGAGTAGCTAACCATACATCTAAGTAAGAGTTTCTTAAAGGCGTCGAGTCTAAGTAGCCTCGTGTACAGTCAAAGTAAAAACTGAAGTGAAAAATTAGTCCTTTGACATGACGTAATGTAAGATAATGTAAGAAACAGTTCGCTATGCGCTGCAGGTATAACGGTACTAACTTTTGAGGATGTGGCAAATTGCCGGCGCATGTAATACAAGGGCCTTACAAAGCTGGTACGAGGGCTCTCCGCAATCCCCTGCTACGATTTATGTCCGAGCTGTAATCGATGTATAAAGTGCGGTTATACCTCCAATTAGCCGTGACACTTTATTTATTTACTATTGACCGCCCGTGGCTACCGACCGTTTTTATTGTGTTTACTATTCGTACTGCTGCATTTTAAAATGTATTTCTGTTCAAAGATATTTTTATGTTTGTTCGTACGTACTTAAAACGCCATGTTGCTTGAATGAAATGTGCTGCTTTTAATATAATACCTCAGTGCTTCAAATCAAAGTAAAATAATATGAAAACTACTATATTTTGTTAATTAAGGACTTATGAGAATTACTTGTTCAAGAAGAAAATATTCTACACAGGGCACTTCTCCTACATGATGTAGGCGACATCATTGTAGCAATACAAAGATACCGAGTTTTGACTCCCATATACTCTCGAGAAAAGTTAAACTCTCTTAAATTTTCATTATCAACCCTGTATATACACTGACCCAGTGTCCCTGTATATAAATTGTTGCAAGGGCATGTCTGAGAGTACTCTACGATATTTTACAATTCCTCACTAACAATAAATTTAATATGCACATAACGTCGATAAGTCACGGGTGCCCTTGATTCGAACCGGGAAGTTCTCGGTCTCTCCACTAACCTATTACCTACGTAATTTATCTATAAGTAATCCATGTTGTTTAATCTATACGGTGTTTACTCTGAATATAAATAAAACTGCACCAATTTCTGATATTTTTTTTACATATAGGAAGTATTAGCGGAAGATGCTGAAAGTCTTAATTCCATTTACCTGGTAACAAAGCAGAAAACAACCATATTTACCGTGAATAATATATTGTTGTGACATTTCTAATCAGAAAAATGTTTCAAACTGCTGATTAATTCGGCTTAGGGTTTAGGAAAATGATTCTTTAATATCAGTTTAGAAATATTCTTAGATGGAAAATATTAATAAACGAGGCGGAAATTAATAGCTAAACGACCAAACTCGTCAAGAGAATTAATAAGAGCTTAAAACTTTTTTTTAGATTATTGACTCCTTGCTGTGATGTCGTAGTACTCCACGTAAACCATCCTATCTTAAAAAAAAACATATTTTATGTGCTAGCTTACTTATGCAACCGCTAGTTCCAAAATTGATACATTATTGATGAAAGTAAATATTGATGAAAAACATTGATTTGATGAAATATATTCTACAATATGAATATCTGTAGTCTGTACGTACAAAATTTTCAGGTACGAGGTTTATACGCATTTGGTAACCAAGGAAACAATAAATAATCAACTAGATTTATAAAATTTAAAAATCAGGATACATTTTATTAGAGGATGACTGTTTATTTACAATTCTTAAGCGTTGCGTTTATTGCTTGGTCTCTAAATTCCTCTCAGCGGTATCACGGCAAAGTATAATAACCGAGATGCGCGTACCACCGCTGCGACAGGACTTCAACGGTCACCACGGTGGTTTTAGTGAGTAGGTCCCGAAGGCCGTAAGGGTATTCATTTCCATCGCCTGCCCCAAGTGTGGAGTATGCGCCCACAGTTCCACAGCGAAGCAAAAAATTGTCTCATATTCATAACATCGTGCAATAAACATTTTCAAATAAAGAAGTCCTCTTCCCTTTGAAGGCAGTTATAAAAAGCAACTAACCATGGCACAGGCAACGCGTTATACAGCCTAGGTACGAGTTCGGTATTGGAATTATTCAGACGATTGAATCGATTAATCCGGCGCGTTGTTCGCAAATAGCGCGGCTGGGCGCATCGTCGCGACGCCACGCATGGCCACCTCGCGTGCAGCTTTGTACCACCGCATGATTTACCGCCGGAATTATCGTTTATCTGATTTTACGTTCCAACACTTCGGCTCATATGCTCAAAGGTTGTAATTAGGTTCACTGCCAAAAGGCTTATTACAATTTTGAGTCTTTTGTCAACTATTACACTATGCTATGACTACCTAAGTATATGATCAAATAAAACCATTTTTAATAGTTTCTGTTAAAAGTACCCATTTTACAAAAGAGTTTTGAAGAACTTTGTTTTCAATTTATATTAAGAAATAAAAGTTCCGTGGGGTCTTCGATGTGATCGATGTATGGGGTACATATAAATAAGTATGTATCTTATATCTGCAAAGGTTGCCTGAGGGAGTTCGCTTTTGGTGTGAAGGGCGCTTATAGTTTTTATTGGGTAATTGTGTCTATTGTACATCAAGCAGCATTCAATCATTTTCACGTCACGATATATAGAACAAATTACAAACGTATTAAAAATGTCGCCATGAAACAATAATTAAATTCTTCCGTCGCGCAACTCACACAAGAGAGATTAATCAAGAAAATGGATGATGTCTGGGCGCTTCTGTACGTCGGCAATTACTTGGAAAACCTACAATAGTTTGCTTTCTACTAGCATTGTGCTTCAGCTGCTATAATTAACTATGATGACCATCTTCAAATGCGACAACAATTAATTAAAAACCTCAAAACCAAAATTTTGTGAAATCCATAAAAACTGCCTGGCAAAGAAATTTTATTGTACCTAAGTATAAATGCTGTCACACTGTTATCTTACAAAACAATGATTAAAATTAAATAATGTTTAAAAATGTTTAATTAGTTAAATCGAAGAAAATATAATAATAATAATAATAATAATAATAATAATAATATTTTATTGCCAAGTAAATCATTGTAGTACATTACAATCATGTTAAGTAGTTACAGTATCAAGTAGTTTACTTACTGTTTTCCTAGCTAGGCTATGAAATAGCCTGTATTAAGGAAAAACAGCTCCAAACCCGCATTAATACAAAATACATAATATTTAACGACACTAGTTGCAATATAAAAGAAGGTATGTAAACTACAGTTTTAACACTTTTTGTATAACATGCATTATTAAGACAATAGGTGGAGATATTATGCAAAAATTTATAAGTTGGTGTGTGTGTGAGTGTGTGTGTGTGTGTGTGTGTGTGTGTGTGTGTGTGTGTGTGTGTGTGTGTGTGTGTGTGTGTGTGTGTGTGTGTGTGTGTGGGTGTGTGTGCGCGCGTATGTATGTGAGTGTATGCAACCGTATCCAAAAAGGCAAATAGAAGCTATATATCAGGACAAAGCGATTAGCATATTTTCTGTCTCATCGTAATTTTTATGCAATAGGTAATTTAGGACGGCCGACTTACAATCATGACTAGGTAAGTTATATATATAAATGTGCCTGTTTATCTGGTTGTAGAGGTAAGGTCCCAGGTAATAGAAAAATCTTTTAATGAAAGAAAAATGCATTCTAGGTATAATACAGATGTTATCCCTGCGACGCTTGGAAGAATGTATGTATGGAGTCTTGCGATGTTGCAACATTACAGTGTGAAAAACGTAAATTTGTCGTACATTTAGAATGTTCCAGTTTCTATATAATAATGATACCTTGCCTATTCTACGAGTATATAAAACTTAGAAGAAAAAGGAAACTTGTCTAAGGATTACTTGTTATTGATGATGTTTCAGGCAAATTGAAAAATTTAAATTGTAGTCTTACAGAAACCGCAAATTGCGTTCCTGACTAAAGGACGGTATTATACACGTGATAGCAGTTGGTATTTTGTTGTTACCTGATATTACACAACGACGAACTTATTGAAGCAGCATTTGTCTAGCAAAACAGCATATGTAAAGTGATATTACAACTAAATCTTATATGAAATGTTACCAGAAATTGTGCATTACGTTGGAAGTAGCGTCAAGTGTAACAGGAACGCTAAATTACATGGAAAGATCTCCATATTTACCATCAGCAAGAATATTATATTATTACTACATGTAAATGCTCAAGTGTGTACTCACTAGCTTTATACCATAATAACATGAAATAAGCTATGGTTGAAAATTCAGCCGAAGTCATTACCTGCAGTCGGGTAGGTCGGTACTGAAATTTTACTATCAGTAAAACCGAGTAAATCAGTGCTTGACTAAGGACAAAGTCCTCAATCTGGGACTCCTAAATGAAGGGTCAAAATAAAGTTCATAAAAAAAACTGGAGATACAAAATTACAGCTAAGTGCCAAAACCGCTACTTATAATATTACATTTATTTATAAAACGCTTGCGTTACTCATTGACTGAAACTGAAATTGTCAAGTCGTAGGCGAAGTCTAGTAATTCTATAAAGCTAATTAATTTAATATGTATTGATATTAATATAAACATATTAAAATTGTTGTATAGAAAATTTTCGAGCGAGTGCAGCACTAAATATACATACATATGTGCACTCCCTTACCGATTAGCTACACGGTTAACCCATACACCTAAATGCCGAACTGCTCTTATGATAATTCTCTGTACAGTCAACGTGTGCCAAGAGACCATGAAATTATGATGAAGCATGAAGTACACAATATTAAGCACTTAATCGCGACACTTTACTACAGATCCAGTTGTAAGCACCGATAGTTAATTTACAAGGAATGCATGAATAGCTCAGGGTGTGATTCTCGCGACGAGACTGCAGTTGGCTCAAGAGGTTCATTTGAAATTCATATAGTCGACACTCGAGATATAGAGACACTAAACAGTGTAGTCTCGAGCGTAGTGCATACTTTATTTGAATCTTTGAAAACGTAAAAGGCAAACGCGAATGATTTAGTTTTTATTTTGGTATGACTGTATTTATGATTTCTATCCTTGTTTTATAAATGCAGCGAGTAGATATGTAAAACAGGGTATACCTGTTTGCGAAATTACCAATTGAACCGGAGTTATTTCGGTATATCTATTAATAACCATAGTATTGATTTACAAGTGAAGATTTTTCAAGTTAGTAGTAGCAGTTTACCTTATGATAGTAGCAGTTCTTTGGAGGCAGAAAATATTGTCTTCTGTGGGTATCGACCCCAAACTACGCGACGCAGTTTTCAACGGGGCGAGGCGCCCATTTAAACCAATAAAATTATAATACGCGCGTCCTATTATCTGAGACGAAAATCAATTAAAATTATTCCAGATTACTTCTAGAAAACACTTTCGCGTTAGTAGGTACCTAAGCCATCACGAATTGCAGAATGATATCCAAAAATAGTTGCCTGTATATTAAAATAACGCAAGTTATAATCGATCATGAATGTTTTACGTATCAACCGGCAGGATATACATTTGTATTTGACCACAATGAAGTGTTGTGGTGTAGGCATTACCACAATCATGATTTAATTAACGAACGGGATCAACATAATATTTAATTAGCTATCGAGTATTAAATTAATTAAAAATCATAATATAAGGCTGTGTTTGCACTTGTACGTGTAGTGACGGATTAAGAATAAAAAGTGTCGCTACCATTTTTTATTCCCGTGGGAGTTGAGAGAGGCGATAAAGAAAATTACACGCAGTGAAAAGAAGAAAACCTTGACATCAAACCTTATACTCAAATTAGGAGAGGTCTGCGTCCAACAGTGGACTGCAAAAGGATGGTGTATTGTGTTTGCATTGCGTAGACGCTTTAGTGGTGACCTAATAAGTAGCCAAAAGTATTTATGTTGACTATTGACGATAACGACTGCCTCCGTGGTCCAGTGGATAGCGTATGCGACTGCTGATCGGAGGTCCCGGGTTCGATTCGCGGGTCGGGCAAAGTGTTACTTGTTTTTTCAAATTCTGAGTAGCAGCATGGAGTCTGATGTGCCCGGTAACGGCAATAGGCTCGCCCTCTATTACGTGGGACCTAAAAATTCATGGCGAGATGTGGGTGTAATATTACACCTCTGCTAACCCCTTCGGGGATACAGGCGTGAGGCTATAAATAAAAAAAGAATATTGACGATAAATGTAGGCACACGAATAGTGTGTTTCAAAAGGCCACCGTGCGGTGTAGCACACAGGAACATCACTTTGTATGAGCCACAAAGAAGTAGAAGAATGTAGTAGCCTAAACAGTAGCTACGTCTGATGATGTTTCTATTGCCGATTGTCTTATCAGTGAATATTTAAAAAAACTGTAGGGATTGTGTTCGGACTTTCTTTTTTAAGTTTAATGTGAATATACTTAGTAACGATTTTAAGTTTGCACTCCAGAAGGAAAATAACAAACAATAACCAATATGAACACTTTTAGAAGGAAACGCTTCTATTTTTATACCTTCTAACTATTTCTAAAGGACAATGAGAATTTACAACAAATTCTTAATTAAACAAGTAAAGTTAGTGAGCAATAAAAATCATTTAATTCTCAAGAATTTTATCTTCGACGCTGTCGTTTCGTTTCAAGTTATTTCCGTGTCCCATCCACAGCGGCTTAGCTCGGATTCTTCGCTCGTGAGTGACGTAAATAAACCGTTGGCAACACACTATACAGTTTTTCAAAATAACAGCCAACAATAAATAATAACGTAGTCAGTAAAATTCAGTAAATATTCAGACTGCGTCACATTCGCGTTTAATATTCTACGCGTTAGCTTACAACCAGAAAGTTTTAATAGCCTATCGTACTGTGGTCAGTGCAATTTACAGGTTAAACGTACCTTTTCAACGGACGTGGCTATAATGTAAAGCTTTCAGCGACCGGGCGGAACAATGGCTAGCCAATACCGACCTGGGCCTTTACAACACGGTTAACCCGAAAAAAATAATATTATATTAATGTCATCCACTAAATTCTTTGGCGTACTAAAGGCTTTTTTAATATTCGCAAATATTTTCGAGTCAAATGTGTACCATTAATAACAAAATTTAATTTTAGTGTCAAACAAAACTCTTGGCTTATCTTTGATCGTATTACGCAAACGAATCGAATGAATAATCCAGCACTTGTATAAAAAAAATTACTCGATGAAAACTACTTATACAGTACCCGCAGTGTTCGGCTCCGTGCAGATAGCTGAGTATTGCCGATGTCTGATCTTCCTCAGAGCACTGAAATAGCTCCATTTTTCAGCATTTCGTTTACCCCACCATTAGCACAGATACCAACGAGCCGCCGCTCGCTTCGAAAGCAAATAAAGATTCCAAATACCTTAAAAGTTTGATCGGATTTAAAACCAATCATAAAGATATATTACACGGGGATTTAGATTGTTTGTTTAGGATTAAGTCTTTTCCCACATGATTTTGATTGGTACTCAGTCTCTCGAAATGAATTTTCAATTAAGTTCTTAAATAAAGAAAGCGATATAGCCACTGGCTTATGTGTGCTCCTATTTCCCTCTTCAAATATTTATAAGGAGGCTCTTAAGCAAAAACTATAAAGTTACTCTCGCGAAGATGTATGAAGGCTTACGTATGATACTTATTTACATTGTAAATTACAAACACGACATTCACAGATATCTGGGTGGCGAACGGAATCTCGATGGCTTCTTCCAGTGCGTCGGAGGTGACATTTTCATTTAAAATATTACGAAGTTCCCCACGTGGTTGTGCTACGTGATCCGGCATCACGGTGTATTTACATAAAACACTCGTATTCAGCAAATTATGCGGGTATTCCAATGTTTTGACCACGGAATCTAGATGGAGCAGTATAAATCTCGCTTTGAGCCCGGCCGGCATTGCTGGCAAGTTACCGAACAACAGTAATGAAGGTTTAATCTGCTAAATTCCTGCATAATCCGCTGGGATCCATCCGAGACTCGGCTTTGCTCTTTACCTATAATTATAACTTTAGTTGTACGTGTCTTTATTAATTCGTAAGCAGCTGCTGCACAGTTCAAAATTAATACATAATTTAGCCTTATGTAAAATATAATAAAAGAATAGCAGTTACAAGCATGACGTGATTATTGCACAGCGTAAATAAATTATTATTTTTAAAATAATTCGTCTATAATTGCGCAACTTTCATGTTTTAGATTTTTCGAATTCACAAAGTGTAATAAATTTTAATACTTTTGGTTGGCCATTACAATTTTCGCTAACGACATCGCGTTACAGAAGAGGTGGCTAAAAGCACATTTAAAAAGGGCGCGTGAATAATTCCGTGAGGCTGTCGTGAGGATAGGACACTGTTGGGAGTGGGACTACCGGCTGTGTAGTTAGGACACTTTGTACTTAATTATCGGGCCGCAGAATTAGGAATTAGCGGTGGGAATAAAATAATAAAACGTTCTCAAATAATTTAGTACGATTCAGCTTAAGTTTGAATACGCTCAAGTAATTGGACGAAATGGAGGACCAAAGGAATTAAGTTTCTTGTAGTCAGCTTGCAAATGTAAGCTTTCATAAGTAATGAGTTAAATTTCGTTGTTGTGTTTCGGTTCCTATTTATACTGACTAGTAAACAGCTATTTTTTGCGTTTATAATGTTTATAACTATGCTAAGTTGCTATTCTTGGTGATATCTGCTTAACGTTGGGTCGTGATTATATAGTGATTATACCTACAGGGTGTAAAAAGACTCTTAACGAAAACTGAAATCCCATGTTGTGCCAATCACTAGGAACATTTTACACTCGGGCACCATACCTGGGAAATTACTGGTTCAGAAGATATTGAGGCTCAAAGTTAGTATGGATTTTTTCTAATTAGGTACAAAATCGATGCATTTACCCCGCCAATATGTTCTTTAGATGTCCTATGACCCCATGGATAAGTAGGTATTTCAAGCATTGCACGCGCAGTACTGTCAGAGAAGGAAAACTTGATACAAACCGTATACCAACCCGTTTGGCCAGCGTTTTATAGTAGGCCAATTCCTCCTTTCAAAGGAGAGGCCTAGACCAGTGGGCTGTTAAAGGCTGATGATGAAATATGCAGGCATGTCATCATCATAATAAAACAAAAAAATAATAAGATGCAGTACTTAGCTCATTATTTCGCCATGTTTCTAATGCTATAGAAAACATTTCCTACAGTACTTGGCGTTGTAGAGTCTGGTATTGTTAGGTCCCTTCTGATTCTGACTCAAGTGATGCACAGGTGATTAAGAAAGAAAATACGTAACGAAAATAAATACGTTACGTGAGAATTTTTATAGTAATAACTGAATAATGATTAATGTAAAAACATTAGTTAAGTTTTATCGTCAATTAAAAGTGTATCCAAACATATATTTATTTTATTGGACTTCAATCACAATGGTGTCTGTTTAGTATTGAATAAGCTCTACAACATCCATTAATACACATATTATGCTGGTTGCTTTATTACTTACTCATATTATTAAACAATTAAAGTAAAACATATTTATGTCAACCCCGTTAAAGGAACCTCAAAATCTGTTTTAAAGGTAAAACAAAAGATAGAGAAGTTTTTCGAACCTATTGTCGTTTCGCGCACGACAAAATTCTTAATTCCGCGGCCTTACTTAACATTCCTCGTCATAATCTTCATTGTCCTTTAAAAACTTCAACTGGTAAAATGTATAGCGTCGTATCTGACAAAAGTCGTGTCTATGCCGACACCTTTGGCTGCGCTCGCATTTAGATAAATGCAGGATAGAAGCGGAACTTTGTTGCTTTGTACGTGGTACTTCATAGTGACGCTTTGTACTGCATAATAACACCGTTTTACATTGTTCGATGACAGGAATGACAGCTGACGAGCGGTTGATCTGTGACGGCTGTGGCTGTACGTCGGCGTGCCTGTGCCTATACGAGTTCATTAAAATAATGACGTGGTTTTACAAAAAGCGCGCGTAATAATGTTATCTGTAGCGATGTTTCGCTGTAATAACGTATGTATATTTGGCTATTTTGGTGTTCAAATACCAGAGTAGTAAAATTATTAATAAAATGATTTCACTGCGATATATAGGCTGATGAAATATGTAATAATAGTATTGATTAATTACGCTTTCTAGCATGTGGTAATGCCTTTTGTTGGTGGCTTTATTGGCTGGCTTTTTAGTAACATAGGTTCGTATCATATCGCAAAGGGATATGTCTTCCAAGTACTGATCGGAGCACCTAGATATATTCCTTACTCAAGGCCTTAAATTCTGCGTACCTATAGCAATCTCAATTTACCGACATTAATTACATTGAGTACAGCCCTCTCTGCTGGCTCCAGATTTTGAAGAAGCGTCTTTTGTGACTATCAGTGTGACGTGGTAGTCGCCGCGCTGCCTCCCACTACTCCTAGCTGGCCGCCTCGCTCCCCAGCGGATCATAAATACGGCAGCGCGACAGCGATCGTCCCTCTCGGACCTAGACGCCGCTGCAGATAAGTGCCTCTCTCTCTGCTGGAGCACCGAAGCCTCGTCAGCCTGCCTGCCTACCCTGCCCTGAGTCTTAGTTCTTATCTACTATCTACCGGGTTGGCGCTCGCTGTGTTATCTGCCATCGAGCACTGGACTTGTTATGTCGATAACGGTAAAAAGTTATTGTTTACACTGATCACGCTGCGCTCAAATGGTTTCTAAAACTTAATAATCCTACTGGTCGTTTGGCCAGATGGGTGTTCGTCTTTTGTCGTACAATTTCGAGATTCGACATCGTCGTGGTTCAGACAACATATTGCCCGACCTCTTGTCTCGTTCTGTTCCCGTTTCAGCCATTATCAATGATAATGACATTACTCCTAATTTTAACCTAACATTCCCAATGTCTACTAACGACTCGTGGTATCTAAACATTTATAAAGGTTGTCTAAACAATTCCACATCTTTCGTGGACTACCAAATTATTAATAATAAATTATATCGTTTTAAAAAGTGTTGTCTAGAATTACCGTAGGCAGGTAGGAAATTGTTCAGAGTGCACAGTGGAAGTTGTAATACATCTACCTGACCACGATAGACAATATATCCAGACACAATGCACTGCGTTGCACACTGAATTACAACTAATAATATTAGGTAATAAAATGTCTTACCAAATCTTCACTGATGCTCCTGATGATGCTCTTGAGTGGACCTATAAGATTAACTCATAATTTTGGCCAAAATAACAAGAAAATCGAATAAATACCACAGGATACAGTTCGGCGTCCTTCATCAGCGAAGTTGTCAAGCACCAAGCACGTGCATCGGATTCAATTACTTCACACGTTTTACAATGTTCAATATTTCACAATGTCTTGTCTAATAACAATTCGCGAAGCTACAAGGACGAGCTTTCCAAAAGGCGATCAATTTATATCAATTACAAAACCACGCGAGACAGACCAAACGGCGTGAGCCAATTTTTCGAAACGTTACTAAATCGATATAATCGACTTGACCTATCACAAATAATATTTCTATTTCAAACATCCACCCGCCCCGGACCGGCCTACCGGTCCGCTAATCGGTTGGTAGACGTGACAACATTGCAACCGCTCTCCTCAGAATCGAACCGTCCACCAAGACCTCAGCAAATCGGGGAACTCCATCAGCCCCAGTTACCAAACGAAGAATGCGCCCCCTGCGCCATCTGAGTGGCGGAAGGTTAGCCTCCTTGATCAAAACGAGGTCACCAATCTTGGGTGGATCGGTCTTGTCGGTCCACTTAACGCGTTGCTGGAGTATGTGCAAATATTCCAAATTCCAGCGTTTCAAAAAGCTCTGAGTAATCTGGCGTACCAATTCAAAACGCGAGAGACGACCAGGTCTCGTTTCAATATAGGGGTACTCAGGCAAGGCGACAAGTGGGCGACCAATCTAAAAATGGCCCGGCGTAAGGGCCTCCAAATCATTCGGATCTGAGGAGATCGGGCACAATGGCCGAGAGTTCAAAACGGCCTCAATCTTACAAAACACAGTTGCGAGCTCCTCAAATGTAAGGACAGACTCACCGATTGTCCTGCGCAAGTGTGTTTTGGCCGATTTTACAGCGGCCTCAAAAATTCCACCCCAGTGTGGACAATTTGCTGGGGAAAACAACCAATTTATCCCACGTCGGGCAAGCCTATTGCCTATATCAGCCTTGTTGGTTTCAAGGAAATAAACAACATCATTCAAATAATTATACGTGCCCTTGAAGTTAGTGCCGCAGTCAGAACGGATCAAGAAAGGCAGCCCTCTGCGGGATACAAATCTGTCAAATGTAGCTACAAACGCCTCGGTCGTAAGCGAGGAGACCAGTTCTAAGTGTACGGCCTTTGTGGAGAGACAAACAAAAACGCACAAGTAGGCTTTGACAGTCTTGCTGTTTCGAAGTGTTGACGTTTTCACCAAAAAGGGACCTGCGAAGTCCGTGCCAACACCGTCAAACGTCCTGCTCTCAGTTACGCGATCTGCCGTTAAGTTTCCCATCAAGGGCTGCATAGTAGAAACCTTGAGCTTATAGCAAGGGATGCAGCGAAAGACTACACTCCGGATAATTCTTCAGGCAGACAAAATCCAAAACTCGCGTTGCAAAATGGCCAAGAGCGCATTACAACCAGCATGCGAATTTTTAAGGTGACGGTCAGTTACCAACAAGCGTACCAAATGACCGTCCTTAGGTAACAACAGGGGGTGACGTGCAATAAGGGAGGTTGGCGTTCTTGAGACGCCCTCCAACGCGCAAGAGACCCGTATCGTCCAAAAAGGGGTTCAATTTAGATACAGCTCCCGATAATTTCGATCTCCCTGATTTAAGGATAGCAATCTCCTTCTCAAAGTGCGCCAATTGCACAGAACGAACCCAAAAGGTGAGGGACTCCTGTCGTTCCTGTGGTGAAAAAAAAGGTGTCAGATGTTTCTGTTGTGGGTGCCTAAAATTAAAAACAAAACGTTTTATCCAAGCAGTAACACCTAACAACTTGTCAAGGGAGCTGTAGCGATTCAACAAAAAATCGGGGTCGAAGGCGCATTCCACCTTCTCAAGAGCGAGTGTTCGCAGACCCGGCAAATTAGAAGTATTCAAAACTGGCGTTCGAGGCCAATCAATTTCTGGTCGACTCAACCATTCCGGATCCCACCACAGCGAATGACCTATCAAACTAGCCGTCAAGCATCCGCGCGAGGCACAATCAGCGGGGTTGAGCTCACCTGGCACGTGTCTCCAAACAAGCTTGACTTCGGATTTCTGGATTTGGGAAACGCGATTAGCGACAAATACCTCCAAAGTGTGGACAGACGCTTTCAACCAACAAAAAACAATTTGGCTGTCTGTCCAGGCGTAGGTCCCATTAATACAAATGCTTTTACCCAAAGTACTGGACACGTGGTTCTATAAGCGTACAAGTAGGGCTGCTCCCGAGAGCTCCAATTTAGGGATGGTCAGAGATGTCCGAAGGGGTGCAACCTTGCTCATCGCCATGATCAGGGAAACCCTCACCTGACCTGAGGCATTAACTGTGCGCAAGTACACCACGGCCGCGTGACCACGTTCCGAGGCATCACAAAACCCGTGAAGGGTGGCCTTGTACTTCCCGGGAGGAAGGATGGGACGAGGCAAGGAGATCTCGTTGACGGCAGGAAGTGAGGATACAAACGAGGTCCATTCCTCAACAAGAGTACCGTGTAGAGGTTCGTCCCAGGTCAATCCTGCTATCCAAAGCTTCTGCAAGAAGCATTTAGCCCAAAATATAACAGAAAAAATCCAACCGTTAGGATCAAAGGTTCTGGCGACAGTAGACTAAACGAGACGTTTAGTCCAAGAACAAGGCAATTTCAAGTCTACGTTATACGTAAAGATGTCTTGGACTGGTCTGTACTGAACGCCGAGAACAGCCATCATGGCGGGGTTGTCAACAATCTCAAACAAATGTGGATCCTGCTGATGATCCTCGGGTAAGCCTTCCAAAAGCGCTGGTGAGTTGGAAATCCATTTGCGCAACTCATAACCAGCGGAGGCCAAAATACCTATCAATTCGTCCCGCAGGAGGATCGCCTCGTCCGCTGTGGAGGCGCCCGAGCAAATGTCATCGACGTAAATATCGTCTTTTAAGATGGCGGAGGCTCGTGGGAAACGTAAGCCTTCGCGGTCTGCGAGCTCCCAAAGAGAAAGTATTGCCAAGTAGGCTTGACCTTAACCCGTACGTATTAGTATTGAGCTCGTAGACGACCATGGGATCACGCGGAGACTCTCTCCAAAGGATCAGCTGGAAGCGACGGTCTTCAGGGTGGATAATCGTCTGCCTGAACATCATTTTTATATCGGCCACAAAGACAACCCGATGTCGTCGGAAGCTGGTGATGACGTCACAAAGGTCCTCGACCAACTTGGGACCAGAATGCAAGCACTGGTTCAAGGATATGCCTGTTGAAGTCTGCGCAGTACCATCAAACACTGTGCGCAGCTTGCCAGTTGATGGCTTCAATACCGCGTGATGCGGGAGAAAGTAGTGCTCCACCGAACGCCAATCCAAATTTGACACAGACATGTGTCCCAACTGTTCATATTCCCTCATGAACTCAATGTACTTCTGTCTGAGCTTCGGTTCACGACCCATGCGGCGATCCATAGCCAACAATCTCTTTTCGGCTAAAGGTCGTGACTCACCAAGCGGAGGCCGAACAGACAGAAAAGGCAGCTTCGTAATAAGCCGACCAGAACGGAGTCGACCAGTGTTGTTCTGGAAGAACAGCTCGCACTCCTCATGTTCTGGATTCAAACGGGCAGCTTGAGGGGCTTCTACTTCCCAAAACCTCTGAACCGCATCAGAGAGAGCAGAGCCTACAGCCAACAAATTATCAAGTTCAGGTGGAGGGGGTCCCTAGGTACAGGTCCAATCAAAGCAAATCCAAATATGTTCGGGATTGCAGTCAAACCATTTGGCACCATGACTCGTTTCCCACCAATCAAAATTCCACCGAGGACATCAGAGCCAATCAACAAGTCAATTTGTCCCGGTGTGTCAAATTTGGGGTCTGCCAGTTCCAATCCCGATGCCAAATTCACCACAGCAGCAGGTAGCTGCTTCTGTGGATGCATACCCAAAATATTCTTCAGCACAATAGCCGAGGTTTTAATCCTCGGGTGTGAAGATTCAACAGGGCCAAACAAAACCTTATTTATTAATTTTTCGAAACGTTACTAAATCGATATAATCGACTTGACCTATCACAAGTAATATTTCTATTTCAAACAAGTGTCTAAATCGTTTAACCCGAGATTTTCAATTAAAAGAGGTTATTCCGTCTGAACAAAGATCTAATATTATTGCTGAGAACCATTCGCTGCCCACGGCTGGTCACCTAGGTATTTTTAAAACCTACGAGTACAAGCGCTTGGCATTAAATTATTACTGGCCGAATATGTATTCCGACGTTATTAAGGCTGTGAATTCGTGTGATGTTTGTATAGCTCACAAACATCAAAACCATTCAACCTTAGGTCATATGGGTAGATCTAAGTCTTGCTATAAACCATTCCAGATGTTAAACATTGATATAATTGGTCCACTACCTACTTCTAGAAGGCTAAACAATTATATTTTTGTTGTTTCGTGTTGCTTTTCCAAATATTGTATGCTTTTTCCCATTAAACGAGTTACTGCCGAAATAATTACTAGAATTTAAGAAGACAATGTTTTTTTGGTCCATGGTATTCCATTAACTATTGTTCTAGATAAACAATTTATTAGTTCTACATTTAAAAATTTGATAACTAAATACAAAATTCCTAATTTGCATTATACGCCGCTGTATTCACCCCATGTAAACTTAGTCGAGCGTTATAATAAAACTATTATGACGGCTATTTCTACTTTTATCGAACGAGATCAGCGCATTTGGGATTTGGTTGTTCCTAAGATTCAGTTTGCAATAAATTGCGCAGTAAAAGAGATGACTGGCTATTCTCCATCTTTTCTGGTCTTTGGTCGTGTTCACGGATGTACTGAGGGTATTGCAGGTGGATGAATGTTACGAGCAAGTAAAACGGTCAGCGGGTAGACCGTTACCCGCTTTCTTACACGTTTTTTGCGTACAACACCACTATCACTGTTATCGCTATAGCACTGTACCCGATCACGACATACTACACTCACTACGTCAGCTCGCGGTTTGAGTCTTTTCGTTTCGCGGGTTTTACATAGACGGACCACTGGATGCCAGATACTCGACAGTTGAAACCCATCCTCTCTATTGACATTTTTTAACTTTTTAATTTCAATAGCCACCCTAACCATTCGAGGTATGTAGTGGCGTTCTGTCGAAAGCACCTGAAGGTTGTGTAACTCAATCCAGGGGTCGGTACCCGAGTCTAGGTGGTGTTGAGCTATGGCTGACTTATGTGGCTCGTTATTTTTGACTGCACTGATGTGTTCCTTTATCCGGCAAGAGATGGTGCGTTTTGTTTGTCCTATATAGGAACATGAGAGATATACAAGATTGACAGCAGCTGTGGGAGCAGCAGTCAATCTTGTATACACCTGGCTTTTCTAAGGGAAGGCTGTCTTTCGGCGTTCTTATATATTGCGACAGTTTCTTAAACGGAGTGAAGATAGTTTTAACTGAAACCTTAAGGATGTTGGCGACCTTATCTGTCACTCCTCTGACGTACGGTAAGTACGCTGGGTGTCGTTCAACCTTGAATTCCAGGTGTTTTTGAGTATGTCTGGGTGGTCTAATGCGCCCACTGTATCCGTTTCTGTGTAGAACGTCGCTTATATGCGAAAGTTCCTTATCTAAATGTTCCTCGTCACACAAGCTGTATGCCCGGTCGGTAAGCGACGTTATAACAGAATTCAGTTGACGTGGGTGATGATGTGAGTCGGTATGTAGGTAGCGATCTGTGTGCGTTGGTTTTCTGTACAGAGTGCCTGAGGTAACCGTCATCTCGTACGCTTATCATAACATCAAGGAACGCCATTTTTCTATCCCTTTCCATTTCATAAGTAAAACCCATTTTACTAAAATTTACCATTAACCCATTTTTAAAATAAGAAAAAAAAATTACTCCTTAAAGCAATTTTATTAAGGTACCGAAAAAAAGAAATAATAATTATATATGGTTTTTGTTTTTGGTTTAACTTTCTATGTAGTCATTTCTTACGTTACTCAACCTATAAATATTAAGATAAATAAATCGTGGTAATTTTCCTGTACAATTTTGGTATTCATACATTAAAAAATTACTTGTACTGCGAACCTATTGGCGCTAATTACACACGTTAAAATCTCGAGTAGCTAACCATACATCTAAGTAAGAGTTTCTTAAAGGCGTCGAGTCTAAGTAGCCTCGTGTACAGTCAAAGTAAAAGCTGAAGTGAAAAATTAGTCCTTTGACATGACGTAATGTAAGATAATGTAAGAAACAGTTCGCTATGCGCTGCAGGTATAACGGTACTAACTTTTGAGGATGTGGCAAATTGCCGGCGCATGTAATACAAGGGCCTTACAAAGCTGGTACGAGGGCCCTCCGCAATCCCCTGCTACGATTTATGTCCGAGCTGTAATCGATGTATAAAGTGCGGTTATACCTCCAATTAGCCGTGACACTTTATTTATTTACTATTGACCGCCCGTGGCTACCGATCGTTTTTATTGTGTTTACTATTCGTACTGCTGCATTTTAAAATGTATTTCTGTTTAAAGATATTTTTATGTTTGTTCGTACGTACTTAAAACGCCATGTTGCTTGAATGAAATGTGCTGCTTATAATATAATACCTCAGTGCTTCAAATCAAAGTAAAATAATATGAAAACTACTATATTTTGTTAATTAAGGACTTATGAGAATTACTTGTTCAAGAAGAAAATATTCTACACAGGGCACTTCTCCTACATGATGTAGGCGACATCATTGTAGCAACACAAAGATACCGAGTTTTGACTCCCGAGTACTCTCGAGAAAAGTTAAACTCTCTTAAATTTTCATTATCAACCCTGTATATACACTGACCCTGTGTCCCTGTATATAAATTGTTGCAAGGGCATGTCTGAGAGTACTCTACGATATTTTACAATTCCTCACTAACAATAAATTTAATATGCACATAACGTCGATAAGTCACGGGTGCCCTGGATTCGAACCGGAGAAGTTCTCGGTCTCTCCACTAACCTATTACCTACGTAATTTATCTATAAGTAATCCATGTTGTTTAATCTATACGGTGTTTACTCTGAATGTAAATAAAACTGCACCAATTTCTGATAATTTTTTTACATATAGGAAGTATTAGCGGAAGATGCTGAAAGTCTTAATTCTACTTACCTGGTAACCAAGCAGAAAACAACCATATTTACCGTGAATAAAATATTGTTGTGACATTTCTAATCAGAAAAATGTTTCAAACTGCTGATTAATTCGGCTTAGGGTTTAAGAAAATGATTCTTTAATATCAGTTTAGAAATATTCTTAGATGGAAAATATTTATAAACGAGGCGGAAATAAATAGCTAACGACCAAACTCGTCAAGAGAATTAATAAGAGCTTAAAACGTTTTTTTTAGATTATTGACTCCTTGCTGTGATGTCGTAGTACTCGACGTAAACCATCCTATCTTAAAAAAAACATATTTTATGTGCTAGCTTACTTATGCAACCGCTAGTTCCAAAATTGATACATTATTGATGAAAGTAAATATTGATAAAAAACATTGATTTGATGAAATATATTCTACAATATGAATATCTGTAGTCTGTACGTACAAAATTTTCAGGTACGAAGTTTATACGCATTTGGTAACCAAGGAAACAATAAATAATCAACTAGATTTATAAAAGTTAAAAATCAGGATAAATTTTATTAGAGGATGACTGTTTATTTACAATTCTTAAGCGTTGCGTTTATTGCTTGGTCTCAAAATTCCTCTCAGCGGTATCACGGCAAAGTATAAAAAACCGAGATGCGCGTACCACCGCTGCGACAGGACTTCAACGGTCACCACGGTGGTTTTAGTGAGTAGGTCCCGAAGGCCGTAAGGGTATTCATTTCCATCGCCTGCCCCAAGTGTGGAGGATGCGCCCACAGTTCCACAGCGAAGCAAAAAATTGACTCATATTCATAACATCGTGCAATAAACATTTTCAAATAAAGAAGTCCTCTTCCCTTTGAAGGCAGTTATAAAAAGCAACTAACCATGGCACAGGCAACGCGTTATACAGCCTAGGTGCGAGTTCGGTATTGGAATTATTCAGACGATTGAATCGATTAATCCAGCGCGTTGTTCGCAAATAGCGCGGCTGGGCGCATCGTCGCGACGCCACGCATGGCCACCTCGCGTGCAGCTTTGTACCACCGCATGATTTACCGCCGGAATTATTGTTAATCTGATTTTACGTTCCAACACTTCGGCTCATATGCTCAAAGGTTGTAATTAGGTTCACTGCGAAAAGGCTTATTACAATTTTGAGTCTTTTGTCAACTATTAGACTATGCTATGACTACCTAAGTATACAATCAAATAAAACCATTTTTAATAGTTTCTGTTAAAAGTACCCATTTTACGGGATTTATCACTGTCAATCATCTACATACTGTAAAATCAACCGCCTCAAAAATCAGCTCAAGAAAAATACTATCACACAAATGCATAATATGAACATCGGTCACGACGCTCGCAACCCAAAATGTACAATATGCAATAAAATTGTAGCGTAGAGCAAGTATTACAATGCACTGGCGGGCTAATTGTCACTCGATTGTACAAGAATTTTTACATGAACGCTTCAGAGAGAGAATGCGTGTTGTGTATTGCCGCAGGTTAATTAAAAAAAAATACTGTCCGTGTGGTGACGGATTAGGAATACGGAATGTCACCACCCTATAACATCCCATGGGTGTCGTAAGAGCCGACAGAGGGAGCATATTATGCAGAGAACAGTACTGTAAGAGAAGGAAAACTTGATACAAACCCTATACCAACCCGTTTGGCCAGCGTGGTATAGAAGGCCAATTCCTCCTTTAAAAGGAGAGGCCTAGTCCAGCAGTGGACTTTTAAAGGCTGATGATGATGATGATGATGAATTAAAATACAGATATTTGCCGAAATTCCTGGGACGATTGCAGAAGTGTGCCTCCTTCAAGTGAAAGACAAAATTTGCGAAGTATTTTTTGATGACTTAAATAATATAAGTTATAAAGCGTAGGTAAGACATAAATGACTTACCATCCATACCATCTTGTTAATCAGACAACCAGATTTAAGGCCCCATTTTGTAATTGTAGGTAGTTGTTTTACAAAACAAAGAAGACTACTTACTGCAGGAATCCAAAACGCTGCCTGACTTTTCATCAAGAGTGCCGATCGTTCTCGAAATTTCGCAAAAAATATTTTCACCAATAATTCCACAACGTGCACAGCACTTCAGTGCAGGGCCATTGTGTTCGTTATATATCCTGTAACAATGCAATTAGATATTGTTTTTAAACAATTGATAGCGCCGGTTCGTTCGGGAAGGGTCGATTGCTACCAGTCCAATTTGTTGTGATAGTGAAGTGCTCTGTCGACTAAGTACTATTTAAAACTAAAAGCACTTGAAGACTGAGAATTTTTGCTTAAACTGATATTGAATTTATGTTGCAACTAAATCGAAATGACCTAAAAGTTTCATTTAGCCCACTGAGTAATAAAAAAATTACTGGAATTTAAAGTTTCGTGGTCATTTAAACTTATTTTAAATTGTCTTTCGGGATATATACCACGTACCTTTGTTTGGAATAACCGATATTTCGGCACTGTTGCAAGCGCCATGTTCACGGATGTACTGAGGGTATTGCAGGTGGATGAATGTTACGAGCAAGTAAAACGGTCAGCGGGTAGACCGTTACCCGCTTTCTTACACGTTTTTTGCGTACAACACCACTATCACTGTTATCGCTATAGCACTGTACCCGATCACGATATACTACACTCACTACGTCAGCTCGCGGTTTGAGTCTTTTCGTTTCACGGGTTTTACATAGACGGACCACTGGATGTCAGATACTCGACAGTTGAAACCCATCCTCTCTATTGACATTTTTGGTCAGGCGGGCCCCGAACAAAACCCCCTTGGCGGCGGATGAAGGTGTTGGGCTCCGCCGCCAAAACACTCAGCGGCCGCAGAGGATAGGGAGGACGGCAACGCAACACCGCATCTCCTCTTCCTCTGCGGCCCCACCGCGACGCAACGATGGTGCGCCTCCATTTGGTCGCGGGAGATAGGGCGCGCGGCAACGCAACACCGACGCGCCTCTCCTCCCGCGACCGCACCCGACTGCGAGGGACAGAAGAACTGTCCCTCGCACCCGCCCCTTTGGACGCATCCTGCGCAGGCCTCCGTCAAGTCCACGCGGAGCGTCCCCACCTGGATCCCTCTTAGCTTCACCGCGGGTGACCAATCCACGGTTACTAAGCTCCCCCACCACGACAAGGTGGAGATCCCACGGGGGGGGGGGTCTGTGGATGCATACCCAAAATATTCTTCAGCACAATAGCCGAGGTTTTAATCCTCGGGTGTGAAGATTCAACAGGGCCAAACAAAACCTTATTTATTAATTTTTCGAAACGTTACTAAATCGATATAATCGACTTGACCTATCACAAGTAATATTTCTATTTCAAACAAGTGTCTAAATCGTTTAACCCGAGATTTTCAATTAAAAGAGGTTATTCCGTCTGAACAAAGATCTAATATTATTGCTGAGAACCATTCGCTGCCCACGGCTGGTCACCTAGGTATTTTTAAAACCTACGAGTACAAGCGCTTGGCATTAAATTATTACTGGCCGAATATGTATTCCGACGTTATTAAGGCTGTGAATTCGTGTGATGTTTGTATAGCTCACAAACATCAAAACCATTCAACCTTAGGTCATATGGGTAGATCTAAGTCTTGCTATAAACCATTCCAGATGTTAAACATTGATATAATTGGTCCACTACCTACTTCTAGAAGGCTAAACAATTATATTTTTGTTGTTTCGTGTTGCTTTTCCAATTATTGTATGCTTTTTCCCATTAAACGAGTTACTGCCGAAATAATTACTAGAATTTAAGAAGACAATGTTTTTTTGGTCCATGGTATTCCATTAACTATTGTTCTAGATAAACAATTTATTAGTTCTACATTTAAAAATTTGATAACTAAATACAAAATTCCTAATTTGCATTATACGCCGCTGTATTCACCCCATGTAAACTTAGTCGAGCGTTATAATAAAACTATTATGACGGCTATTTCTACTTTTATCGAACGAGATCAGCGCGTTTGGGATTTGGTTGTTCCTAAGATTCAGTTTGCAATAAATTGCGCAGTAAAAGAGATGACTGGCTATTCTCCATCTTTTCTGGTCTTTGGTCGTGTTCACGGATGTACTGAGGGTATTGCAGGTGGATGAATGTTACGAGCAAGTAAAACGGTCAGCGGGTAGACCGTTACCCGCTTTCTTACACGTTTTTTGCGTACAACACCACTATCACTGTTATCGCTATAGCACTGTACCCGATCACGACATACTACACTCACTACGTCAGCTCGCGGTTTGAGTCTTTTCGTTTCGCGGGTTTTACATAGACGGACCACTGGATGCCAGATACTCGACAGTTGAAACCCATCCTCTCTATTGACATTTTTTAACTTTTTAATTTCAATAGCCACCCTAACCATTCGAGGTATGTAGTGGCGTTCTGTCGAAAGCACCTGAAGGTTGTGTAACTCAATCCAGGGGTCGGTACCCGAGTCTAGGTGGTGTTGAGCTATGGCTGACTTATGTGGCTCGTTATTTTTGACTGCACTGATGTGTTCCTTTATCCGGCAAGAGATGGTGCGTTTTGTTTGTCCTATATAGGAACATGAGAGATATACAAGATTGACAGCAGCTGTGGGAGCAGCAGTCAATCTTGTATACACCTGGCTTTTCTAAGGGAAGGCTGTCTTTCGGCGTTCTTATATATTGCGACAGTTTCTTAAACGGAGTGAAGATAGTTTTAACTGAAACCTTAAGGATGTTGGCGACCTTATCTGTCACTCCTCTGACGTACGGTAAGTACGCTGGGTGTCGTTCAACCTTGAATTCCAGGTGTTTTTGAGTATGTCTGGGTGGTCTAATGCGCCCACTGTATCCGTTTCTGTGTAGAACGTCGCTTATATGCGAAAGTTCCTTATCTAAATGTTCCTCGTCACACAAGCTGTATGCCCGGTCGGTAAGCGACGTTATAACAGAATTCAGTTGACGTGGGTGATGATGTGAGTCGGCATGTAGGTAGCGATCTGTGTGCGTTGGTTTTCTGTACAGAGTGCCTGAGGTAACCGTCATCTCGTACGCTTATCATAACATCAAGGAACGCCATTTTTCTATCCCTTTCCATTTCATAAGTAAAACCCATTTTACTAAAATTTACCATTAACCCATTTTTAAAATAAGAAAAAAAAATTACTCCTTAAAGCAATTTTATTAAGGTACCGAAAAAAAGAAATAATAATTATATATGGTTTTTGTTTTTGGTTTAACTTTCTATGTAGTCATTTCTTACGTTACTCAACCTATAAATATTAAGATAAATAAATCGTGGTAATTTTCCTGTACAATTTTGGTATTCATACATTAAAAAATTACTTGTACTGCGAACCTATTGGCGCTAATTACACACGTTAAAATCTCGAGTAGCTAACCATACATCTAAGTAAGAGTTTCTTAAAGGCGTCGAGTCTAAGTAGCCTCGTGTACAGTCAAAGTAAAAGCTGAAGTGAAAAATTAGTCCTTTGACATGACGTAATGTAAGATAATGTAAGAAACAGTTCGCTATGCGCTGCAGGTATAACGGTACTAACTTTTGAGGATGTGGCAAATTGCCGGCGCATGTAATACAAAGGCCTTACAAAGCTGGTACGAGGGCCCTCCGCAATCCCCTGCTACGATTTATGTCCGAGCTGTAATCGATGTATAAAGTGCGGTTATACCTCCAATTAGCCGTGACACTTTATTTATTTACTATTGACCGCCCGTGGCTACCGATCGTTTTTATTGTGTTTACATTCGTACTGCTGCATTTTAAAATGTATTTCTGTTTAAAGATATTTTTATGTTTGTTCGTACGTACTTAAAACGCCATGTTGCTTGAATGAAATGTGCTGCTTATAATAGAATACCTCAGTGCTTCAAATCAAAGTAAAATAATATGAAAACTACTATATTTTGTTAATTAAGGACTTATGAGAATTACTTGTTCAAGAAGAAAATATTCTACACAGGGCACTTCTCCTACATCCTATCTTAAAAAAAAAACATATTTTATGTGCTAGCTTACTTATGCAACCGCTAGTTCCAAAATTGATACATTATTGATGAAAGTAAATATTGATAAAAAACATTGATTTGATGAAATATATTCTACAATATGAATATCTGTAGTCTGTACGTACAAAATTTTCAGGTACGAAGTTTATACGCATTTGGTAACCAAGGAAACAATAAATAATCAACTAGATTTATAAAAGTTAAAAATCAGGATAAATTTTATTAGAGGATGACTGTTTATTTACAATTCTTAAGCGTTGCGTTTATTGCTTGGTCTCAAAATTCCTCTCAGCGGTATCACGGCAAAGTATAATAACCGAGATGCACGTACCACCGCTGCGACAGGACTTCAACGGTCACCACGGTGGTTTTAGTGAGTAGGTCCCGAAGGCCGTAAGGGTATTCATTTCCATCGCCTGCCCCAAGTGTGGAGGATGCGCCCACAGTTCCACAGCGAAGCAAAAAATTGTCTCATATTCATAACATCGTGCAATAAACATTTTCAAATAAAGAAGTCCTCTTCCCTTTGAAGGCAGTTATAAAAAGCAACTAACCATGGCACAGGCAACGCGTTATACAGCCTAGGTGCGAGTTCGGTATTGGAATTATTCAGACGATTGAATCGATTAATCCAGCGCGTTGTTCGCAAATAGCGCGGCTGGGCGCATCGTCGCGACGCCACGCATGGCCACCTCGCGTGCAGCTTTGTACCACCGCATGATTTACCGCCGGAATTATCGTTAATCTGATTTTACGTTCCAACACTTCGGCTCATATGCTCAAAGGTTGTAATTAGGTTCACTGCGAAAAGGCTTATTACAATTTTGAGTCTTTTGTCAACTATTAGACTATGCTATGACTACCTAAGTATATAATCAAATAAAACCATTTTTAATAGTTTCTGTTAAAAGTACCCATTTTACGGGATTTATCACTGTCAATCATCTACATACTGTAAAATCAACCGCCTCAAAAATCAGCTCAAGAAAAATACTATCACACAAATGCATAATATGAACATCGGTCACGACGCTCGCAACCCAAAATGTACAATATGCAATAAAATTGTAGCGTAGAGCAAGTATTACAATGCACTGGCGGGCTAATTGCCACTCGATTGTACAAGAATTTTTACATGAACGCTTCAGAGAGAAAATACGTGTTGTGTATTGCCGCAGGTTAATTAAAAAAAAAATACTGTCCGTGTGGTGACGGATTAGGAATACGGAATGTCACCACCCTATATCATCCCATGGGTGTCGTAAGAGCCGACAGAGGGAGCATATTATGCAGAGAACAGTACTGTAAGAGAAGGAAAACTTGATACAAACCCTATACCAACCCGTTTGGCCAGCGTGGTATAGTAGGCCAATTCCTCCTTTAAAAGGAGAGGCCTAGTCCAGCAGTGGACTTTTAAAGGCTGATGATGATGATGATGATGAATTAAAATACAGATATTTGCCGAAATTCCTGGGACGATTGCAGAAGTGTGCCTCCTTCAAGTGAAAGACAAAATTTGCGAAGTATTTTTTGATGACTTAAATAATATAAGTTATAAAGCGTAGGTAAGACATAAATGACTTACCATCCATACCATCTTGTTAATCAGACAACCAGATTTAAGGCCCCATTTTGTAATTGTAGGTAGTTGTTTTACAAAACAAAGAAGACTACTTACTGCAGGAATCCAAAACGCTGCCTGACTTTTCATCAAGAGTGCCGATCGTTCTCGAAATTTCGCAAAAAAAATTTTCACCAATAATTCCACAACGTGCACAGCACTTCAGTGCAGGGCCATTGTGTTCGTTATATATCCTGTAACAATGCAATTAGATATTGTTTTTAAACAATTGATGGCGCCGGTTCGTTCGGGAAGGGTCGATTGCTACCAGTCCAATTTGTTGTGATAGGGAAGTGCTCTGTCGACTAAGTACTATTTAAAACTAAAAGCACTTGAAGACTGAGAATTTTTGCTTAAACTGATATTGAATTTATGTTGCAACTAAATTGAAATGACCTAAAAGTTTCATTTAGCCCACTGAGTAATAAAAAAATTACTGGAATTTAAAGTTTCGTGGTCATTTAAACTTATTTTAAATTGTCTTTCGGGATATATACCACGTACCTTTGTTTGGAATAACCGATACTTCGGCACTGTTGCAAGCGCCATGTTCACGGATGTACTGAGGGTATTGCAGGTGGATGAATGTTACGAGCAAGTAAAACGGTCAGCGGGTAGACCGTTACCCGCTTTCTTACACGTTTTTTGCGTACAACACCACTATCACTGTTATCGCTATAGCACTGTACCCGATCATGACATACTACACTCACTACGTCAGCTCGCGGTTTGAGTCTTTTCGTTTCACGGGTTTTACATAGACGGACCACTGGATGCCAGATACTCGACAGTTGAAACCCATCCTCTCTATTGACATTTTTGGTCAGGCGGGCCCCGAACAAAACCCCCTTGGCGGCGGATGAAGGTGTTGGGCTCCGCCGCCAAAACACTCAGCGGCCGCAGAGGATAGGGAGGACGGCAACGCAACACCGCATCTCCTCTTCCTCTGCGGCCCCACCGCGACGCAACGATGGTGCGCCTCCATTTGGTCGCAAGAGATAGGGCGCGCGGCAACGCAACACCGACACGCCTCTCCTCCCGCGACCGCACCCGACTGCGAGGGACAGAAGAACTGTCCCTCGCACCCGCCCGTTTGGACGCATCCTGCGCAGGCCTCCGTCAAGCCCACGCGGAGCGTCCCCACCTGGATCCCTCTTAGCTTCACCGCGGGTGACCAATCCACGGTTACCAAGCCCCTACACCACGACAAGGTGGAGATCCCACGGGGGGGGTCTGTGGATGCATACCCAAAATATTCTTCAGCACAATAGCCGAGGTTTTAATCCTCGGGTGTGAAGATTCAACAGGGCCAAACAAAACCTTAATTATTAATTTTTCGAAACGTTACTAAATCGATATAATCGACTTGACCTATCACAAATAATATTTCTATTTCAAACAAGTGTCTAAATCGTTTAACGCGAGATTTTCAATGAAAAGAGGTTATTCCGTCTGAACAAAGATCTAATATTATTGCTGTTCAAACATGAACATGACATTCTTGGCATTCCAACACACATCCAACTTATCACCGAGGAAGATGCGTGATATTATAAGATCAACTAACTTATCACGTACGGCGGTCGGCTCAAAGATGCTGCATCGGCGCAATACACCGACGGCACACAACTAAATACGTGTGTATGTGTATATAGAATAAGTTTAGTATATAAGACAATAATTTTAAGAAATAAATCAGTCATTGTTCACTCCTGACTTTGACTCATTACCCTTCCCAAACCTCTCACTGCGGCCAAGACACCTTTAGCCGTCACCCTGATCGGTCTTGTGAGTCTGCTCGACCGGCAGTGAGAAAACCATTTCCACCACCCCTAAATCCTACCCAATTCCATCTGTCGCCTTAGGTCTCCCGGTGGCAGATATCCTGGACTATTATATATAAGTATTTATAAAAATACGATTTAGTAGGGCTAGGGGGATAGGGACATTAGGGTTTAGGGACCACAACAACGACGCCTTTGTAGGAATTAGATAGGTTGTAGGAATAGTTCATAGGACACCTAGGTTTACGACATAATACGTAGGATAGGTGTTAGACTAGATCTAAAATAGGGATAGGTTTATCGTAGGTAGGTTAGGCTAGATATAGGAACCAGTAGGCTAAAATTAGGATAAGTCTAGGTTTAGGTACGTGCAAGCTTAGGGCTATACTTAAGAGCTATCGAAGGTTAGGCCCTAACTTGTCCATTGGTCCTTCGAGCAAAAGCGATATAACATCTCTGGAACTCCTGTTCCCGTAGGCTGACTAGCTGACTGACTGACACTTATTATATTGCGGGCTAGTGTTCCCCAATCGCACTAGTCTCGTGGTATAGTAAGAGACTAACTAACTTGGTTGCGTCGGGCGGTAGCGAATCAGGTATCGGTCTCCCACAAGCGGGTCGCCCCGGTACTCGAGAAGTCGCACTTACCGTTTCGAGGACGAGATTGCAACCAAGTTGAGGGAAAGACATTAGTATTTTAAGGTTTATTAGGATAGGATAGGGATAACAAGGAAGTATGGATACCCTACAAATAAATGAACTTATAAAAAGCCAAGAAGGCAACTATACAGAAATAGCAAGAGTATTTACTAATATCAAAAAGGATTCAGCATCCAGGAAAACACAAAACTACATCACCGAAAGAAAACTACGGCTGACAGACATTTATACAAAAGCGAAGGAAAATCATGCAAAACTACTTGATCAAGACATTTTGCAGGACCACGCTTACATCAAAACTAAATATTTTGACACAATTACGAAACTATACACGGAGGTTATGGAATACTTAGATAGCTGTGACCCGGGAATTCAGCAAAACAAGCCTGTTGAAGCGGAAATTAACCCAGAACTTAAACCAAACTCAAAACATTCCGTGAAGCTAAATATACAGCTATACCGTATAAAAAATCTTAAACAAGTTTTACAAAAAGCAGCATCGTCGGTGTCAGAAGACAAAGGCAACTCATATTACACAGCATTAATAGAGAATCTTCAAAAACAGTGGCGGCAAGTGGAAGAAGACCATTTTAGCATCCTTAGCGAAGAAGATATGGAACACAGCTATTTCCGAGATAATGTCTTGGACATATTAAAAACAGAATATGATGACATCATGGATCAATTGTATGATGCAATACACTCCGAAAAATCTAATCATACATCAGTAAAATTACCAAAAATCATTATTCCCCAGTTTACTGGAAGCTACGAATCGTGGAGCTCATTTTACGACTTATTTTTAAAAATAATACATCAAGATAAATTCTTAACAGCTACAGAAAAAATGCAGTATTTAAAGACATACGTCAAAGGTGATGCAGCCAAGCTAATTAAGCATCTAACTGTCTGCGAGGCGAACTATGCAACGGCGTGGTTATTGCTAACAAATCGCTACAATAACGAAAGATTGATTATTACAAAACATATTGATAACATATTAAATATACCGAAAATTATGAAGGCTACTGCCGCCAATTTAAAAAAGTTACACGATACGTTCAATGAAAATCTAGAAGCGCTGAAAAATCAGAACATAGATATATCTACGTGGGATCCGATTCTTACAAGAATTTTGAGTCGGAAATGGGATAGCGAAACTGAGGAAAAATATGAATATCAACTATTAGAGCCAAATAAACCACAACCGCTTTCAAGCATGATGAAATTTTTGGAAAAGCGTTTCAAATGCCTAGAAAATCTTAATAATGATCTATATCAGTCCAAGCCACGCTATGAGTCATTACAAACAATTAATAAACAATTAGATAATTACAGGGAAAAGTGCTGGTTGTGTAAAAATTACGATCACATAATATACAGGTGCACACGGTTTTTAGCGTTATCAGCACAACAACGTAATGACAAAGCGAAGGAACACCGAGTCTGCAAAAAATGCTTAATGCATGATTCATTTACTAGATGTCACAGTGTAAGAAATTGTAGAATTTGCGGAAATAGCAATCATCACTCATTATTACACCTTGAACTTGAATCGGAAGTATACAACAATAATAAATACGAGGGAGAGTACAAAAGGGAAAATAGAATTTATAAAGTATCGGTGCCTGAGACAAACAAACCTGAATCAAGAACCATGTCAAATATATCATTCATTTCAGAACCTGATGTACAGAAAATGACGTTGTTAGCAACAGCACTAGTACGAGTTAACGGTATAGATGGCACGCCACATTTGCTTAGAGTACTGTGCGATCAAGGTTCACAAGCCTCCTTTTGTACGGAAGAGGTAGCACAATTATTATCGTATCCTCGTAGCAAGCTCAAATCCGAAATAAG
Organism: Euclidia mi; assembly: GCA_944739405.2. NCBI lineage: Eukaryota > Metazoa > Arthropoda > Insecta > Lepidoptera > Erebidae > Euclidia > Euclidia mi. Next base: position 89,785,393 of record OX123182.2, read on the forward strand.
CGGTATTGCGGACGAGAAACCCAAAATATCAAACTACTGTATAGATGTCGAAATACAACCAAGATTTCCCACGGAGTATAAGCTGCCCGTAACGCTTATTATTCTACCAAAATTAACTGGTGCCTTGCCAGATAGAACCATAGAGCCGCTAGAAACAAATTGCTTAGTAAACAAACTAGTTGCAGATCCAACTTATTACAAGCGGGGTCCAATAGACATAATATTGGGCGCTCAAGAATATAGTAAGTTACTGTTAAATGGTTTACATAAAATTCAAGATGGAATTATCGCCCAAAATACAGAGTTTGGCTGGATTTTATCCGGAATTTGTAACAGCTCGAATAACAACAGTTTTAAAATTCTCAGTGTGACAACACACACTGCTGAAATGAAGCAATTAACAAGATTTTGGGAATTAGAAGAGGTTTCTGGAACGTATCAATGGTCCAATGAAGACGAATTATGTGAAAATTTTTATCAACAAACAACGAAACGTAATTCGGACGGAACTTATACCGTAAGACTTCCGTTAAAAAATACCAATATAGACTATGGAAACACGCGGCAATTGGCGGTAGCAAGACTTTTACAGTTGGAACGGAAGTTCGCAAAAAATAAAAAGTTACAAACCCAATATCAAGAGTTTCTCACTGAATATCGTGAAATGGGGCATATGAGAAAAGTTCGCAAAAGTGATTATTACCAAGGAAAATATTATATACCACACCAACCAGTAATTAAGGAGGACTCAATAACAACAAAACTAAGAGTAGTGTTCGATGCCAGCTGTAAAACAAATGATAGTATAAGTTTGAATTCCAATATGTTTACGGGACCCAGATTACAGCAAGACCTTGCTTCAATATTATTACGTTGGCGAAAACACAAGATTGTGTTTATGGCAGACATCGAAAAAATGTACAGGTTTATAAACATTGATAAACAAGACTGGGCATACCAACGAATACTTTGGCGAGAATCACCAGAAAAACCCATAGAAGAATATGAATTAACGACTGTTACATTCGGAATCGCTTCGGCTCCTTATCTAGCCATAAGGACTCTCCAAGACCTGGTTATATGTGAAAAGGAAAACTACCCAGAAGCCAGTCAGGTGGCACTACAAGATTGCTACGTCGACGACATTTTGTCAGGCGAAAATGACATACAATCAGCGAAAATGTTACAAAGAGATTTAATACGGATGTTAAGGGCAGGTGGATTCAATCTTAGAAAATGGTCTTCAAATAGTGCCGAATTACTAGAAAATATACCGAATAGTAGTCAAGATAACATGTTAAAGATACCCTTTGATGAGACGAGGAAGTCACTTGGAATACTATGGTCTCCAACAAAAGACAGTTTTTATTTTGAAATTACGGTAAATAAAAGACAACAGCCAATCAAGCGATTTATTCTCTCAGAAGTCGCAAAAATATTTGATCCACTGGGTTGGTTAGCACCAGTCATAATTAATATGAAACTTATTATTCAAGAACTATGGACGAATGGAAGCGAATGGGATCAGCCCGTAAATAGCAGTATAGAAAAAAGATGGATAGAGATACAAGACCAAATGAAAACACTTGAGAGCATTTCTATCCCAAGATGGTGTAATTTTACGCCGATGGCAATATTCGAACTGCATGGCTTTAGTGATAGCTCCGAAAAAGCGTATGGAGCAGTGATATATGGTCGCGTACGTAATGACGACAATAGTTATAACATAATACTATTACAAGCAAAGTCTAAAGTAGCACCAAAGAAACAAAAGATCACACTACCTAAATTAGAGCTATGTGCAGCTCGATTACTAACAAAAATGATGGACAAGATTATAGACGTTCTAAAAATTCCGATAATACACACATATTGCTGGACAGACTCAATGATCACGCTTGGATGGATTAAAGGAGAAGCGGATAGATGGCAAACGTTTGTAGCTAATAGGGTATCTGAAATACAAAAAATATTACCTAACGCAAAATGGAATTACGTTAAAACGTGTCAGAACCCCGCAGATTTTATTACAAGGGGTGTTGCTCCGAATAAATTACAACAGTTAGAGTTGTGGTGGAACGGACCATCATGGCTGAAAAATTCGACCCTTCCGTTAACAAAAACCATACCAGAAATATGTGAAGAAATCAAACGATCGTATCACATAACGTTAAAACCATGTGATGCGGTATGGGATAGATTTTCCAGTTTCAAACGAATGATAAGAGTTTTATCTTATTGCTATAGATTTATAAGTAAACGAAAAAACACTGCAGTATTGAACCTCGAAGAAATGTCCAGAACAACAAAGCAGGTACTACTAATTGTTCAGCAAGAGGCATTCCCAGAAGAATACACATCAATTAAAAATGGATTGTCCATAAAAAAGGGCAGCAAGATATCAAGTCTTGATCCATTTATCGGCGCAGACGGCCTATTGCGCGTTGGTGGCCGGCTACATAACTCACATCTCCCATATGATCAAAAGCATCCTGTACTGTTACCTCACACCATCATGTAACATCTATTTTAATTCATGATGCTCACTTAGCAACACTTCACGGAGGAAACAAATTAACTTTAGCATACATACAACAAAAATATTGGATCCTTGGAGGAAAACAAGCAGTGAAAGCATACGTAAGAAAATGCGTAAAATGTATCAGATACAAAGCGACCCCCATGGTACAAAAAATGGGAATACTACCAAAAGCTAGAGTAACGAAATCCTTTCCATTTAGCCACACAGGAGTAGACTACGCAGGTCCTATACAAGTCAGAGCAATGAAAGGACGTGGGCATAAATCCTACAAAGGATACATTGCCATTTTTGTCTGCCTCTCAACAAAGGCAATACACTTAGAACTAGTTGGTGACTTATCTACAGAAAGTTTCATTGCAGCGTTACGTAGGTTTACGGCACGCAGAGGTCCAGTATCTCACATGTATAGTGATAACGCAACGAACTTTGTGGGAGCTGCAAATTACCTGTACAAAGAATTATTAGAAATAACACAGTCGGAGAATTTTCAAAACAACATGACTACTATGGGAATACAATGGCATTTTATACCCCCATCGTCACCGCACTTCGGAGGCATTTGGGAAGCCGGAGTTAAATCAATGAAATATCATCTACGCAGAGTTATAGGGGAACAAACCCTTACATATGAAGAACTGTCGACATTCTTACATCAAACGGAAGCGTGTTTAAATTCCAGACCACTCTGTGCGCAAAGTGAAAATATAAATGATAACGTTGTGTTAACGCCTAGTCATTTTTTAATTGGACGAGAAGCAGTTGGAATGCCGGATCCGATCGCAGAATTAAATACAGATATTCTAAATAGATGGAGGCATATACAAAAAATGAAAAATGACTTCTGGAGAAGCTGGACGAATGACTACTTACATCAATTACAACAACGATATAAATGGAAGACAAACCAAGAAAATTTAGCAGTAGGAACTTTAGTGTTAATAAAAGATGAAAATTTTAGCCCCAGCAAATGGCCACTAGCAAAGGTTAAAGAAATATATGAGGGCAGCGACGGTTTAACTAGGGTTGTAACGCTCATAAAACCGTCAGGTGCTACGCAGAAACGATCAATCAATACACTTATCCCATTACCAGTAAGAGATGACGACGTACAAAACAATAATACTACTACAAATACCGTGCATGCACACGGGGCAATACTAAACGAAAACAAAAAGAAAACACTATATCCGAAGACGCCAGTCATAACGTTAAAAGGATTTACGAATTTATTATTGTTTTTTCAAATCTTCGGGTTAGTATCATCCACATCTACATATTCAGTAAAAAACTTAGCACCAGGATTCTATGTTGAACAAATAGGGGTAGCTAACATTGACAGAGGGATGTTTAGAATAGAAACAATATACAATAGAGAACGGGTGAACCAAGACAATTTCAAAATAAAAATGGCAACGTCAAAATTTCAGCAACTGTGTACCAATGCCGCGGCAGTAACAACAGAAACACATTGTGAACAGTTTTATCATCATTTAGTGGAGCAAGAAACAAAATTTGAGCGAATCAAAGAATATTTCTCTGAGATACCATATACCAGGCGCAAACGTGGATTACTAGGACAATTTCTAACATCCATTTTTGGCGTAAATGACGAGGTTTACAAAGACATTGATTCTTTAAATATAAACCAACAAAAACTAATAGAAGCCGCAAGCCATCAGACTAAATTTATGATATCAGCAGTTTCACAAGTGAACAACACTGAGGACCGAATAAGGAAGAAATTAGAAGGGTTCCAATCAAAATTAAACCAGGTCATAGATAATATAAATAGTTATGATCATTGGTATGTTAGTACTAATCACAACAGTATAAAAATCCAAATAATGCAGACGTACCAGCTTGCCAGCAATTATATTGAAGAAATTTTAAATTACTACCAAGGCCTTTTAGAAATATATTTAACTAAAGCTAATATATACAACGTCTTGTCTCCAAAAAATGTTAGCGATATAATATTATCTGCAAATAAGAAGTTGCCATCAAATTTACAAATAATACAGCAGCAATTACTAGAAACCAAGATAATCGAAAATGCGAGCCATATACAGGTGCACGCATATTTCCCTATACAAGATATAACAAGGTACACTTTAATTCATGTCACACCCATTCCAAAGAGAAACATAAACAATTCATTTCAAAGTATAAATGTTCAAAAACCATACATTGGAGTTGACTACAATCACGAATTATATTTCGAGTTAAGCCATGAAGAATTTAAAAGTTGTATACAAAGACACAGTAGGTTTATTTGTTTTCCTGGGGCGGTGAAGAACATGCAATTGAACGAAAATTGCATTGTTGATCAGTTGTTCAAAAATCACACTCATACGAAATGTCCTGCTAAATATTTTGAAATGCCTAATAAGATAATATGGAAACAATTATGTATGCCTAATTCATGGTTATTTATATCGAAAAGCGGCGTTACTATCTCTATTATTTGTGACGGGCAACGAGAAGAAATAATGATCAGGGATGTTGGTGTTATAAGAATCGCTGACAATTGTATTATAAAGTCAATTAACAATAGACTTGCTGCCAAGAGAGCATTATCGGTGCAGGTCATATCATCATACTCCAAGCGGTTAAACTTCACGATAGACACCTTTGAACAAACAAATAATAAAGTGCCAAATATAACAAAAGAGGAAGTAATAGATAGTTCTCATGACTTTTACCAACATTTAATTAATGGAGAAACCTCATTAGATACGGAATTGAGTAATAGCATTTGGAAGAAAATTAGCACACATACCTATATAGTCAGTTCTATTGCATCAGTAATCGTTATAACTATCTGCTTACTCATCTTCTGCTACAGTCCAAAGATAACATCATGCATCGGATCCACCATACAGCGTCACAACAGTCGTCGGAAGCGGTCACAGCATGCAACGCCCCCAGGAGCCGCTGTTGAACATCCACAGTTTCCTATCTACAGCCAGGCCAATCGCCAACCGAAGCCGCCCAGAAAAAGGCCCGGAAGTGAAGAACCGCCAGTCGTCACCGATGAAGTACAACTATACGAGTTGAAGACTATTGCGGAGACGCCAGAATGTCCACACCTGAATAGAAGACCATCCTGAAGCCTGCCCCGGAGAGACGCCAGAATGTTCAAACATGAACATGACATTCTTGGCATTCCAACACACATCCAACTTATCACCGAGGAAGATGCGTGATATTATAAGATCAACTAACTTATCACGTACGGCGGTCGGCTCAAAGATGCTGCATCGGCGCAATACACCGACGGCACACAACTAAATACGTGTGTATGTGTATATAGAATAAGTTTAGTATATAAGACAATAATTTTAAGAAATAAATCAGTCATTGTTCACTCCTGACTTTGACTCATTACCCTTCCCAAACCTCTCACTGCGGCCAAGACACCTTTAGCCGTCACCCTGATCGGTCTTGTGAGTCTGCTCGACCGGCAGTGAGAAAACCATTTCCACCACCCCTAAATCCTACCCAATTCCATCTGTCGCCTTAGGTCTCCCGGTGGCAGATATCCTGGACTATTATATATAAGTATTTATAAAAATACGATATAGTAGGGCTAGGGGGATAGGGACATTAGGGTTTAGGGACCACAACAACGACGCCTTTGTAGGAATTAGATAGGTTGTAGGAATAGTTCATAGGACACCTAGGTTTACGACATAATACGTAGGATAGGTGTTAGACTAGATCTAAAATAGGGATAGGTTTATCGTAGGTAGGTTAGGCTAGATATAGGAACCAGTAGGCTTAAATTAGGATAAGTCTAGGTTTAGGTACGTGCAAGCTTAGGGCTATACTTAAGAGCTATCGAAGGTTAGGCCCTAACTTGTCCAATTGCTGAGAACCATTCGCTGCCCACGGCTGGTCACCTAGGTATTTTTAAAACCTACGAGTACAAGCACTTGGCATTAAATTATTACTGGCCGAATATGTATTCCGACGTTATTAAGGCTGTGAATTCGTGTGATGTTGGTATAGCTCACAAACATCAAAACCATTCAACCTTAGGTCATATGGGTAGATCTAAGTCTTGCTATAAACCATTCCAGATGTTAAACATTGATATAATTGGTCCACTACCTACTTCTAGAAGGCTAAACAATTATATTTTTGTTGTTTCGTGTTGTTTTTCCAAATATTGTATGCTTTTTCCCATTAAACGAGTTACTGCCGAAATAATTACTAAAATTTAAGAAGACAAGGTTTTTTTGGTCCATGGTATTCCATTAACTATTGTTCTAGATAAACAATTTATTAGTTCTACATTTAAAAATTTGATAACTAAATACAAAATTCCTAATTTGCATTATACGCCGCTGTATTCACCCCATGTAAACTTAGTCGAGCGTTATAATAAAACTATTATGACGGCTATTTCTACTTTTATCGAACGAGATCAGCGCGTTTGGGATTTGGTTGTTCCTAAGATTCAGTTTGCAATAAATTGCGCAGTAAAAGAGATGACTGGCTATTCTCCATCTTTTCTGGTCTTTGGTCGTGAATTGGTCACCTGTGGGTCACACTATGTGGTCAACAAATCTGACCCTAATATTGTCTTCGAACCGCGTGATACATATGCGGAGGCCCTCGGCTATTTGTCTCCTATCTTCAAAAAGGTACAAGCCGCTCTGATAGCCGCGCACCAACGTAATTTTAATTCTTATAATCTTCGTCGTAAGCCGGCCGATTTATTTTTTTAATTCACCTTGCCGGAATTTGACCACGAGAAAAATCTTCTTCGGGAACAGACAAAGATGAAAGACTAGTTAAGACATAACTTAGGTATTCATCGTCAACCACTTCAATACTGCAAAACACTACAGTGCATTGAAATATATTACTTAATAGAGCTAAATTTGGCAACAAACACTTCAATGTACAATAAGATATAGAACAGAGATAAATTCAACAATAATAGAGCTTTAATACCTCACTGAGCTCAAATTAGATTTTATAATTCACAACTGTCATATTTAAAATTCACACTTGTCTTGTCAATTCACGCTAATGACTGTACGTGCAACGTAAAACGCGCTTCAATGTAGGCTTTGACCCTTCATAAGTTAAATTTATTAAAGGATTACATTTTACAAGAATTTGGCTTTGTGCATCGTCTTACTGATTGATTAGCGTTTAATCTCTTTTTTAAATTTTAAAGATCGTTTTTGCAAGATTTAACAATAGCAACTAACAGAACAAACTAAAATAACAGCATCAAAGTAAAAAAATAAGAAGCATTTTACTTACTCTCAATAACTTATGATTACGTAACAAGCACTACATTTAAATAAGTATTTATTTCCCTAATCACAGTATGTATATTACAACAAACAACCATTCAAGGCATATATATAAACAAATGAATATATAACAAGACAATACAATGACCCAATATCAATCAACAAAATCTTTTTTTTATTATTTTTACGGCCTTGGTGTTGCACCATTCAGCCTATTCTTAAACCATAATCAACAAAGATTACCAACGTATTTTTGACTGAAGAGAAGCGACGAAACTAGGCACACAGCCATCTCGCGAGTTTTTATTGAATTAAACCTTTAACCGGCAATGCCGTAATATTACGAGTACATTCAACTAATTCTAGTTTTTTTTACATCAACATAAAAATCTAATGTCAATTTTCAATGGTAAAGTATCGATTCACTGAATCGATTCAGTACAACATATCGATTAAAAAGATCGATTAATTTGTTCCGAAGAATCGATTTTTCGATTAATCGATTTCAGGTCGCCATCCCTAGTCCCAACCACCATCATTGTGACTGAGTAACCGTCAGTAAACGTATGTAACCATCCAGCACCGAACACCTGAACAGCATCGCTGCCCACGTATGAAGATGTTTCATTTCTGAAGCCCTATAGGTAGAAGCCATACAGTCCACGCACACATAGAACACAGTCGTCGTGGGAACACTCTACAATCACACACCACCAGCGCACTATGGCGGACCAGCTAAGGTTTGATTCCTGGCATCCGTCACAAATTGTTTAGGTCTATTTTACTTATAAATATTTCGTGTTGTCTTATACTATTAGCGAACCCACCCACGGTTACGATTTTTAACAAATTGTTTGTTTCCGGTGCAACAATATTAACTAAATCATCATCGTCTTCCTAGCGTTACCCCAGATGCAACCTGAGGTTCTTATCTCCACTAAGCTATCGCTGCCTATAATTATTAGGTACCTCTGTCATGTACCAAATACATATAAAAATATTTTTGGCGATCCTGATGGAAAGTATATTATACGTAGAACAGCTGGTTCAATTAGTCGTATAATTGCATTTCATTTTATTGAGGTAGGAGGTCTAGTTTGAGTGCTGGATGTGGCGTAGTGGTTTTAGCGACAGTCTAGCCGGTTGACACTGCGCCGAGTTTAGTGGGTTCGATTCCTTCGCGAGACAACACTTTGTCTGATACATAAATAATTGTTGTTTTAATAAAAAATGGTACCAGTCATTATACGGTGTCTGTTACTTTTGTTAGAGGCGAACACGTACTGATTGTGTGGGCAAACTCAATTAAATTTAACAATTTGCGATGAAGAAATGGAAGCAGAAGACGCAGATTTTCCTCATATCACTCATCTGCACATCGCTTCATATTGGCATTACGAATCCTCGCCTAGGAAGTAGCACATATCATTCACCTGCAAACGCACTCTTAATCGGTTAGCAAAGGACAACGTTAAGATGATGATGATCATGAGAGCGCGGTTCATACGACGATCTTTTACATTTGTTCCTAATATTTCGCTGTACTTATGTCAATTCCTATTACTTGTTTGACTGTGTGCTAAGTGTTACTAATAGTAATACAGAGTTGGTTCGATATGATAAACAATTTTCAGCATAATAATTGAGGTACAAACGTAAACAAATTTCAGATACTTACAAAAACATGTACTTATAGACACCAAACGAACTGGACCTATTTATATGTACACTATTCTAGTCTATGTTTGAAAATGGCTGGAATAATTTTTGGTTTATTTTGCTTTAAACAGCTTGAAAACGTACGCTTTTTATTTAAAATAAAAATAATTGAGTCAAGCTAGAAACGAGATAGCTGAAAGTTTGCCGCGTAATTTATAAGAAAATTGCGACGCACTGTTATAGCCATAACAATCTAATTTGGTAAAAAAAGTTACGGTCCATTGTCAGACATTGCGTTGTTATTTTAATATGGCGGGGTGATATGTTAGCGCTGCGCGGCCGTATAAATATTTCATCGCATACAGACCGAAATATGAAGTGGTTAATTTAAATTCTGACTCGTCTGCGTGCTGCGGTCGAATACTCCGGTTATGCCACTTTTTATTTTTCACTTTTTCTACTCCCACTTCCTTTCTGAATGCAAGCGGAGCGTCGCTTTTATTGCTGAAGTTCGAGCGAAACATGAACGATTTTTCGTAGCGATCCGACAGATCTCGTAAAAATGCAACACTCGCTCACGTTTTTCTGTAACTGAAAGTAACTTTGTGAAATAGAGCAAGGCAAAGAAAGGAACGAAAAAAGAATACCGTCATCTATTTGGCAATTCGTTTAAAGTTTCAGGCATAAGTACTCATAAGTGAAGGGGTATCTTTGCGAAGTGCAGCAATGTGAACGAGCGGTTTCGAGTTTTTATTTGCCTTGGCTGACCACGAGGCCGCTGGGTAAATGTTTTAGTTTAGAACTGACGCATGAATAATAAAGGGACTGTTTTTGTGCCTAATTGTTATGAACTATGAATTACGAATTTTCGTTGAGTAGGTACCTACTTAGTGCGAGGAGTTTTTGCGATTTTACCGATCTTGCACATTATGAACGAAATTTGTTCAACCAATTATATGTTTAATATAATGGAATAAAAAAACGACAAAGATTTCAAAAACATCAATGTAAATAGAATTTAAAACGTACAAGAAATGACCTAACAAAACATTCCAAGAAAATATTTTTTGCGTAAGAAAATGTCACTCATCTACTTGAGTGCTGTTAACGCAACAAATTGTAAATCAAGTTTCATAAATCAGCCGCCTAATTTACAAAAAGTGCTCATTAATACTCAAGAAGGTAATTCCAGCGTACCTAAATCAGGGCTTGAAAATGTATAGCTATGAACTTCTAAAGGTTTTCGCGAACTGGAGTAAAAAGAGCCCACCTACCTCTTTTATGTTCCCTCGAGATCCCCGGTGAGTGCCGACCTCAAAATATTCAAGAATACTGGCGTTGAAGTGGTAATACACAAATAAGTAGACATTGTATGAAGGAATTGTGAAGGGAAGGTTTTTCCTACGTTTTGGTTTGTCATGTTTCTTGCAGCGGTCGGTGAGTTAAGCACTTAGTGTTATTTTGTTCGTCACGTTTAATTCCTTGTGGAACTTTGATGTTAGGTTTCTAATGTGATTGAATTTCTTGTCTATGTGGGTCATTCTTCAAGGCCTCGATTTTGATGGTCACACGGCAGTATGTCAATAGTTATTGAAGTTATGGCTTTAAACTATTTTTATATGTTTCTTTATGTAATACGGCAACCAAAAAAACAGTTTTACTGATATCGACCAACAATAAATAGCCGATATCTAAATCCAAAGACTGAAAACGGGGACAATATTGCTGTTCTCCGCATGTCACACTCATTGTGTAATTCAAACAATCGTGTATAATTTTCTATTCCCTTTACGAATTGCTATGTATTATACCTTAAAATATTTGTCCCAGGTAGTAGTTTTCGAAATAAATATGGACTTACATAAATGTTATAATATTTAAGAAATTTCATATAAAATGTATCGGTCACACGATTTTGGCACTCGTGTGAACGCGTGATGCAACCCTCAATAATTTGACTATTGAATGACTTTCGGCATCTTATTTGTATTCACGCGCATCACCAGTCAGCAAGCGACGGCCGAGGGAACCACACATGATTCTCGATGGCACATACGCGACAGCAGGGGTACGTAATTATTTCGTCATTATTTTTTTTACCTACGTAGGTAAGATTCATGGCTACTAAGTTTTAATGATTCATAGGATTCTCAACAGTTCTTATTTATTGTAATAATAGTCTGAATAGGTAAGATTGCCATAAGAGTTCTTGAATTACGATAATGTTTTACTGTAGATAGTTATTTAGGAATTACAAAAATTTCATCAGATTTGTGGCATCAGATTCGTGTTCCCAGTACCATGAATCTGACTCATTGAACCACGAATCTGATTAGCAGCTTTTTAATACCGTGTAATTTCATTTTAAACGTTACTTTACGGTGTAAAACTACTTAAAGCCATTTAATAAGTATTTTTGCGAAAACTTTTTTTAACTTACCGCCGTAAATGAAAACGATATTGGAGGAGGTGGATTGTATTATTTGATTTCTTGTTGTCTTTGTGACCTTTTAGTTAATAGTTTGTTTAGATGGAACATATAGACGACGCAGGCTGCTTTTATATCTATAACTCATTATGCATTGTGTAACATGTATTATACTTATCAATAAAACTATCTTTATTACAGATCAATCTACATCTAGTCAAACATACCGCGACGTAGCCAAGAGGAGAAACTAGATCTTTCTTTGGCCATCCATCCAGTTATAATCCAACTAAATTCAAAATTAAACATCTGGTACCTAGATGATGAAACCCTAGGCGGTGACGTAGAGTCTGTGTACCAAGATCTAGCACTTCTGAAGTAAATTTTTTTATCCATAGGCTTAGAACTGAATACAAAAAAATGCGAATTTTTTTTTAATGACAATTTAGATAAATCCTCTATTCTTTCAAAATTTCAATATTTGGCTCCCAATATCACTCAAGTTGAAAAAAGTCCTCTTCGCCTCCTGGGGTCCCCAATTTTAGACGACGGTTTTGATTCCTTTATACAGCTAAAAATTCAAAATGTTAGTGAAATTTCTGACAGGCTACTCAAAATTAATATACCTACATTCGGCTTTCACTATAATTCGATATTGTATTTTTGTCCGTAAATTTACGCACGCATTACGGTGTTCACTTTTTTGAAAAAATCCAACTCCACTCATTCAAATTGACAAAATTATACAGAATAACCTGAGTAAAATTTTGAATGTGACCCGGAACGACCCGGTGTGGCTACAGGCGTCTTTACCTGTGCGCTTGGGCGGCCTCGGCGTTCGCAAAATTACCGACGTAAGCCTGCCAGCGTTCTTGTCATCGGTCCACAGCACTGCAGTATTGACTAGGAAAATGTTAGCTCCCACACTGGTTGATTCTGAGGTGCCGTTTAAGACCGATGCCTTGAACGCTTGGAGAAATGCTTGTCCAACTGAATTACCCCGAAACTTATCCTCCCAGAGGCAATGGGATGGGCCGCTTTGCAGCATGGTACGAGAAAACCTTCTCAATACATCGTCCAAAACTGCAGAGCGTGCTCGCCTGCTGGCTGTGGGAGAATGAAAATCGGGCCTCTGGCTCCAGGCACTGTAGGTACCTCCAATATAGGTACCGTGTTAGACGATACGACCTTTCGCTTCGCTACTTGCCTCCGTTTAGGTGCGTCATGTGTCTCTCCGCATCGTTGTCACTGTGGAGAGGCTGTCGATAGCCTTGGTCACCATGGCCTGTCATGCAGCAGGAGCGCGGGTCGTATTTCACGACACTCCAACCTCAATGACATACTGCGCCGTGCTCTTGCCACAGCTGGCGTTCCAGCCCAACTTGAACCTCAAGGCTTGGCACGCGACGATGGCAAAAGACCAGACGGGATGTCGTTTCTGCCGTGGAAGCTGGTTAGGCCTTTGGTATGGGACGAAACATGTATCGATACCCTTGCGCCATCTCATCTTCCCAGCACAGCAGGTTATCCGGGCGTTGCTGCTGCTACAGCGGAGACCCTCAAACGGCGCAAATATGTAAATCTAATAGGAGATTATGTATTTGAGCCGTTTGGGGTCGAAACATTGGGGCCATGGGGTCCAAGTGCGAGATCACTTTTTAGAGATCTCGCAAAGAGACTCATAGACGCCTCGCGTGACCAGAGGGCTGGCACGTATTTGGCTCAAAAAATAAGTATAGCCATACAACGAGGCAATGCTGCCAGTCTTCTGGGCAGGCTTCCAATTGACTGCGATGAGTTTAATGACGCCTTCTAAATTTAAATTTTTATTTTTTTGATTTTTCACTTGTAACTATATATTAATTAGTTCTTTTTAATTATTTTAATAATTATTGGATAATATGATCTTTGATTAATGTTTAAATAATCATTAATCAAAGACTTAATAAAATGTTTTTGTTAGTGAAATGCAAAAAATACTGTGATTTAGTAAGCTGTGCTAGATATTAATCAAAAGAAGAGTCAACGTTATATTCTTGTTGTAATTTTTTTTTTCAATCCTTCTTTATGCCAGTGTGATTGTAATTAATAAGACTTTTACTTTTAATGTTACGATAATCATAAAGACTGATTTATAAAATAGCTAGTTACTTTTATCAGACAATTATAAAGTAACACTGTGATGTGTGAGCTTATGCAAGATTGTAATTATACTGTACATGTTACATTTGTATTGTAACTTGGGAACATCATAAGACAGTATGATTGTAATTATTGTGTAACAGTATATTTGTGTTAGTTATTGAATTAAAGTGAAGTCATGTTAATAATTGAAATAAATATTACTTTTTGATTGTATTTGAGATATTTCATTAATGTTCAAACAACCTTACTATCTTAAATGTTATATCAGTGTGCCTATTGACATTGCAAATCTGAAAACATTAATATCTCATTGGATGATGACTATAATATAGACCTTCATCCTTTATGTTCGCTTAGATACGATTAGACCAATAGCTATGCAAGCAGTAACGTGTAAACTATTCTAAAGTGTGTATTTCATAGGCATATCACATAATAAAAATCTAAACTTAGATGCTTGCTTGATCTTACAGCTTATGAGTCTGTTAAACGAGCTTAAGCTGTTGATTTTAACATCAAATTTTATCATATCAGATTCGTGGTTTGCTACGTCAGATTCGTGGCACCAACATTTTTAAAAGTGAATATTTTCTTTATTTGTCGATCGATTTTGGTGTAATTACACCATTTGGTTTGTATTGTTTTGAAGTTTGATAAACAGAAGCCAATTTTGTAAAAATATGAAATAAAAAAAATGCCACGAATTTGATGCGAAGAATCTTGCGCGAAGAATGACCCATGTTATTAGTGATGCGGTTTGGTACATATATTTAATATAAAATCCTTGCGTTACTCACTGACTGACTGACTGACAGACAAGCTACAGCCAAAACGATTAGACGCAATAATCTGAAATTTGACATGTATGTTCTTTTGGGACCGAAAGGACGCACTAAGAAGGGATTGCCTAAAAATACCCAGGGGATTGGGAAAAGCAGGTAAATTGAAAAAATGTGCGGGCGTAGCCGCGTGCTTCCTCTATTATAAATACCGTAATCAATTGTTTGAATGTTGAATTCCTTACGAGAGTTGATTGTGTATTAACTAGTGTTAGTACCAGATATTTAAACTACCTAAATATACCTATGTATCTAAATGTTTTTATACATTTGTTGCATTATTAACTAAATGTCAAGATGAATTGAGACTACGAAGAGATTTGTCAAATCCGCACTATGATTTTAGCAGTATCTTTAATGACATGAATTTTGAAGTAACGTAAATCAATATCCTTAATTATGAAACTAGAGTCTTAGAAACCTGCCACTTTAACACCAATTCGTGGATCACACAAAGATAAACATGATAAATTATATCCAGGCACAGCACAAATCAATCACACAAATTTATCAAGGGTGAAAAATGAACCCAAGACCACCGGCGTAGCAGTGTGCATCACTTACCAATAGACTACAGCAAGAGTCTAGATGAACAGGTCAGTTCCACTTCTAGTTACAGTTATTTATACTTGTATTCGTAACCTATCTACTTAGGTCAGAAACCTGGATCTCCATTTACACACCACAGTAGGATAAAAAGTACAAGACAGATTACTGAACAAAGTCAGATAATACTTACACTAGAGGACCCGTGCTGCTCCACAGCATATTTTAATATTATAAAAAAGCTCTTACATATAGGTATGATGAGTACATTGTAGCCTTATCTAATAAATAAAAAGATTATATTCTAACCAAAAATATATATATCACAAAACTTCTTTCTCACAACTCAAGGCTTTATGTTGCACCTTAGGTATCGTGAAATTTCCACCTTGGCATTACTGAATGGTTTGCCGCGCAATAGGAATATAATAATATATAATATGTATAACTGAACATTGACGAAAGAAAGTTCTTCAATATGACTGTGTTGCCTGGTGTTGCCCTACCATTCTTTCCATTAGGACATTGTAATGTATTTCGTCCAGGTGCCCAGAAAATAGCAAGTTATGAACAATTTCACCAGTACCATAGTCAGTAAACGTATTACTGTTTTCCAGGTGAACTCTGAATTGACACTCGGGATATAGCTCACTTACACTCCGAAGTGTAACATGCCCTGCGCACTGTCCATTGGCACCCATCACACGTTTGTAATCTGTTGCATTAAATTTGTAATGGTCTGGCCATATGCTTCGTCTTCAACAATGAAGTTACTATATATACATCCCACTTATTGACTATGTTATCAACAGTGGCCAAACGAATTTCATAATGTTTATTCTCACTTCCATATAAACAATAAGAACATACATACATACATATCGTCACGCCTTTTATCCCCGAAGGGGTAGGCAGAGGTGTATTTCTACACCCACTTTTCGCCAGATATACTTTAGTCCCACGTAATAAGGGGCGAGCCTATTGCCGTACCGGGCACATTTCCAGACTCCGTGCTGCTACTGAGAATTTCGTGACAGTAAAACTTAATAACACTTCCCGACCCAGGAATCGAACCCGGGACCTCCCGATCCCACGCGCACATTTATGCCGCGAGACCAACGAGGCAGTCGTATAGGGTTTGAAGTCGAGTTTTCCGTCTCTACGCAAAGATGGTATTTGCATCGTGTAATCCCTTAGTCGCCTCTTACGACACCCACGGGAAGATAGGGGGTGGTGACACTTGTATTCTATGCCGTCAACCACACGGCTGAAACAATAAGAAATTGCGCGGAATAAGCATTTACCGTCACCAAGAATGGAAATCACTTGAAAATAAAATTGTTGATGGTAGAATTAATCAAATCTGAACCCGTTACCACACGTATTTTTAGCAGTAGGAGGAACATCCGGTACCAAATCTCTAACAGGGCCGTCATTGACATATTCTTATTCTTTGTTCAAACTTTCTCTGAGCATTTTTCAATTTCCTTCCAAGAATCATCATTATAATGAAAACACAACTACTCATAAAAAATACGCTATTAAATCAGAAACTTAAGTAAATAACTTACGCTAACTTCACTTTTTCTGTATCTGTCAATATTTTACTATCAAAATTAAAAATATAGAAAAACAACTTTTTTTTTATAAGTAAGAAAATAGGTTTTATTTTGTGTATGGGTGTGATTAATCCATCATAATGTAGAAATGTATCTAATAATGACGTTTATAGTTTTGGTCAAAATTGTAGTTTTGGCAGGAATGGTAGCTTTGGTAGCAATCGTAAGTAACATTGCTACCAAAACTACAATATGTGCCAAAAATACAATTTCTACCAAAACTACTATTCCTACCGAAAATACTATTCCTATCAAAACTACTATTCGTACTAACACTATCATATCTACCATTTATTCAAAACTACCATTTCTACCAAAACCGCCGGTGCTGTCAAAAGTACCTACCTTTTCTCTCAAAACTACTATTCTTACCAATACTACAATTTCTACCATAACTACCACTTGTAATAATAGGTATAATTAATTAATAATATAATTTAATTTACATATAATTTCGTTGATTCAGAGGTACCGTACTACAGATATGTGCCCGACCCAGTTCTCGAGAATGGTCGTGCATTGTTGTACTGGGATCGGTCTATCATTACAGACAGGACTATTGTAGCCAATAAGCCTGATATTGTAGTGATAGACCGAGCAGAGCGACTCGCAATGTTAATCGATATCACCATACCGCATGACGGCAATCTCGTGAAGGCAGAAAAAGAGAAAGAGATTAAATATTTGGACTTAGCTCACGAGATTGTTGACATGTGGGATGTGGATTCGGCGATCATTGTGCCGATAGTCGTGTCGGTAAATGGGCTAATCGCCAAGAGCCTCGATCAACACCTAAAGAGGCTCGCACTAGGCAGCTGGATCAAGTCCTTGATTCAGAAGGCAGTTCTTCTTGACACGGCACGCATTGTGAGGAAGTTCCTGTCTCTGAGGCCCTAACCGCCGGTGGCTTGGTCCCTGTACCCGACACCGGTGGGTCTCCGTGGTCCCTTTTATATTTTTAAACGTTTTTTATTTATTAAATGTAGGTAGTTTATTAATATAAATTGAATCATGAGAAATATGATAAATAAAGGGTATAATTATATGACAATAGTACTATGAACCGCAGTAATATGTTCCACATAAATAAAAATTGCCCGAAGAAAGTCCGTAATTTAAAAACACGAAAAATCAGTTCACCCAACATTAAGAGAGCCCGCAGATATACAATTGTATGTTGGTCGACTAAATCGCAGAGTATACTAATAGGTGTAATTACTTAGCTTGCTAGCCCGCACATCTTCTCCAACTAAATCGTCCAACTAATTAATTGGATACCGATCGTATCAGACCGAGATTCCCTTCCGATTACGCACAATTAAAAAGTTGTCCAACAAAATTATAGAAATACGCAATTTACTCGTTCGATAGTCGGCCAACAATTGTTTGTCTGCGGGTTCTCTAAGGGTTAACTGGTAACATTCGGGGAATATTACCTGCCATCATCGATAATTCACTATAGTGATAATTTGACCAACATCGGACATAATTTTACACATTACCACACTCACACCCAGGCACCGGAAAGTAAGGCAAGGTCACCTAAGGAGGCATAACGTGTTTTCCTGGCAGTTACCGCAAGGAACTTATTAGATGCTATAAGAATATTTTTGAATTTAGAACCGTCCATGTAGAGAGAAAGCAATGGAATCTTAAGAAATTTATAGGAAAATATTGAAAAATAGGTTCAATGTCCACACCTATCTTCCTTCAAACTTACACAATTTAAATGAGCATACCATCAAATGAAAGAGCTCTTTTCAGCGCGTGTTTTAGGTCTATAACGAAACGCCTACCTCAATGAGAACCAGATATATAGAAGCAGAAAGTCATTGACTACGGCTACGAAAACGTAAAAAATGTATGGGAGAAAACTGTTTTTGCTTGATGAATGGGAGCTTGATGAATGTGCTAGTTAGGTAATTTCTAATGCTTGATGACAAATCTATGCAGCGAGAGCTTTCATTTAAAAAAAATCATGTGAATCAGTTGCGTAGAACGGGATGGCCGACTCATTTTATAAAACACAAATTCTTTTAATATGTAGAATACACCTAAAACGTGGCTTGAAAGAAGTAGGTATAAAATATTCAAGTTAAACGTAGGCACTTAATCTACTGTCATGTTTGCCCGTAATAAAAGTTATACTCATACAATTCTATTATGAAAAACGTACCTCGTACTTTTTACTCTCTGACTTGGTCATTACTGTATGCGTAACTTTTTAGGTCATGTAATTTTTTATTATACCCATTTTTACACAGACCCCGCGCTGGGAATTATCCTGTGTTACGGGAGACTTTACATACATTCCTAAACACCTATGTACTTATTTTTGTAATTGTTTATTATTATTTATCGCTTGCCAAACGGTGAAAGAAAACATAATGAAAAACTTGCATGTACCTATAAGATTTCTCCATAATGTTTCGAAAGGAATGTGGATGTCTGCCAACCCGTTGGAGGTCAGCGTGGTGGACAATGGACTTCTTATAGGCGAAGAAGGTTTCGCGCCAAGTGCTGTGTTGGTTTTTCATACAAACGTCGACCAAATAATTAAAAAGTTCGTTTCTCTATCTGAAAACATTCAGCAAATCTGAGTATCATTGATATCTTTGATTGAATAAACCTTACCTTACTTCTTATATTAATTTAAACATCGCACATTAATAATAACGCACCTACGTAGACCCTTAGGTATATGTATCTACACGTCTATTCAGATTATTTAAAGTAAGTCAAACAGAATCCTGTTCTTCATAAAGTTCATTGTGATTGATTTATTGACAGGTGTTTGAATATATGAATTCAGAAACTTACATAACTTTCGCTCTTACTGTAAGAAAGAGCGCGGTCTCCCGTCAAGTTGCCGATGCCACGTAATATTTCTGGCACGAACGAATCCAATTGTTTCAATTTGTAGCTACGTAGTGAATACATTATGATCGTATAGCACCTCCGTGATACCTACTCCACCTTGTTGACAGCACGCGTTCTGCTTGGATTGCCTTCTGTGTTATAAATGAGGTTGCTTCGATGGTCGTGAAATTGTATTTGCAGTCTAAAGATCTATTTACTTTTGGGTGCTGAGCTTATCGACAAACAATTTTTCTGACTTGTTATAACTTTTTGTTAGCCAACCATCGAACCTTATTATCTCAGTTTTACGTCATAATTCTACTATTGACGTTGCTTTAGTTACGCTTAGAGAGTACAGCCTAGAAGAACCCCCTTGCCGTTATATGGGCTGCTTGGTCGTCGATCACTGACGGAAATAAATTACAAGTAGGTCGAATAGTAACTATATACACACGTTTGACACGATACATGATAAATTGTTCCTTTTCTTTACTCTTCTTCGCTCTTAAATTATTTATTTCAATATTATGTTCACGCTTCTATACCCTACCAATAGAACGTTTCTGTAAATCAAATATACATTCAAATTACATTTAAATCCTTGCGTTACTGACTGACTGACAGACAAGCTACAGCCAATACTATTGGGCACAAGAAGCTGGAATGGGGACCGTAGGGGCACTATGCTATATGGGAGTGCCCAAACTTCCTACCAATATGCCGGCTTAGCTACGGGCATCCTCTAGTGATTAGTATAATATTCTTAAAATGATCTCTACAACTCAAGCGGTTCAGTTCATCGCTTTGTATGATATAATGTAGTCTATATAAGATGTATATGATGTATGTGTATGAGAATAAGACGTAAGATATAATCTGTGGCAATCAGTATGATAAGTTGATTACACATATATACATATTATGTTAGAGGTACTATTTGCGAAAACCAGTGTATTTCAATCACAATATCTACTGTTTTGAGCGCGTAAGAGTTTACACTCGACTAACACTATCGCGTTGCTGTCCAAAAGCTAGTTTAAATACAATTACTGCAAAAAAAATAGTATCATGCAGTTGCATCAGATCATGTTTAGCGACCGATAAATCACCTCTTTGAGCCAATTCTTGGACTGGGTTACAGATTAAAAAATCTTAAAGATAAATATAAGCATATTTCCCTCAAAAAAATATCAGTCTCTACAATGTAAAACTGATAGACTACATTCCCTCATATAGTGTAAAATTTAAGGCACTAGTGAGTTTGGCATATTAAAGTATCATATTGAGAAACAAGTAAGTAGATGAATATTATTTATCTATATTACTGATATATGATAGTCTCATTCATATCAGTAATATATGTAGATAAATTATTCAACAAAATGACAAAATTTCATTAATTTATCCCAATATCCTGAAAACCTTAATTTAACACAATTTTAAAAACCGTAAAATTAATAAAAAACACTGCGACGTGTTTTATAAAGTGTTGCTTCCCCGATATTATCGCGTCCCCCAAGAGACAAGAGTGCGCAATCCTTACCTTTTGGTGACTCGAAAAGTGTACAATAGGCTGAATTGTGTGGTGTTTACACCATCGTCTGCGAGTGGCCGACTTCGTAACCAACAATGAGCGTTCTTCCCCGTAAGTGTCAGTCGTTGTTGTCCTGAATAGAGGCCATTAGGCTCGCTGCAGTCGAGCATCGCGGTGGTTTCCGTAACATACAGCCGGGTACACAGGGGAAATCCTCCGGAAAATGCCTCCTTCAAATATGTATAGGTATTTACATTATTGTGCTCGGACAACGATAAGTACACACTCCACACTAAATGGGATTTTAATATCTACATATCTATATTTTTTATTGGGGATAGTTCAGAATATTTACAACTTGCTCATCACTGTTACTTTATTACGTAGTGGCAAGTTTAGTATTTATACATACATACATACATAAACTCACGCCTTTTTCCCGTCGGGGTAGGCAGAGACAACGGAACGCCACTTGCATCTATCCTTACAAACCTCACGCGCTTCCTCTACATTCATTACTCTGTTCATACATGCTCGCCGGTTCCGGGTGCTTAGGACCTTCCCGTTTTTCAGAACGTCACCAATTTGGTCGACGAATGTCCTACGAGGTCGGCCGCGACCGGCTTGCCCATACACGTTAGCCTCATATATTTGGTGCGTCATTCTTTTTTCACTCATTCGCTCCACGTGCCCAAACCATTTCAGCATTCCTTTCTCAATCCTTGTCACGACATCTTCTTTTAGGCCACATCGCTCTCGTATTACTGCATTCGGAATTCTATAGTATTTATACTTCCTTAAAAATGTATTGGCATAGTTTGAGGAATGCACACTCTACATATGTGTGCATTCCTTAAACTATGCTCATTGTCATTATGTATTTATAGTTACTAAAATAATGTAACTTATGCAATTAATAAATTATCTAAAGAGCACATGAATAAGGCGTACCAAGTTATACAGGTATCATAAAACGAGAATCCCTAAATTAGCTGCCTCGATTTGATAATATTACTTAATTACTTATCAAGTGAATAGCTTAGGTATATTTATTTATAAATAATAATAATTATGTGTGCCTCTACAAAAAAATTACTACCTTCCTAAATGAAACCAGCTGGTTCTAAATAATTCCTTTTGAGTATTGCACATTTTTTGCGCATAATGCTGAGAAATTTATACAGCCAGAAACGGCAGTGTGCTTCACAAAATGTGCGCGCCACTGTGCCTTTGTCACAAAGCGTTGAAAACTGACGCCTGAACACAGTCTGAAGAATTGCTCCACAGTACGAAGCAAACGAACGGCTCTTTGTTTCCTCCTCATTTCTCTCCATTGTTCAATAGCACTATACATATTTATTATGTATTATCACACTACACATACAACCGAATGTTTCAAACGGTGGAATTGTATTCAGATGTTTTATGTTGCTTTCCTTTAGTTGTGGGCCTTTTGTCGAGATTCGTGATTGAATACTAACGAATTCAAAATCGGTATGAGGTTGTTCTATATAACTCTTGTGTGTACAAAATTTTCACTTACTTTCAGGGAAATAAAGTCATGAGTAGTACGCGAATTATTTCGTATTTTTATACTGAACTTAGTTTTATGAGGGAATTCACACGTTTGGGTGTAAATTAGTCTTATATTCTGGTCTGGATATTAATGGAATTAATAATGTACGTAAAAGTACAAGTGATTGATGTAGCATTTTTCCTTTTACAATGCTTACGATAGTCGACAGTTAAATTACGTCATCACGTTTGTACCGGCTAACCGATTGTGACTGAATATTAGCTTTTCCACAGAGTGATTGCCTATATACTCTCCGAAACCTAAACATTAGCTATATTCCATGGTTTTGACTAGTGTTAGTTTACTCATAGGTACTGACTCTGTATAACGACTGTCAAAGATCTATATGACAGACGGATCCGACGGTTTTTGCTTTTCGTGGGTTTGAGTGTTTCCTGTGTTGTTCTACTTATATAGATCAACACAGGATTATCGTTACGTATGTAATGGTAGGTACGTTACATATTTTTATACAAAATATAACAGAAAAAGTGTCATGCAATTTTATTTTATGTAAACGTCATTAAATTTTTGAGCTTGAACCGAATATCTGTGTTTATTCTAAAATTGGTCAGGTGAAGAATTTCGAATAATGCGTTATCTATACAGTCTCAAACAAGCAATGTATAGCATATAGTATACGTACATAATTATGTCTGTACTTAATTATTCATGAGTGGATTGGCGCTGTTATCAAATATCGCTTGGATTCAGGTCAGTGCGTTGTGGTCGATCAAATCACTGCGATTGCTCGCTCAAAAGAATCAATGCCGTCCTCAACACCTACCATAATAGCATTATATTCATCTATGTATTGTTGACTACGATTTGAAAGCAAATTGATTGATAATGCTTTTATAATAGATGCGAAAATGCGGATGCAGATGCGTGGATAGAAGAATGTGAACAGTAAGAACAGTTTGAGATTTTTTTGGTATCTGGTTGGAAAATCCTCATGGAGTCCCTCCGCCCTGGGGGAAGGGCGAAGGGGACTGTCAGACTCTTACTGACTAAAAACCAACCCGTGTTCCTAATGTATCCGTGTGTCGGGGAGTCGGGTATCACTGAAGCATTCCTCGCTACCTACCCGACGGGTCTTGGCCCGCCAGATGGTCAGGCGGGCCCCGAACAAAACCCCCTTGGTGGCGGATGAAGGTGTTGGGCTCCGCCACCAAAACACCCAGCGGCCGCAGAGGATAGGGAGGACGGCAACGCAACACCGCATCTCCTCTTCCTCTGCGGCCCCACCGCGACGCAGTAAATGGTACGCCCCCATTTGGTCGCGGGAGATAGGGCGCGCGGCAACGAAACACCGACACGCCCCTCTTCCCGCGACCGCACCCGACCGCGAGGGACAGACAGATCTGTCCCCCGCATCCGCACCTTGGGACGCATCCTACGCAGGCCTCACCCAAGTCCGCGTGGAGCGTCCCCTCCCGGGAGCCCGCTTAGCTTCACCGTAGGCGTACCTCTAACCCACGGTTACTGAGCCCCTCACCACGACAAGGTGGAGATCCCATGGGGGGGGGGAATCTTTTTACGGCTATTATAATGGATTGGTCACTTTAGATTACATGAAATAATATGTTCTTAAATTAAAAATAGGTGTGGGGTATAAATATTTTGTGATACAAGGTTATTGTAATTTGAAACACATACATCTTTCGAATGATAATATTGAGTTGAAATCTTGATAGATGAGAGAGGTCTGACTGAGGATGGCCCAGTGTAATGAAAGCTACTGTTAAAATATTACATAACTTAACTCTGAATTGGGACGCGGCGACATTATTACACTTGTCATGAAATTGCTCTTAGTGATACTTTGATAAAAAAAGTAATATTTCAAAAGCATATAATAACACATCATATTTTTAGTACTAACCTTTTGTAGGATTTAATCGGGATACTGTTAAACATACCAAATTAATCCCAATACCTTTCATGACATAAAGTGGAAATATACAACCTAATAACTTGAGCATACATACACAGAACAGTTAATTGTTCTGTGCATACATATTACTCGATTAGTTTACGTAACATATGACTCTGTAGCATTACATATCACAGGATATATGGATAATTCAGAGGCAGTAGAGGCTGGCCCGACCATAGATTACGCGGCGGAAGTAGAGGAAGGTGTTGCTCGCGAGCCGGAAGTGGTGCGATCCGGTGCGTTATCGCCAGAGCTTCCGGGAGCGCAGCTATCCGAATGGAATTATTGTTCAAATATTTTATGGTATCTCCTGTAATGCCGATGTTATTTATGGGTTTGACTGCATTGTAAGCGCGTTGACACTCTTATGCGATTGTGAATCGGTTTGTAGTTCACTGTGGCAAAGGCCGAACATGAAAACCGAAAGTTGTATTTTAGAGCTTTGTCACAGTATACCGTTGGAAATATTTTACCACACAAGTACAACTCTTTATGTAAGAAAAGTAACAAGTAGCACATGTGTGCATAATAAACACTCTAAAATTGTACTAGTACTGTGTCAGCATTTCAGTAAACTAGGATTTTTAAGAAATACAAATAAATATTATCGAAGAATAACTTAGGCCAAGTTTCCTGAAGCAGTAACTGCAGCGGCGTGGCGGCCGATTTTGTACGGCTTGTCGTCCTGCCCCTTCTTTGACGGTTACCGCAGCACCAACGGAACCCAACTTGGGCATGTTTGAGACACACTTGGCCGGTTCCTTTTTATACACCACGTGTACCGGTAAAATAAAATTATTCTGAAATGCTTCCCGTACAGATTTTGATCAGTAAAGCCACTACGCTAATTACATTAGTTAAATAAATGCTTGTTGGAACTTACTGCTTACAATTCCGACGACATCAGGTTGTCTTTGTCGATATAAAAATAATGTTCAGGCAGACGATTATCCACCCTGATGATCGTCGTTTCCAGCTGATCCTTTGGAGAGAGAATCCTCGCGATCCCATGGTCGTCTACGAGCTCAATACTAATACGTACGGGTTAAGGTCAAGCCCCTACTTGGCAATACGTTCTCTTTGGGAGCTTGCAGACCGCGAAGGCTTACGTTTCCCACGAGCCCCATTCCCATTCCACCATCTTGAAAAACGATATGAACGTGGATGATATTTGTTCAGGCGCCTCCACAGCGGACGAGGCGATCCTCCTGCGGGACGAATTGATAGGTATTTTGGCCTCTGCTGGTTATGAGTTGCGCAAATGGATTTCCAACTCACCAGCGCTTTTGGAAGGCTTGCCAGAGGATCATCAGCAAGATCCACATTTATTTGAGATTGTTGACAACCCCGCCATGATGGCTGTTCTCGGCGTTCAGTACAGACCAGTCCGAGACATCTTTAAGTATAACGTAGACTTGAAATTACCTTGTTGCCAGTTACTGTCACCAGAACCTTTGATCCAAACGGTTGGATTTGTCCTGTCATATTTTGGGCAAAATGCTTCTTGCAGAAGCTTTGGACAGCAGGATTGACCTGGGACGAACCTCTACACGGTACTCTTGTTTAGGAATGTACCTCCTTTGTATCCTCACTTCCTGCCGTCAACGAGATCTCCTTGCCTCGTCCCATCCTTCCTCCCGGGAAGTACAAGGCCACCCTTCACGGGTTTTGTGATGCCTCGGAACGTGGTCACGCGGCCGTGGTGTACTTGCGTACAGTCAGTGCCTCAGGTCAGGTGAGGGTTTCCCTGATCATGGCGAAGAGCAAGGTTGCACCGCGTCGGACATCTCTGACCATTCCGAAATTGGAGCTCTCGGAAGCAGCACTACTTGTACGCTTATTGAACCACGTGTCTAGTACTTTGGGTAAAACAATTTGTATTAATGGAACCTACGCCTGGACAGACAGCCAACTTGTTCTTTGTTGGTTGAAGGCTTCTGTCCACACCTTGGAGGTATTTGTCGCTAATCGCGTTTCCCAAATACAAAACTCTGAAGTCAAGCTTGTTTGGAGACACGTGCCAGGTGAGCTCACCCCGCTGATTGTGCCTCGCGCGGATGCTTGACACCTAGTTTGATAGGTCATTCGCTGTGGTGGGGTCCGGAATGGTTGAGTCCACCAGAAATTGATTGGACTCGAACGCCAGTTTTGAATACTTCTAATTTGCCGGGTCTACGAACACCCGCTCTTGAGAAGGTAGAATGCGCCTTCGACCCCGATTTTTTGTTGAATCGTTACAGCTCCCTCGACAAGTTGTTAGGTGTTACTGCTTGGATAAAGCGTTTTGTTTTTAACTTTAGGCACCCACAACAAAAACGACTGACACCGTTTCTCTCACAACAGGAGCGACAGGAGTCCCTCACCTTTTGGATTTGTTCTGTGCAATTGGCGCATTTTGAGACGGAGATTGCTATCCTTAAGTCAGGGAGATCGAAGTTATCGGCCCCTTTTTGGACGAAACGGGTCTCTTGCGCGTTGGAGGGCGTCTCAAGAACGCCAAGCTCCCTTACGGGGCACGTCACCCCCTTTTGTTACCCAAGGACGGTCATTTGGTACGCTTGTTGGTAACTGACCATCACCTTAAAAATTCGCATGCTGGTTGTAATGCGCTGTTGGCCATTTTGCAACGCGAATTTTGGATTTTGTCTGCCCGAAGAATTATTCGGCGTGTAGTCTTTCGCTGCATCCCTTGCTATAAGCTCAAGGCTTCTACCATGCAGCCCTTGATGGGAGACTTACCGGCAGATCGCGTAACTAAGAGCAGGACGTTTGACGGTGTTGGCATGGACTTCGCTGGTCCCTTTTTGGTGAAAACGTTGACACTTCGAAACAGCAAGACTGTTAAGGCCTACTTGTGTGTTTTTGTTTGTCTCTCCACAAAGGCCGTACACTTAGAACTGGTCTCCTCGCTTACGACCGAGGCGTTTGTAGCCACTGCTACTGGGCTGCCTTCCTTGATCCGTTCTGATTGCGGCACTAACTTCAAGGGCACTTATAATTATTTGAATGATGTTGCTAATATCCTTGAAACCAACAAGGCTGATATAGGCAATAGGCTTGCCCGACGTGGGATAAATTGGTTGTTTTCTCCACCAAATTGTCCACACTGGGGTGGAATTTTTGAGGCCGCTGTAAAATCGGCCAAAACACACTTGCGCAGGACAATCGGTGAGACGGTCCTTACATTTGAGGAACTCGCAACTGTGTTTTGTAAGATTGAGGCCGTTTTGAACTCTAGGCCATTGTGCCCGATCTCCTCAGATCCGAATGATTTGGAGGCCCTTACGCTGGGCCATTTTTAAATTGGTCGCCCACTTGTCGCCTTGCCTGAGTACTCCTATATTGATACAAGACCAGGGGGCTAATCGTGCTATTTTCAAACGTTCAAACGTTGACAACGTAACGTATTTGGTGAACGTTTGGTTTTAGTTTGGTTGATGTCAAACATGGCATCGTGCTAATTGTATTGAGCGTTCGAACCGTACACGCAACCCTTACGTTGGGCTTACGTCAAACGTTTAGTGCTTGACACCGGTTTTTGAAAATAGTAAGTACTATTCTTATCATTGACATATACTCTAACGATAGACGAAGCATTCCCTATAAATATTTTGTTCAAATTGTCTAATGTATGACGTCTAATCGTACTAGCGCAGCACGCAGGCGCAAGCAGTGCCAATGACTTACAGTGTCTAGTTATTATTATAGCCAATCAACAACAACAAGTCCTGGCATCTTACCAATGAGTATCCAATAGTTCTCTAACACTACTGGCTGCTTATGGCCATTAGCAAAGACTATTTACATCACAGAAGATATGTTTTCTGCCTACGATATTTCATCAACATAATTAAGCCAGGGTGTGCTTTCGCTCTACTGATCTGTCCGATCGTAGAGAAGAGGCATTCGGGTTCGCGCTCCCGGCTCGCTCGAGCAGTCGCAATCACTACCAATATCCCCTCCGTGATTGCGGCATCCTTTATTACCTTTGACATCCTTTCCAAACACCAACCTCCTTTAACACTCTCTTGTCCTATCCTGTATTTCCCTTCCGTTCCTTATCCGAAGTAGAGGTGAAGAAGATGGCGCAATGACTGCAAGGGGATTAAATACTACTTTACCCCAGGAGGGTACCGGATGTACCGGAGAATCCCTCTCTGAGCATTGTCGCTCAGACTGCCCCATCGTATCTGGGGGGGGCAAAATTCCCAACGGCGACGCGCTTTGCCACACGTCACGTTTTGTCTCCCCTTCCAACAGAGGCAAAAAGAGGGCTAGGGAATGCCTATTTATACAAGTATGTGGCGTAAGCAAGAGGAAGCATGTTAAAAAGATTTGTAATGAATGGTGGGATCAGGAAGTAAGTGGTGTGGTCGCGGAAAAGCGCAAAGCATGGATGGACTTGCTGGCCATAAGAGCCAACAAAAGGGTACAAGGTAGTGTGACTGACAATGAAAGGATAGTGAAAGAAAAGTATGTCAGGTTGAAACATAAAGTAAAAGAGACAGTGAGAAGAAAGAAAGAAGAATGTAAGGATAAATTTGATATAAAGTTTTCTCAGCATTTTCGGGCCAATATCAAATTATTCTGGCACTTGGTTAGAACAGCCCGAGGCAAAGCAGGTGACTCAAAAGTTGGTGTGATAAGGGATGTAAATGGAAATATTATAAGAGAGCATGGGGAAGTTTTGGATCAGTGGAAGGTGTATTTTGAGAATTTATTTGAACGAGGAGAAAGTGACACTAGGAATATAGTAGCGAATGAGGAAGATAATTGTGCAAGTAATATAAGTATGGAAGAGATACGGTATGCAATGAAAAGTTTGAAAGCGGGTAAAGCTGCGGGATATGACAGAATATCTGCTGAAATGCTCAAGGTAGGCGAAGGCGTCACCGCAAGCCTGCTGTACCTACTTTTCAATAAATGTTGGCGGTCCGGTCGTGTACCAGGTGACTGGAGCAAGGCCGTAATTGTACCACTGTACAAGGGAAAAGGGTCACAGCAGGAATGCAAAAATTATCGCGGTATAAGCCTCCTGAGTGTTGTTGGCAAATTGTATGCAAAGATACTGATTGAAAGAGTGATATCTGAAACGGATAGAAAAATTTGGGATGTGCAAGCGGGATTCAGAAAGGGAATGGGATGTACGGATCAAGTCTTTTCCTTAAGGTGCATTTCGGAGAAAACCTTAAGTAAACACCAGAAGGTTTTCTGCGCCTTTATTGACCTAGAAAAGGCTTACGATCGAGTGGTGAGGGATGAACTTTGGTCAACACTTTCTGTGTATGGAGTGAGCAGCAGTCTGATACGGGCACTTGAATCCTTATATAGGGATTCAAGTGCCTGTGTCAGAATAAACGGGGCCTACACGGACTGGTTTAACATTGATCGTGGTGTTAAACAGGGATGTGTAGCGTCTCCTTGGCTATTCAATCTATTCATGGACAGTTGTTTGACCGATCTGAAAGGGTCTGAATGTGGATTAAGAATGGGTGAATCTGTGTTTAAGACCCTGCTATACGCTGACGATCAGGTTCTTTTTGCGTCGTCAGCGTCTGATTTACAGCAGATGGTCACCGTAATGAATGAGGCGTATAAGAAGAAGGGCATGAAAGTGAATGTAAGCAAGACTAAGGTCATGGTCATAGAGAGGGAAGACAGTATAACTGAATGTAACATAATGATAGGAGATGAAAAAGTGGAACAAGTGAATGAGTTTGTGTATTTAGGGTCTTTGTTTACGAGAGATGGGAAATGTGAGGGCGATGTTGAAAGGAGAGTGAAAGCAGGAAATAGTAATCATCAGTAGCGAAATTATCCCAAGCAAGGCTCGTCTTGCTGTACTGCAGGGAGTTTTGGCGCCAACACTGATGTATGGTAGCGAATCATGGGTATGGCAGACGAAGCATGAAAGTAGAATCAATGCTGTGGAGATGAGAGCTTTAAGGAGTATGTGCGGAATAAGTTTGAAAGATAAAGTGCGTAACAGTGTGATACGGGAAAAGTGTGGTCTAAAAGAAGATGTAGCGACAAAGATTGAAAAAGGAATGTTACGTTGGTTTGGACATCTGGAGCGGGTGGATGAAAGAAGAAATACGAAAGGAGTGTATCGTGCGAGAATAAATGGAAATGTCGGTAGGGGACGCCCTAGGCGGACGTACGCCGACCAAATAGGTGATCTACTGATAAAGGGTAAAATAAAAAGTACCTATTACCGACGTGCATGCATGACGAGGTTAATGAATGTCGATGAAGCGAAAGAGGTATGTTTGAACCGAAACATGTGGCGTTCCATAGTCTCTGCCTACCCCAATGGGAGACAGGCGTGACGTTATAGATAGATAGATAGAATAAGAACAGTTTATTTATGAAAATAAAAGGAATTAATTGCTGTGGGTTTATTTAAGTAAAAAATAGAATCTATAAACATATTCAGATGTTTTTATTACAAAATAGAAAAATGTATTCGTAGGCGTAAGTTCAAGACCTTGCCTTAGTTGCCTCACGAATAGTTCTAATTTTTAAACTTTATATTTATCTTACTATGAGAATTGCTTAAACATATCTTAATATATAAAATTCTTGCGTTACTGACTGACTGACAGACACGCTACAGGCGAAACTATTGGGCGCAGGAAGCTGAAATTTGGCATGTATGTTCCTTGGGGACCGTAGGGGTGCACTAAGAAGGGATTTCCCGAAATTCCCACGGAATCCGCCAAAACGGGTAAATTTAAAAAAATTGTAGGCGTAGCTGCTGGCGTCCTCTAGTCCTAATATATAAGGCAGGATTATTTGTCATTCTGTAAAGATGCCCTTGCTGACCACTGAGTTCTAAACCTACACATGTGGCAGATGGCACTATGTGCTACCATAAGGAAACCAATAATTAAAAAAAAATCTATGACGAAGTGGCCTGAGTAGCTTAGTCGGTACGGTATCGACGTGGTCGCGGGTTGAAGTCCTGCCTAAAAAAATTATTTTAAATTGCAGATAAATTTATTTCAATAACTATTCAATTGCCACCAAACACAAATAATTTTGTCTATTGGTCGGAAAATGGAAATCAGGATCTGTTTTGGCCTCATGGTTAAATATTATTTTTGCGTGTTTTTCTATAACTGCAAATGTGTACCTACTATGATGAAGTGTTGAAATATTCGTTAATACGGTTATTACGATCAATATACCAAAAAATAAAAAGAACACAGAATTAGTGTTATACAACGTCAAATTGGTTTTATAACATTAATCAAACTAAAAAACTTTTAAAACCAATACCTTCACGAAGTCTGGTCTTAGTCATATATTTTACCTACAATCACTTGCAATGTATTTCTGCATAGTAGTTAGTCTATGATCGTAAATGACGTCACATAAAAATAAAGAAATATATTATAATGTGGTATTATGATACATTTAACTCTTTTATTTACATAAATCATTAAAAATATTGACTAACGCTACTACGGATACAAGTTCTGATTCAAATTAATCGATATATCGTCGCCACACAGTCAATAAACGAAGCGGACCCACACTGCAGGAAAGTCAAAGTGACACTAGATTGCTTTGCCGGTATGTTCATGCAAAGCATTTGAACAAAGTAAATGTTCTGAATGCTACATCTAGTACTTTAGTACATATATATCGATGACTCTTATACTAAAGAGGCTGTAGCGACATCGCGCCATGTGCAAGCACTATTTTAAATGTCAATAAATATTATATTATGAAATCGTGAAATAATTTTATTAAAATTATACGGTAAGTACCGAAATATTGTTTACTAGGTTACTATTGTTCACTTATTACTTATGTAATAAGTGATTTATGCAAAAAAACAATTAATGATCACACTTGGTCATGTAGAAGTGGTTTTTATTTCTCTAGAGTAACAAAGGTGAATTCAAATGATGTTGCACCACAACATTACCGCAATTGCAGCTTCTTCTGCTATCTGTCGAGCCCAATACGAATTTTATATGATCGTTACAATAAACAACACCTATTTTTCAGATTTGGAATAATATATAGAGCAGAGAAAGATGCTAAACAAACCCCGAATTGTCAGCGTTCGGCATAATAGTCATCCTTTCTATAAAAGAAGCGATAGACAAAAAGCTGGAGAATTTGAATTTGGCTGACTTTCTAACTTTTCAGGTACGCATTTCAATTATCGTTACCTAAGATCCTACAGTATTTACTCTCATTCTGAACTTGTATCATAATATGCACAGATACCCAACAAAATAATGTAAGTATATTATACTCAAACACAAGATATAGCGCACGTATGAGAACAATATTAATCTTAAGTTAAATGTCAGCGGGTTTAGTTATTTTGGTGAAACTTATATTTGAGTAAATAAATACTGAATAATTTATGTTTTAATTTTGTTCACAGTAGCCAAGGAGTAAGCAGAATAATAAGCCGCTCGTTAGCACAACCACATGAACATAATTGCAAGTTAACAAAAATGAGCAATTTGCTTTGAGCCAAATCGAGACCATCATCACTTCTTGGACATTAAACAAGAATATACTATTAATTAGTATACTAAAATAATGTAAACCAAACCAAATACATAATTTAATACTGTGAAGTTCATGTTGTAACAATGGCCTTACAGATGTTGATTGTTTCAACTCTACTTAAAATTATATTTTGTATCAGATTTCATCATCTCAACACACTGAATAAATAAAATCGAAATGTGAAATTGGAGCTTGCTTTTTAATATACATACCTACTCTATTTCTTTAACTATCTATTGAAGTGGTCCAGCGGTAGTCTGGGTAACACTGGATCATCAGATATTGGACTCGATACCCGATTAGAAAGTACGCTTATGTTCACACATGAACATGCCATGCCATATCAGCGATATAATCCTGCGTGAGTTTTTATCGCAACAATTATTGTTCGTGATATTTATTCAATTAAGAGAAAATCACGTACTCACCTAAGGTACATACCGCTGAGATGGCACCTTACACACACAGCACACAACCGTAAAGTTGCGTGTGTGTACATAGGATAAGTTTAGTATATAAGATCATGTAGATTAAGAAATAAACCAGTCACAAGTTCAATCCGACTTTGACTCGATACCCTTCCCATACCTCTGACGGTGGCCAAGACACCTTTAGCCATCAGTACTGATCAGCTCGGTGAGTCTGTCGAGTTGGCCATCGGAAAACCATTTCCACCATACCTAAGTCCCACAGTCCGTCTGTCATCATAGGTCTCCGGTGGCAGATATCCCGCACCTATCTATATAAGTATATATAAATACGTATAGTAGGGCTAGGATCTAATAGGGATTGTAGGGACAAATAGGGTTAGGTTCTAGGCGCGTACGAATCGTAGGTCTGTATCACAGCATACCACAGTAGTACCACGATAGTACGTGCCATAGGTTAGGCGCTTAGTAGTAGGTGCGTATAAGTGCTGGTCTGTATCACAGAATACCACAGAGCACCAAGCCTATACGCATTTTACGCTAGGTGCAAGTTAGGATAGGTTTAGGATACATATACGTATAAGGATTAGGATAACTAGGATAGGATATTAGGTATTGGTGATAGGCTACGACTCTAGGATAGTGTAGGTTAACAAGTTAGATTATTTCCTTATCATTTAATTAATCCTCTTGTACAGTGGGGTTAGTAGCGTCCAGCTGCTATCCCGCTGTTCAGCTTATGTTAGCTCACACACTTGTATCACATCCTGCTGAGTTAGTGGTTAGTTTCCCTTGTAGATCGGCTTATTGGGCTAGTGGTACCTAACACTGACTGCTAAGACGAAAGTCATGGGTTCGATTACCACCCAGGAGAACTCTTTGTGCGATGAGCAAATTACCATAACTATAATACTCGTATGTGTATAAAAGAAATACTTATATATATTAATAAATTGTCTGACTATGGTAGTCAGACAATTGATTAATATATATAAGTAGTGGCCACTAGGTTGTGCCTAGTTTGGGATCACACCGCCAGGTGTCACAGAGAATTAATTTATTCTTATGTTTCAAGGAAGTCGTTTGGCTTGGTATGGACATATTATGCGAAGAGATGATATGTATATAGGTAAGCAACTGATGAATATGAAGGTAGAGGGATGGAAAGGGAGAGGGAGGCCAAGGAAAAGATGGATGGACTGTGTGAGGATGGATATGAAAGAGAAAGGGGTAAATGATCAGATGACGGGCGACAGAAAAGAATGGAAGCGAAGGACGTACTGCGCCGACCCCAAATAGATTGGGACCAGGGCAAGAAGATGATGATGATGATGTTTCTCTTCTTCACGGATATTTTCTTACAATTCACTTAGAAATTCACCCGGTCTAAATGGTCACTAAGGACGAAAGGCGGCACCTACCCTAACCACTCTCATACTAGTATGGGCAGGTGGTACTTGATGGGCGAACTTATTAGATAGATATTCTCTTAACAGACTCCAAGGCTTATTACTTTTACTATATATGCAAAGCGGGCAACAGTGATGTTTTGTCATGGCGTGTCTCGTGGCAACAAAGACCCGGGGCAGGTTTTCCCGTGATTATGCCTTTGAAAATTACAACAAGCGAACAGCTCCTGTGGCCTTCCCTTCGCTGATTGGCCAAAGCAAGCCAAATTTAAGAGCCCTGAACCAACTAGTCAAAATAGGCTGGCCGGAGACTAGGCTCTGACCGAACCGGTTCTCATTGGACTATTAGGCACCCACAGATTACATGAAATTTACAATTCTGTGTCGGCACCGCATTGCGCTTCCCCCGCACGCACATTCAACTCGCTGCCACCCAGCCCTAATCTAAGACTTAGGTCTGTTACCCGAGGTAGTGGGTTGGATTCCTAATACGACAAATCTTTGTATGATGAGCACTACGCTTTTGTATGTGTCTTGGTTAAATTAAATAGTTACAATACCTATCTAGGTACTTAGGAAAAACAATTTTAAATGAACGTTTATCAGTCGTCTACTTGCTGAATACAGGCGTCTGAGAGCGCAGTGACCGAGTAGGCAGTCTTTTCGCTTAAGCCACCCAAAGAACCTATAACTGTGACAGTATTATGTGTATGGTATAAGTATATCCACATAATATTATTATTTCAGCCTTTCAAAAGTGAATTTCTAGGAAGGTATCGCGTCGAGATATAGCCTTTTTGATGAGATGCCTTCCTAAACATTGTTAAAAATATAGGGCCAAGCAAGCTTGACGCCAATCTTGCAATAATGAATTCTACCGCAACAATAAGCTATACTAAAGAGATATCTATAAAAGTTGTCTTATATGAAAGAATGTTGTTCACTCATTTAAGTTGCAATCAAACGTATTATAAGCATACATACAAACATAGACTCACGCCAGTTTCCCCGAAGGGGTAGGCAGAGGCATATTAATCGCCCACTTTTCGCCAGTGTTTTGATCCCACGTAATAGGTGGCGAGCCTATTGCCGCTTATCGGGATATTTTGTTTGCCAGAGCCTCGTCCATTGATGGGCAGGTGCACCACTTGCAGTTGAGGTTGGCTTGGGATCCTAAGTTCTTGGTGGGAACCCTATGCATATGCCACTAAATTGATAATTAATACAAAATTATCTTAATAATTTTCTCAAATTTAAAATATTATATAATTGAAAAGTTCGTCGATAGGAACTTTTGGTTTGATAACGTATGAGACGTTCGCGAACGTAACGGTTTTGGTTTAAAACGTTGTCAAATAATAGCGCGATACCATGCAACAACGAGAGTTCGCTCGCACGCTGTCACCTAGCTGTCACTGAACGTATCTGTCCTCCAAAAACCAAATCGTTTACGTTCAAATAATTAGCACGATACGAAATGTGCATAACGTAACGTTTTCGGTTGAAGTTTGGTTTTGGTAAATACGTTGACGTTTAGCACGATTGCCCCCCTTCGTCTCTCGCGTTTTGAATTGTTAGCCAGATTACTCAGAGCTTTTGGAAACGCTGGAATTTGGAATATTTGCACATACTCCAGCAACGCGTTAAGTGGACCGACAGGACTGATCCACCCAAGATTGGTGACCTCGTTTTGATCAAGGAGGCTAACCTTCCGCCACTCAGATGGCGCAGGGGGCGCATTCTTCGTTTGGTAACTGGGGCTGATGGAGTTCCCCGATTTGCTGAGGTCTTGGTGGACGGTTCGATTCTGAGGAGAGCGGTTGCAATGTTGTCACGTCTACCAACTGATTAGCGGACCGGTAGGCCGGTCCGGGGCGGGTGGATGTTTGAAATAGAAATATTATTTGATAGGTCAAGTCGATTATATCGATTTAGTAACGTTTGGTTTAGTCTATTGTATATTTTGACTATGGTCACACTATGAACTTTCATTCACTCACTTTCGTACATTGTCGTTTCCCGCGGTCAGCGAAAAAACAAACCTAGCTTTTTGTTCGCTCTGGAAAATTCCGTTTTGTGAGCGCGTTTTGATCTTGTATTTGGTTGTAAAACTAAAATCGGTGTGAATGCCGCTTCTTGATCTATAACCGGCATCGGTTTAGTTGTGATAAAAGTCAAAGTAAAAAATCATTTATTCATCTAGGTCACAACGTGACACTTATGAACGTAAAATGTTTAAAGTAAATTAATAATGCTTCAACATTTACATTTACTGCCCATTCGCAAAGCAATAGGTAGAACCACGAGAAAGAACGGGCAATAAAACTCGTGGCCACTCTTTTTAATCGCCAGTGTTATGGTACATATTTTGTTTTTGTAAGGAGCTGCAACTGTTTCACATTGTAATTAATTACTTGTAAATAGTAAATAAGAACATACATAATACTTAAACAAATATGCAGTTACTAAATTAAGTGCTGTAGTAGTCTTCTAATGTGAATCTTGTGTAACAGGAGCATTCACTTACGCTTTATAATGTAGGCAACTCGCGATCATGTTCAGAACCATGGTGGAAAAGTATGTTACAGAAAGTGACGGTATATGAATACACGAAAATTACAAAAACGTTAGTATCCAGCCCATGATATAACGAGTTACCTTCATCTAACACTGTAGCAAATTTTAATAAAATTTGTGGAACAACAATGAAAATGTAAATGTAGTAAGTTGAATGAGCTAATAGTACATGAATATTAAATTAATAGAACTAGAGATATTATATAAAAAAACTGAAAAGTAAGGTATCTATATAAATTTAAAAAAATCAAAAGTTGGCTAGTGTAAGTGACCATCTATCCTTATCACTAAAATAATCATTAATGGTATAATAACCTTTCCTAATAAGGCAGTCTTTTATTTTACTTTTGAACGTACTAAATGGTAATTCTAAAAGACTAACTGGGATTTTATTGTATATACGAATACCTAGCCCTACAAAAGAATTATTAACTTTATGTAAACGATGATAAGGGGCATATAACTTATGCCTGTTTCGAGTATTTATGTTATGTACATCACTTTTTGTAGTAAATAAACCTATATTTTGCCTAATATACAATATATTAGCAAAGAAAAATTGCGAGGCTACTGTAAGAATCCCTATAGACTTAAAGCGTTCCCTAAGAGTATCTTTTGCACCTAACATGTATATTGCTCGTACCGCTCGTTTCTGTAGAACGAAGATATTCTGAATATCCGCAGCTTTGCCCCATAACAAAATACCGTAGGACATGACACTATGAAAATAGCTAAAATAAACTAGACGAGCTGTGTCAACATCAGTAAGTTGTCTAACTTTTTTGACAGCATACGCAGCAGAGCTGAGCTTACCTGCAAGACATGCTATATGTGCACCCCATTGTAACTTATTATCTAGTGTAATGCCTAGAAACACTGTCGAGTCAACTGTGTCAAGTTCCTCCCTATCTAGCCTTATATTAGGTCCCAGTTGTCTAACGTTAGGTAAAGCAAATTTAACGCATTTAGTCTTTTTAGAATTAAGCACTAGGTTGTTTGCTGTAAACCATTATGTAACCTGTATAAGTACATTATTTATATCATCAAATTGATTCCTATTCCTATCTACTTTAAAAATAAGTGACGGATCATCTGCAAAAAGTACGACATCACAGATGTTTTTAAAAAAAAAAGATAAGTCATTAATATAAACAATGCAATAGAAAAGGACCTAAAATAGAGCCTTGTAGAACGCCTAACTGTATAGGTAATTTAGAGGATGTAGTCCCATTTACATCGACGCACTGAAATCTTTGCCGCAGGTACGACTCGACAACATAAAGTGCGGTTTCCTCTACGCCGTAGTGGCGGAGCTTACGCAATAGTGTGTCGTGATGAACGCAATCAAATGCTTTTGAGAGGTCACAGAATACTCCGATAGCATTTTTAGATTACTCCCAAGCATTATAAACGTGTTTTATGAGAGCAACACCCGCATCAGTAGTGGAGCTACCTTTAGTAAATCCGTATTGATCTTTATGAAGCAGACTATTTAAATTAAAGTGTCTTAGTAGCTGCTTTAATAAAATCTTTTCAAATATTTTACTAAATGCCGGCAAGATAGAGATGGGCTTGAAGTTATGTACGTCATTTTTACTGCCAGATTTGAATACAGGTATGATTTTACTTAATTTCATCAAATCCGGAAATACGCCTAAAGGTAGACTTCCATGCATCGCGATCGATCGCAGCCGCGCGCGGCCTAAGACTGTCGTCGATCGCTCGCGACAATAGTCAAAGTATGAAAATGTATGGCACCGCTGCCGAGGCCCGCGACTGACGCGCGCGGCCGACGAATGTCGTGAGCCGCGCGCGGCAGTGTCTTGAAATTAGTAGTAATGAACAAAAAAATCGGAAGTTTTGCCGACTATACAGGGTGTAAAACGACCCTTAACGAAAACTGAAATCCCATGTTGTACCAATCACTACAAACATTTTCTACTTCGGCACCATACCAGGGAAATTACTGGTTCAGAAGATATTGAAGCTCAAAGTTAGTATGGAATTTTTCTAATTCGGTACAAAATCGATGCATTTACCCCGCCAATATGTTCTTATGATGCCCTGTAAGCCCATGGATAATTAGGTTTTTCGAGCATTGCACGCTCGCGCTTTTAATTGCGGTTTAAAAAATTAGAAATCTTTAAAAAAATAAAACGTTTCCCAGGTATTATTTTTGGTTAGTATGACTTGGCATGATGGCGGACATCATGCCAAGTCATACTACTAACGAGTAGACTTCGGCTTGGTGATGAGTCTTGTGACACTCTGTATAAAAACAATTCAATTTTGTATTATCGTTCCAAACTTCCAACATTTTTTTTCATTAGGTACAATATAATTGCTTTTGAATCAATATTTGCTAGTAACCTTTTTCATTTCTGCTTTTAAAGATAGGGTCGATTGGTACTCTAGTTTCATCATATAGCAACAGCAGCTCGTCATTCTCCTCTTCTTCTTCAAGGATGTCAATTAGCATTTCGACCATGATTTTGACTTCGCTAGACACACTCTAGAGGGAACTGACGAACAACATCTACTAATTTCAAGACACTGCCGCGCGCGGCTCACGACATTCGTCGGCCGCGCGCGCCAGTCGCGGGCCTCGGCAGCGGTGCCATACATTTTCATACATTGACTATTGTCGCGAGCGATCGATTGCGATGCACGGAATTCTACCTTAAGTCAAAACATTGGTTAAAAATTATAGAGAGGTAAGGCGCAACAGTCTCAACTATAGTACCTAAAATTTAAATTGAAATGCCCCAAAAGTCGCCGGTATTTTCTATATTAATTGAATTATATGCGATCAATATATCTCGCGGGGTAACGTGCTCGAATCTTAACACGCTCTTGCATTCAGGTACACTGCTAAGCAAAAAATTTCCAGCGTCTAAAGATGATGATTGTAAACAGCTAGTAGTTGTTAAAGGTATGCTCGCAAAGAAACTATTGAACATATGCGCTACTTGAGTTTGATTGGTGACTAATAAATTGTTTTCTTTTAGTTCAAATTGGTTTTCCCGTGGTCGTGGTCTTCCTGTTTCATTATTTATAATTCTCCAAGTTTCTTTAATTACATTTGTTGAATGCTTAATTTTGCTACTAATAAATTTTGATTTTACAACACAAACTTGTTTAAAAATTTTTGAGTAGTTTTTTACATAATTTAGAAAAGGTGTGTCAAATCTATGTTGTTTCATACCATATAATTCAGACAATTTGGCTCTACTTCTGTATATACCTATAGTGGCCTACTGGTTAAAAGATCCGGTAGTACCTTTTAATGTGACAGTTTTACTCTTGAAAGTATTTTGAAACTCATTATTTACTATTCCAAAAAGTGAATTATAAATTGTATTTGGGTTTTCTGAGTTCAATATTGAGGGATTGAGTTTAGCGATAATATTGTTTTTAAAACGTATAAGACGATTGGTAGTTTGAGGCCTACATTCTACTGTATGTGATTTATCATATGTTGAACATGAAAAACCAGCTATCTGTCCACGGTGATCAGAAGGAAGAGAACTAATAACTACTGGGTTTTTAGCA
The DNA here is from genome assembly GCA_944739405.2 of Euclidia mi. Lineage (NCBI taxonomy): Eukaryota > Metazoa > Arthropoda > Insecta > Lepidoptera > Erebidae > Euclidia > Euclidia mi. Next base: position 89,826,856 of record OX123182.2, read on the forward strand.
ACACAAGAACTAAATATGTTATCCAAACAAGTAGAAGATGTTTCAGAGTCTCTAGTAGGTTCACAGAATAAATTACTTAAATTAAATGACTTAAAAAGATTCAGAAATGTAGTACACTGTGAAGAATTCTCTAAAATATTAATATTAAAATCACCACATACTATAATATTCTTATGACTAACTATAATTATATTAAGAGCATCTTCCATAACAGTCTCAAATAGATTATAATAACCAGAAGGGGGTCGATATACACAAATTATAATATATAAGTCTAGTTCCACACAGGACAACTCAATAGTGCGCTCAATAGATAAATTTACAATATCCTTACGTTCTTTGCATTTTAATAAATTTGAAGTCATTATGAGAGAACCGCCTCTAATAGCCTGCTTTCTTATATACGAACTCTGCACTGTGTAATATTCATTTATAACAATAACCTCATGGGTGCTTAACCAATGTTCAGTTAAGCACAAAACCTTAACGTCATATTTTTCTAGAAATAAACTTAACTCTAACTCTTTGCCAGATAGGCCCTGCATGTTTTGATGTACTATATTCAAATACTGCAGCCTAACTGTTGTCCTATCTTGGAGTTTAAATCACAAGATGTGTCAATAAAAACGTTGTTAGTACATGTACTAACCCTATCAAATAAATTGTCAACACAAAGCTGACTGCCTTGCTGTAAATTGTATGCTAATAGCTTAGCAATTTGTCGCTTAATATAAAATGGCAGATACATTGTATCTTTAGTTAAAATAAATTTACTAATAAATTTATTTGCGTCACTATGACGACAAGTTATGTTATACAATAACATGTTTAATGAGTGTATGTGCATATTTTGTGTGTGTGTTAAGTTGTTTGAGTAAGGTAAAGCACCTAAAATAAATTTACAACTAAATTTAGAATTAAGTTCTATCAACAATTCAACACATTCTATGATATCCTGTCTCTTTACAGTTAAACTGTTACCAAACAATAATATTGCAGTACTACTCTCATCTAAGGGGTGTAACTTAATCTGATTAACTAAACTACAGTAACTATCCCCTGGCCTACAATAATTTATAACACACTGATTTGTATATTCACTGAGAAGACTATTAAAATTGTGACTTAGCCTATCAGAAAAAATAAAAGTTTTATTAATAGATGTTGGAAGCCTAGATTTATTTAAAGGAGAATGACCAAAACTGGGCTATTATTACTAAACCATTCATATATGGAAAATTGTCTTTTATTTTATAGTTTTATATATATTATTTTTATGTTAAAGCGTAATGGGGGTTTTTAGTTGTAAAATAAAAGTATCTGCGTTGTTCTGGTCGTAACATCGCCATTTCATATTTAAAACTCATTTGCATATTTTGGCAAATGTTTACAGTTTCTTGCAAACTCCTTTTAATAGGGAAAAATGACATTCATAATGAAAACAGGGTGACATAATAAAAGTTCTAATAAGCAAAATAACACCAAAATCTTATGATATTTTGAAAAATGTATTGTGGTGAAATATTTCTATAAATAATACAAATGTTTATCCTTTTTGCAACATATTACCTACGAAATAATGTTTTGTACTTATCGAAAATATGGGAACACATTTTTATTACACTGGCATCTATAATGACTTACGTCAGTTATTTTGACATGTACGAGGGTCAAACTGAAAGTTCTTAGAACTGGCCACTTATAAACAATATAATAAAAAAAATATTCTAAAATTTGAAAATAGAACTCTTTGCCAATATTACTGAGTATATATTTCATTCATTTGTCATTTGTTTTACGATTTGGCGGCAAATTGAAAACTGTCTGTGTCACGTCAACATGAATTTAACACGAGAAAATTTTCGTGCAATGATTTTTTATGACTTTCGATGTCATTTAAGTCAACAAGAAAGTTATGATAGACTACGATTGGCCTTTCACGATGAAGCCCCATCTCGTGCGACTGTTTACAACTGGTTTAATGAGTTTAAACGTGGTCGCACTAATCTCACTGATGATGTACGTGAGGGACGGCCTTCTACGGCGACGACTGAAAATAACATCTGTGTTGTGCGGCGTATGATAGAGACTGACAAAAGAGTGACCTATCAGCAGATTCGGACAAGCTTAGGCATCGGTATGAGTCAAGTGCACAAAATCCTCCACGAACATTTAGCGGTCAGGAAGCTTTGCGCCCGGTGGATACCTCATAATTTGACTAAGGCTCAAAAACTCCATCGTGTGGATTGGTGCCGTAAAATGATTGAAAGATTTAACGGAGGTGACTCAAATGCTGTGTTCGACATACTAACAGGTGACGAAAGCTGGATTTACGGTTATGATCCTGAAACCAAAAGACAATCTGCTCAGTGGGTGTTTCCTTTCGAGGAGTTGCCAACTAAAGTGAAGAGAGATCGAAGTGCGGGAATAAAAATGGTGGCCTCGTTCTTTGGAAGGATAGGTCATTTCGCAACAATTGTGTTAGAGGATCAAAAAACAGTTTCTGCAGAATGGTACACTACCAATTGTTTGCCACTTGTCTTGGAAAAAGTTCGAGAGAAACGACCTCGCAGTAGGATCCTCCTTCACCACGACAACGCCTCGTCGCACACCGCCAAGCGAACGATCGACTATTTGGCGACATCAAACGTTGAATTACTGGGTCACCCGCCGTATAGCCCCGACCTCGCGCCTTGTGATTTTTATTTATTTCCAAAAATTAAAGAAAAACTTAAAGGAAAGCGGTTTATGAATGCTGAAGAAGCGGTGGCTGCGTATCGCGATGCCATTGAAGAGACCCCTAAGGACGAGTGGGCAAAGTGCTTTTCCCAGTGGTTCCATCGCATGCAGCGGTGTATTGACGTCAATGGACAATATTTTGAAAAGATATAATAAAACTAATAACTGGCTAATGTAATCAGTTTTTGATTTTCTAAGAACTTTCAGTTTGACCCTCGTAAACAGTCAAATTGCTTTTTTACCTATGCTAATATCTCTTTATTGGAAAATAAGTAATTTATTGGTAATTTACCGTCGTTTATATTCACTTGAACAATTCTTTTTGGACCAAACAAGTTTAAAACGTGTTATCAAGACTCGTGGGTTGACTACAGTATGAGACAGTCTTTAGTGGTAACATTAGTATGTCGTCTGGACAACGCAGAACAACTAGCCGTGGTGAGGATTGCGGTTATGTTAACTCTTCCTTTGTGGTACCTACCTCGGCAGCAACACGTCTGTTCTTTGGACAAGCTATCTGATTCTCAATAATTTGACATCATGTATAGCGCTAGTCTGTGTAAGTGTTGTTTACCTACTTCTCGTCTCAATCCCTACAATTCTCTCGTGCTCTCCTCACTGAATATTCAAACTCCTTTAATTGTTTGTTTCAGGAATTGAACGGAGTCTTATGTTTAGAATCCTACACATTAAATTGACGCTGTTGTAACTTCTGAGGTCATACCTGCACCACATTATGGTATACGATATACAAGCTCCTGCTTCACTTTGAGGTGATTTATTTGAAGAAGATTTATAATATCAAATAAAATGAAGAATAACATAAAAACTGTGTTTCATTTACCTATTAAGCATAAAACAGTGTAGTTTTAATGCCAACTTTGTCATGAAGTCCAATGGAATGAGCTTATCTTTTCTGAACTAGCCTCACAGAAATTCTCATTAATTGTACCACATGGTATTGAGAATTCTCAGTAAGAAATATATGAGACTGAAAAAATCGCAAACTAATATAATGTACAAACGTATTTTTTCGTAGCTCCACTTCTTTTTGCAACTATTTTCTATATTGTATAATATACATAGAGGCTTCTAATAAATGCCGGTAATATGATTCAATCATATCATCATCGTCCTAGCGTTATGTCGGTTGCGTTCAAGACTTCAACACCTAGGAGCCCTGGGTTCCCCTACTAATCTAACCAGATATGACAGAATATTAGCTTTTCCATAGTCTGACAGCCATAACCCAAAGGGATAGCGATATTGTCTAGTTTAGACCAGTAAGTATCGGTTTAATGGAGGGTACTGACTCCCCGTAACGACGTGCGATGGTGAACGATCTTCATGACAACTAGGACCGACGGCTTAACGTAAGTACTCCTCGAAGCACGGGCGATAATGAACTAATTTACTACTATTAATATGATTACATCATGTAACTATCACAACACTTAACCTCAAAATATTTAAAATCTTTAATGTCCGATAGCTAAGAACTGCCGCCGAATATCGTATTAATTTTTTGCTCATTAAATTAGGAGTATATTTACTATATTTTACTGGTCAAATCATCGAGAAGCAAACTTAGCCCATCTTCCATACAAATTTGGTCATTCTCCTTTGATCGTAATGAGTGGGAGTTTTGTGGATTGTTAGAAAAAGATAAGTTGTATCATATTGAACATTTGCGAAAATTGTGTGAATCCGGTATCGACGTCCGCGTGTCATCGTGTCTTGAAAACGTCGCGTTTGCAGCCTAATAGCTAGTATTTAGACAATTCACCAGCTAATATTGGCCAATTTTAGATCTGTGTGTATTTCTAACTTAGCTCCAAGCCTGACATCCAGTGAAGATTTGGTAAGTAAATTAAGATTGATAGTTGTAATTCACTGTGCAACGCAGTGCATAGGTGTTTAGATCTTTGCCTTATCGTGGTCAGGTGGATGTAATACAACTTCCACTGCGCACTCTGAACAATTTCCTACCTGCCTACGGTAACTCTAGACAATTACAATAAATATTTTTAATGTATGGACGATAAATATTTTTATTGTATGGACGTTCGAAAGTATATACTGTGTGTGTGTGTGGAGTGACAAGAATGGACAGAATTAGGAATGATTATGTTAGAGGTAGTATGAAAGTGGCTTCCATAGTGAAAGGGAGTCGATTGGCCTGGTATGGACATGTTATGATCTTTACATTGGAATAACGCCAAATTATAAAATTGTTTGATAGGCAAATACTGAAATCCGATTCCCTAGCTGTTGATTCTTTATAAAAGCTTATCATGTAAGCTATCGTCAATATGGTTTTTATATGGTTTTCGTCATGGTCACTCGGTTAATGATATTTTGGTATACCCGGTTTCAGAATGAGATATGCCCAAATTTTAGGTGCTATCGTATTAAGTGGCTCTGTAAATTATTCGTTAACTCTTAGGCAAATCCGAATATTACAGGAGTCATCAAAACATCAACTTTTCACGCTTTGGTTTTTCGGTTTTGCATATTTTAGGTCATATACAATTCATTTTACAAATCACTTTGAAGTTTTCAGAAAATGTTTATAATTATATACTATAATTACAGTAAACCGTAAAAAATTACAAATTATCGCACAGAATTCCCAGTACTAAGTATTAAATAATTTAGTGGACATTTAAAAAAATAATAGTCTGCGATTTCAGTGAAAAATGTTGTAACATACTACAATGGCGAACGATGCGGTGCCGAGTGATAGTGGAGTGACCGGAAGTGCTCGCGCGGATAACGGGCCGGAACGCTTCCAGATCCGCTTGGCGCGCTGCATCGCACGCTTCCGCTACCGCTTCGCTACCAGTTTGTTTAATAAGGTCCAATAATGACCGACCAATTATTGCTTCCTTTGTGGCTCTAAAGCCGTTATTCCTGACAGAGGCTTGCGTACGCAGAACTAGAGTCTTGAATAGTTATTTTTTTGTTGTGCAGGTTTGTTGAGAAATCAATATTTTTATGACTAGGAATCTAATTTCTTCAATGTTTATTTATAGCTGATATTGGAAGTAGCCTGAAAATAATTTCAAAGCTAAACAATTCTGGTTGAAGTACACTGTAGTTTCAGTGCACATTATTTATGATGAATAAGTTCCATTTAATATTCATGTATCTATCTATTTGTGAGTATCAAGATACAATATGTGAACCTTTTATTCTAATTCCTGGCCTGGTACCCATAACACAAGTGTTATGTTACCTTCGGTACCTACTAGTGTTCAAAACCTTTTTGTGATGTAATTTAAGTTCAAATATTTCATATGTGATAATTGATAATTGAAACTTCCCTTTTTGAAAATAAATATTATTATTATTCCAATTTAATTATAGGATGTTTGCTTATCAAATACCTTATTTAAACCCAACTTACATAAAAAGTGTACCAAGACGTAACATCGTCAATACCTCCCAGTACCTATTTACTGAGAGAAAACTAGAAATCTTTCAAATGCGGCATTATACCAGCAAAACAAAACATAATCTCAAAACGCGAAAACAAAAGTCGTCATAAAAAGTTGTTTAAATAATCACTGGCTCCATTTTAGCTGATTGCTGCAGCAAGTCTGTGACCTGCCTTTTGTGTTCGCGCCCTTTGTGCCAACGCGACGACGACGCGAAACTACGTGCGCACTTCTAACTATACTAATAGCACGTCAACACTACTTATTATTAAGTTTATGTTAGATGCGATCGCAGTCAAACATTTTGCAGGGCCTAAAATCCTTTTTGGATGGTTCATGCATTAATCTGGCTGTGAACAGTTATTGAATTGGAACCAAACCATTTGTGACGGCGTTCCTCAGAACAGAAAAATCATTAGAAATGGCTCAGATTAAATTCTTGTTTAATCTGTGAGAAATGGTATGCACCCAAATTACTATAGGAACCGCTGTCGGCAAACTCACACAAGTAAACCGATAATCATATATTGCACTACACAGAAACAATTCGTTTGATTCGTAGTTGAATTTTATTCAAAACTAGCCTACTTCACAGATTTGGAAATAAACCCTGGTAACCTACAAATAAGATTTATTTTGCTTTAGCGGTAGAACGTATTTACGATCTTTAATTAAACTAGATTCAATTTACGAGTCAATTCCGCTACTCAACCATAGATGGCGGTATTCTCAGTTGTAGCAATTGTAATCTTAATTGCATAAGGCACGCAAATGTCAACCATATTATGGTTGACATTTGCGTGATCGGTCGGTTTATGCTTCTACTCGGTTAGGGCCGTACCACGTAGCACATTGGATTACTTTATCGATATCGATAGGTGATGCGATATTTTGTTCAATATAATATGCAAAAAATAAGACTTGTCGGGTGTATATTTTTTATTTGGCACACAAACAGTTGTACATTTTAAACAATCATAAAGACACAAATACCGACAGACAAGTAGTTATAAAATTAGATAAAAGTGCAATAAATATTAAAAAATATATTTGTTAAGGAATTGGCGTCTGGAAAGTCTTATTTTTAATTTTAATAAATGGTGTATGCGAACAGTTACAACTTTTCAACTATTGCCTTTATCAAACCGGTAACGTGATTGGCCGCAGGAAATTCGCCAATTTGATGGGAGGCAATATCGTTAAATAAAAGAGTTCCTATGAACTTTCGCATTATTTTTGTTATCGCCACTTCTTTACGAAAAACTATTATGTCAACGTTTTTTTGTTTGGCATATTTTTACGACATCTGGCGAAGGATACAACAAACCACCTTGATCTTTTGCAATAATGAATTTGTGGAACGGTTGAAAATGATGTGTCACTAATGCATCAGCACAGACATCACAGTAATTTTTTTATTAATATCCGGGCAATGTAACCAGCAATATGGCCTATTGCATGTTTACTAAAATCAAAAAAGTGCCCTCCTAGTTCTTCAATTTCTGAATCGCCCTCAATTACTTCGTATTGTGACAAATTTTGAACTATACTACTTCTATTTATCCTTTCAACAGCTGACGAACAGTTTAATATTGATATTTCTTCTAACGCAATACAGTTGCCTCTGTTAGTATCTTTTAATTGGACATGGATTAATATTTTTTATAGGCAGATGTAAATTGTCTGGCAGTTGGGTTATTGTTAGCTAAGTGATCCTGGCATAAGCAGGGGGATCCACTATCTCCCAAATTATTTACAAGTGTCCTACAACAAGTTTTTAACAGTCTGTCGGATCAATGGACATCAAGAGGTATTGATGTCGGCGGCAAAAGATTAACAAATCTTCGATTCGCCGACGACATCGTCCTCTTCTCATCTTCGGCACTGGAGCTCGAGCTAATGCTCAAAAATCTCAGCTCTGCAAGTCTTCAAGTTGGACTTCAAATGAATCGATCAAAAACTCAGCTGATGACCAACAGCACAAAACGTAGGGTCATGGTAGATGGGCAGATAATACACTATGTTGACGAATATACTTACTTGGGCCAGATAGTATCCTTCGATAACAGGCAAGACAAGGAAATTACAGTTAGAATCCAAAATGCCTGGAAGAGCTTCTGGTCCATGAAGCAGATGTTGAAGGGAAACCTTCCGTTGTCACTGAAGCGGAAACTCGTTGACATGTGTATACTGCCCATCCTAACCTACGGTGCTCAAACATGGTCCCTGACCGAGATTCAGAAGTCCAAGTTGAAGATTTGCCAAAGAGCCATGGAGCGTAGCATTCTGGGGGTGAAGAGGACCGATCACGTCCGTAACTCTACGCTGCGCTCAAAAACGGGCTTAATGGACGTAGGAGCAAAATCAGCCCGACTAAAGTGGGACTGGGCCGGACACGTCTGTCGCATGCACACAGAAAGGTGGGCCCATGTAGCTACCAATTGGGTTCCAGGTGGTCGGCGGCGACGAGGACGTCCTAAACGGAGATGGCGGGATGACCTGGACGCTTTTGAGGACGAATGGCCAGAGATTGCAAAGCACAGAGATTTGTGGAAATCCAAGGGAGAGGCCTTTGCTCAGCAGTGGGACAATACAGGCTAATAAAAAAAAAATAAAAAAAAAAAAAAAAGTGATCCTGACTAAATTGATAAATTATAATAATTACGTTACTATTCGAAACATTGATTATATTTTTGCAACGTATCTATTAGATTCAATCTAATACACCTCTTAAAATAAATTACGTGAATGAATAAAGCCCACCTTATACTTGGATTGTAGTGTAATACTAAATAATCTAATATATAAAATTCTCGTGTCACAGTTTTCGTTCCCATACTCCTCCGAAACGGCTTGACCGATTTTGATGAAATTTTTTGTGCTTATCCGGTATCTATGAGAATCGGCCAATATCTATTTTTCAAAAAAAAAAATTTTGCAAAACTACGTTTGCCGGGTCAGCTAGTAATATATAATAATAACATATGCTACTACATACACACAACACCATCTAAGCAGAGCTTGTACTATGGGTACTAGATAATGGATAAACAAACATATATACTTTTTTTATACGTACCTACATATTATATTATACAAAGAAACACCCACCGAAATAAACAATTAATTAAAATAAACATTTCATAAATTGTTTATTTCCGTGTTTCGATATTAATCGATAAATTTAATATTCGACTTGACCACATCACTAAATGAGTAGCGCGGAATTTCCGAGAATGTTCTATTGAATAGCATCAATCCAAAATAAACTTTACCTTCGTTGTATAAGGTTCATTTTTACTAACCGTTCTATTAAATATAAGTTAATTGAAACAAATGAAGACTTTTATTGAAAACAATGAAAATTGTACTTACCGATGGTACGAAACACCTCGATTTTTAAGGTTTTTTCTCCTACTATCATTTTTGCACTCCAAAACGGCACAATACGGCATAGCTAGAGAAATGTGAATGTGTCACGAAACGAGCAACTCGACGCGATGTAAGAACGTGACTGGGGCCAGTTAAGCGTTACAACGCTTAATTGTGACACGCGTGCCACGCCTACTTACCATTTCCAGTGTATTTGCCCTTCCGTGCGGCGTTCGATAAGGCTACGTGCATTTTTTAAGTTATTCATCTTGCATATCGACTTGTCCATTAAGAAAGTTTACCTTTGGGGTCCCATTGCAATGATAAACAATAAAGAGACATAAAGACATATTTATTTCTGCATTTTGGTTGTTTACAACACTTATACATGTCAAAACTAGTGATGTTCGAATCCGCTATTTATCAATCGCATGCTATGAACTATATGCTAAAATTTTTTAGCGTGCTATTAAAAATGCTATAATATAGCATGCTATTGTGCGAAGCATCAACACCCTTCGTGTGACCGCTAGTTTTAGCACATGTACGATTTAGCGCGCTGTCGCGCTATCCATATTTGAACGTTGGTTAATATAGCGTCGACGAACATGCTATTTGCCTAACGAGTCTGAAGACTTAACGCGTGGGCAGATAACAGTGTGAACTGTAATGTCGCACATGAATAAACAATACATATACATATTTGTACATTTCTTCTAAGTATAAAATGTAATAATAACTTTTTTCTTTAATTTATATTGAGTTATTTAAAACATTTTAACACACATGTTACACAGATCATGCATAGATACACAGTATTTAAATCAAACACAAAACACTTAACTTTTTAGAACGTAAAATAACTCGCGTACTTATATGCCTACCTACTTAAATCGCGCGAGCCGTCGAGCCGCTACAATTCACACGCTACGCAAGTTCACATCTCGCTGCTCGCGTTAGCACGCGAAGAGTGATCGCAAATATCGCAATTCACAGCGCTGCGAACATGCGAAGTGCGATGCGCCGTCGCGTCGTCGCGATGTTTGATTCTATATGCTATATGCTATTTATAGCACGAACGAGAGCCGAATGAACTTGTTATTAGATGCGAAATAAAATTAGCGTGCTGTGCTATTGTGCTATATGCTATATTAACCACCATTAGTCAAAACCCTATTCTAGATGATGCCGGCTTTTCCTAGCTAAATGACTTCTTGAGAAGAAAGGCCGAAACAAACTCAGAGTCATTGTTTTTTTGTCACTTCAATTTCTTTAGTCTTTTCTTCATCTTTTAAAGTCCAGACAAAAAAAGGGTTTAGTATGCAAGTACAATGCAGGAAATTATCTGACGCTTTTGACTGACTCGGCCCACTGATGGCCCGCATTCAACAGCAATCGTACGGCTCAACCTTAATTGAGGGAGCCAGCACGATCTGGATCACTATGCCTCCATGCCATCAGAAGGTGTATGCATAAGCATGTCAGCCTAAGCCATCAGACAGGTTGCCACAACTATTTGTTTATATGTTTAATAATGCCTACATTGTACTCACAACTTTACATGCTAATACACAGTAAAATACATGTTGCAAACAATAAGTAAAAATAATAAAAATTTAAACAATAAAGTGTCATATATTTAAAATGTCAGAAAATATTATTAAATGTCGGAAAATATTATTGAATGTCAATTTAAAAATAATAATATATTACTTAAGTAATTTAAATGTCAAAAGAAAATAAATAAAATAACAATGTCAAATCAAACAATGTCAAAACAAAATAAATAAAATTACAAATGTCAAATTAAAAATGTCAAAATGTAAAAATATAAGTATTACAAATGTAAATAAAAATATCATGTCACTAATTTCAAAATGTCAAAATCCATAATTTTTTAACTCAATTCCAGGCATTTTTGTCTGCTAAATAATCTTTAACTGTGTAATAAGCTTTTGAACACAAGCTCTGTTTAATAAATACTTTGAATTTATTAATACTTAGTTCCTGACTATTGCCTGGAATTTTGTTGTAAAAACGTATGCTTTGACACTTGTATGAGTCACTGATTTTTTGTAGTCTAGTTGAAGGTAGAACAAGTTTGTTTTTTATTTCGTGTATTTAAATTATGAATGTCGCTGAATTTAGAAAACATATTTATATTTTTCCTGACATATAACAAGTTCTCATAAATGTATTGAGATGCGACAGTCATTATCTTAATTTCTTTAAATTTTTCCCTCAGTGAATGCCTTGAACAAAGACTGTAGATTGCACGAATAGCCCGCTTCTGCAGTACAAACACAGTTTGAATGTCAGCTGCGTTGCCCCATAATAAAATGCCATATGACATTATGCTGTGGAAATAACTAAAATATACTAATCTGGCCGTATCTATATTAGTTAACTGACGAATTTTGTAAACCGCGTACGCTGCAGAGCTAAGTCTATTCGACAACTGACCTATATGTGGACCCCACTGTAGCTTAGAATCTAAGGTTATGCCTAAGAATACGGTCTTATCTATAAGATCCAACTCTTCTCCATTCAAACATATGTTAGGTTTAACTTGTTTTACATTCGGTCTTGAAAATCGTATACATTTTGTTTTTCTTTCATTTAACAGTGAATTGTTAGCTGTAAACCATTGAACTCCTTTAGAGAGAGCGTTATTTACATCGTCATTATTTGATTGTTGTCATCTTAGTTTAAAAATAAGTGATGCATAATCAGCAAATAACACTATCTCTTCATTATTTTGCATAATGTATGGCAAATCATTAATATATACAAGGAAAAGGAATGGACCAAGCATTGAACCTTGCGGCTCTCCCATTGTGACCACTGAACCCATAGAAACTTTTCCATTTACCTCAACTCTCTGTATCCTATTACTCAAATATGATGTTAGGAGATCCAAAGCAGTGTTCTTAATTCCATAGTAATGTAATTACCTGATCAATGTTTCATGAAACACGCAATCAAAAGCCTTAGATAAGTCACAAAAGACTCCCAGAGCATCATGCGACTCCTCCCAGGCATCAAAAATACTATCTAAAAGCTCAACTCCAGCATCGGTAGTTGAGCGACCCCTAGTAAAACCAAATTGTTTTTCATGTAACAGCTTATTGTTATTAAAATGAATTTGAAGCTGACCTAGAATTAATTTATCAAAAATTTTACTAAACCTGGGTAGCACAGATATTAGCCTATAATTTGTGGGGTCAGATGTGCTACCTGATTTAAATAACGGAATTACTTTACTAATTTTCCTTTGATCAGGAAACACACCACAGTCAATGCATCTATTGAAAATCATTGCCAGTTCCGGTTCTACTGTGTTGATTATAGATTTCGTAATCACAACAGAATTGCCCCAAAGATCACTAGTCTTCTTCAAATTAAGGGTATTAAAAGTTTTTACAATATCTCTGTCAGTGACATAACTAAAACTAAATTCAATGTTACACCTATTGACATTTTGTTTCAATAGAGATTCGGCGTCATTAGGGGACGAGTTGAGGGATTTAGTGGTTGAGACTGGAATGTCTGCGAAGAAATTTTCAAATGCTGTGGCAACCTCAAAATCTGACTTTAATATTTTTTATTTAATTGAAGAGTGTAATCGTTACTTTTAATCTTGACCCTTCCAGTCTCATTGTTTATAATATCCCACGTTGCTTTTATTTTATTGTCACTGTTTTTAATTTTAGATTTTAAATAAAGTGTCTTAGCTTCGCGACAAATCTTTTTAAATAACTTGGAATAATTTCTTACATATTGACAAAATTGTTCATCTTTTTTTTAATTACTTTCTGTAATTAAAAAAATGATGAAAAATTTTAGAGAGACAATGTCAGAGTTGTTACAATTTATTAATATTTTATCGCTTCAACTCTGAGTGTTTACATAATGCGTGTTTATTGCCCTTGATCGTTTTTTTTTTGAAGCAGCAAAGCTACTACGGTAAACTTCTATAAGCCTCTACATAGAAACCCTGTTTGCCATGAGATTTTCAAACGAAAACAATTTTCGCAAAACGTCATACACGTTTGTCGAAACCTTTACTTCCGATAACTCATACATGCTTTATGCCTACTCTCTGACTCATACCACGAGAATTTCTTCATAAAGATGGATCATCTCATCTATCTTTACGACCAAAATTTTCATATTCATCAATACTTTGCAAACTTTTATGACACATTTCGTAATAAAAACGTGAATGTTGAGTCGCTTTTACAATTTTATTGCAATTCGTGCACGAACAGATAAATATTGTGAACAATATTTTTTGTGCTTTTTGTGGCGCGATGTGGCTTTGTGAACAAATTTGTCAAAACCGATGCACTCCAAAGGATGTGTTTTATTGACACAAATGTCGTTGTTTGTGTGTCAATTTGCACTATTAATTGTTACTTAATGTGTTGATGTGTGAATGTGTGAATATTACTACTGGGAAATTCTGTGTGTACATAGTTACCTACGCAATAATATACTAATAATATTAGCTCCCTATGTAAACTGTCTACTGCGGTACATGGGTCTCTTATCACTATAGGAAGCGTTAGGCCATAGTCCACGCTGGCGAGTAGCTGAAGTGCGAATTGGCAGACAGTCATGTATTTTTAGAACATTATCAAGAACAGTCAGATTTTGCTTAAGATGCTATCCTTCACAGTCTAGCTACCAATGATTAACAATTGAACACACAAAACGTCAGTGATGCGCATCGTGAGATTGACCCTCTGTGTAGTAGTCTGTTCTAATTAAAATATATTATTCATAAGCCTTATACAAAACTGTCAGTGTTGGTTTCAAAGAATTAAGAAAAATTAAGTTTTGATTGTTAATTTTATTTAACGCTTGTCCGGGCTACTTTGAATTTTGATTATGTCAGCTATCAAGGACTTGCGTGCGGCTGCTGGTGCTATTGCATCAGATTTGCGCTGGTTTGCCTCGGCCAGTGCTTTAGTGAACCGGCCTGATCGCCAGCAGGCCTTACTTCAAAGGTACGAGCGGATCGATGATCGCCTGGCAAGTGTGGAACAGCAATTCCGCACTTTCAGCACTTGCTGTCTTGAAATGTCAGTAAATGAATTCACCGCTGACCAGTGAAATAAGGTCAGCGAAGACTATGCCCAGGTCTTAGACCTGTATGATGCTGTCTCCAATACTGCGAGACAACTAGTTGCCGATAGGGAAGGGCAACCCGGCCTGAAGCAGGAGCTTCCTAGGTCAGCACCGGGGCTGGTGAGTAGGCTCCCTACTTTCGACCTCCCCCATTTTGATGGCTGCCTAGGAAGCTACCTGGGCTTCATTAATTTGTTTGACAGCCTGGTCAATGACAGGGCTGACCTTCGGCCAGCACAAAAATTGGCATATTTAATGTCGGTTCTGGATGGGGAGGCTAAGGGCCTCATCCAGCATCTGCCCGTGTCTGACGAGGCGTACCAGACGGCTCGGGACCTAATTACCCGAAGGTACCATAACAAGCGTGGCCTCGCCGACATGCACATCGAGCAGATTTTGGGTTTGCCGACGCTCACCCGGGTCTCTGGGTTGCGCACCCAACTGTTGAACCCGCTTTTGGTGGCCATCAACGCACTTAAGTGCCTTGACCTGCCCGTGGACCAATGGTCCTATCTATTAGTGCACATTGTACTAAAAAAGCTGCCTGCCGACCTGAGGTCGCGTTTTGAACAGCGCTTTGGTGGGGATAGCGCGACCCATCTGCCCCCCTTTGCTGACCTGGAGAGGTTACTCGAGGATGAGTGCCGGGTCTTGGACAACTCCGGTGGTGACAGGCCGGCTAAGTCGCAGTCGCCCAAGGTCAAGGAGCAGGCTCGCGTTCACACCCGAGCCAATGTTGACCGGCGCGCTCCTCGCTTTGCAGTCACGCAGAGCCCAGCGGAGTGCTCTTATTGCAAGGTCACGAGGCACAGAACGGCCAGCTGTGGGGCATTCTTGGACCTGCATGTCGCCTCTCGTAGGCGCATCGCGAATGCCCGGTGCCTTTGCTTCTCTTGTTTGGGGTCCCACTACCAGCGAGACTGCCCAAATTCTCGCCCCTGTCCTCACTGTGGAGGACAGCATTTGGACATTCTCTGTATGAATGCCAGAGAGGTTGGCCGCTTGTCCAACCAGCCGACGCCGCGCACGGGCGGGTGTTTTGAAGGTGGCAGCCGAGGCTCACCGGCGCGTAGCCGAGAGTCGCCTCGCTCAATTGATCGCCACTCGCCCTGCTTGGAGAACCGTAGCGTGCGCACGCCTCCTCTCTCTCGCGCACCTGAATGTGCTGTTCAGCGTCACCAGCACCATGACTGCTGCCCCAGGTATTCCTCTCCTTTGGCGGAGCGTCCCCGCCTTGACTCGCGCCCACCTCGTTTTGGGCGGGTGCGTCATTATGACCCCCCACAGATGGCGCGCGGATCAAGTCATCGCGCCTTTGAGGACTTCAAGCCGCACCCTCGTTTTGACTTGCCTGGTCCTGGCCAACGGTCGCCGCCCAGGCAACAATAGGTAATTGACCCCTGCCCTATAACGCCAACCTCCCCCTATAACGCCAACCTCCCCCTAATTGAGACCGTTATCCTACCAACGGTTGCTGTTAGGGTCTGGGGACCCACGGGGACCTCTGTTGTTGTCCGTGCTATATTGGACACAGGTTCACAAGGTTGCATTGATTCCACTTATTTGGTAGGGCAGGTTAAATTAATTATGGGTTTATTTCCAAATTTTATACGGGGCATAGGTGACGTAGCCTCTAATGTTGAAGGGCAAGTTAAGGTTTTGTTTGGCCCTGTTGAATCTTCACACCCGAGGATTAAAACCTCGGCTATTGTGTTGAAGAATATTTTGGGTATGCATCCACAGAAACAGCTACCCGCTGCTGTGGTGAATTTGACATCGGGATTGGAACTGGCAGACCCCAAATTTGACACACCGCACTATGGTTCGTCTAGAACAAGCTAGCTAGACAAAATTATTTTATTTGATTTTTATGTCTAGATGCGGTTAATAAGCAAAGATATAAGGTTTTTGGTACTTTTTTCAAGGCAGTTTGTCATTTGAGCTGGTATCATGAAAAAAAAAACATTTATCGGGCATATGTGTATAATATATTTTTTGAACATTTTATAAAGTGCTTTATCCCTCGACGTCGCTATAAAATCTAATAACAGATGCATAAAATATCTAACAACTAAATCTATTACTCATTATCATCACTATCATCAGATGAATCATCCATTGAATAGTCATGATCGTGAGGGGCAGAACTATGAAAAGTAGAAATCATATTAACATTTTGTTCCTTACAGCTAGGTGGGACAATTAAATCTAATACTTCAGTTGGAAGCGTACCTATTTTCTTCCGAGGAACTTCTCGTAAACCGTTTATTACAGGGTCAGATGTTATCAATAACATATTAAGTAAATCTCTATTCGTAGCCTCCCGTGATCGCTTTCGTGTGTTGTGCTCACGAAATCTTCTGCAGTCCTTATTCCGAGCTTCCTGTGCTTCCTCGGAAAGCTGGCCTATAGGTAGAAGGGACGATCTAATTACTTCGCCACTGTGCAAAAGTATTTTGTGGACAGTAGCGGGCATGTAATACCATGAATAGAGATTTACATAAAGTTGTCTAGTTTCTTGAGCTAAGTTAACGAATTTTTCAATATTTATATCATATCCCGATGATAAAGTGCGAAGTAGTATGCCAAATTTTTGTATTAGTGAAACATCTAACCCTGTAATATCGGCACTAGCCTCGGGATTTCCAAAAAATCTTCGCGCGGTGTTCCCGTCATTAGTGTTACCGAACCCTGGTTTTGGTTTGTCTACAATCAAGCCCATTTCGCTTTTAAATCGTTTTTTAATGTCATCTGAACGTTGTTTCACACTAGCTTTGTCTTCGGCTGTTCTTAACTGCCATTTTTTTATATTTAGTCGATAGCTAATGTGAAGCAAGCATTCAAAGCACCTTATCCAAGCGTGCAACGTAGACAAACCAAAACCAAGATTATCTTTGTCCGCAGCAAACTCTTTTGACAGATCATTCATCATTGTTGGAGTTGCCCCACAAATAAAACATTTTTGTGAGGAAGAAGTTTCGGTCAGAGCATTGCAAACTTTTCCGTCAATCATTGTTAAAAGCATAACATGTGTGACAGATACTTCGGTCTCCATCACCTTGCAGGTTGTCGGCAATAAAGCGTTTATCTCTTCTAAAACCTTATTGGTTTCCGAAATCGTAAAATCTTTCGTTTCCTTAGAAAAGATAAACTTTATTGGCCGACAATACATTGTAGAACAGGGCCGAGGATTCTGCCACACAATATTACCACTTTCATCTTTCAATTGAAGAGGAACGAAAGAAAATACAAATAAAAACTCGTCACTATCGTCACAATTAGTGAATTTTTGTTTGTACATACTATGACCGGAACTTCCATCACAACCCCATTTACTGATTAATGTGAATGACGTGCAAGGTAACAGACTATGAACAACTTCTTGTTGTGCTGAAACTAAACGTTCGGCAGTCTTATCAAGAATTGCCTGAACTTTGATTTCAGCATGCGTTTCATTGACTGTAATTTGTTCACCTGACGGGTAGCAGGCTATTTTAGCCTTTCTAACACTGTACATTGACGGAAACACCTTATGTCCAGCTTTAATACTCCACTTCCGAGTCTGCTTATAGCTATGGCTACTTGATTTACTATCAACGTAGTACGCTAAAGCTTCCTCACTTGTTAAACTCCTGGGGGCACTTTCTTCACTCGTGGTCTTGGTTATTGAAGGATCACTAGTCACATCTTTAATTTGACGTGCTACACTTCTCTGACCCGAGATTCGAGCTGACACTTCAGCGGCGTAAATTAATTCACTAGCACTTCTGGACTGTAATAGATCGTCTACACGTCGTCTCTTCGTTTTGAGACTAGAATGTTCAAAATCTTTAGTAGGTCTTCCGGGTCCCGGTTCTCCAGATGTAGTTGGCAGAGATAAATAAACGGACACATCGAAAGATATGTCAAGATCCTCCAGCCACGTCGAATACTTTTGTAGGAATCGCTCTCGATTTCTTCCACAGCTGCTCCACTTTTCAGCAAATTTCGTTGAATATCTTGAGATTAGTACTTTAATATCTCGCAGAGACTGCTCCGTAACACCATCAAAATTATATCTCAAAGATATAAACCGAAAGAGCTCCTCATTCCGCGTTTCCTTCGGGTGTTTCAGCCATTCTTCGAAAAAATCCATTCTTGAGACGGTAAAAACTGTTGAAAGAAAAAAATAAATAAAAATTAGTTGTGCAAATATATCGCAATGAATTTTTTTACGTATAACTACTAGACACTTATGAGAATCGTATATGATAGGTTCTACGGTGGGGACATGTTATTATTTGACCGATGAATTTGAAAAAATGAGTAAAAAAGTGGGTGAAAATTCAAACATTTCATTTTATAAGACTAAAGAATGAAGTTCCCATGTTGAAAATGAAATAAAATATAACTACTTACCCTTACGTATACAATCCATCACAAAAACACTTTCACAAATTTCTTTTAGTGACATAAACAATGCTATCAAATATGATGTAAAAATGCAAATGAATGCCCTTTAAATAGTCAACATCTTATAAACATACCTTAATGACGCTCTTAATGAGGGTAGTATTGATAATTAATAGGTGTAATCCTCAATGTATAGGGGTAATGAGTTCGTAATAGTAATTAACTTCCAGGAATTTAAGAGTTGTTTTTGTCTAGCTAGCTTGTTCTAGACGAACCATAGTGCACCGGGACAAATCGACTTGTTGATTGGCTCTGATGTCCTCGGTGGAATTTTGATTGGTGGGAAACGGGTCTTAGTGCCAAATGGTTTGACTGCAATCCCGACCATATTTGGATTTGCTTTGATGGGCCCTGTACCTAGGGACCCCCCTCCACCTGAACTTGATAATTTGTTGGCTGTAGTCTCTGCTCTCTCTGATGTGGTTCAGAAGTTTTGGGAAGTAGAGGAGCCCCCTCAAGTTGCCCGTTTGAATCCAGAACATGAGGAGTGCGAGCTGTTCTTCCAGAACAACACTAGTCGACTCCGTTCTGGTCGGATCATTACGAGGCTACCCTTTCTGTATGTTCGGCCTCCGCTTGGTGAGTCACGACCTTTAGCCGAAAAGAGATTGTTGGCTATGGAGCGTCGCATGGGTCGTGATCCGGAGCTCAGACAGAAGTACATTGAGTTCATGAGAGAATATGAACAGTTGGGACACATGTCCGTGTCAAATTTGGATTGGCGTTCGGTGGAGCATTACTTTCTCCCGCATCATGCGGTATTGAAGCCATCAACTGGCAAGCTGCGCACAGTGTTTGATGGTTCTGCGCAGACTTCAACAGGCGTATCCTTGAACCAGTGCTTGCATTCTGGCCCCAAGTTGGTCAAGGACCTTTGTGACGTCATCACCAGCTTCCGACGACATCAGGTTGTCTTTGTAGCCGACATAAAAATGATGTTCAGGCAGACTATTATCCACCCTGATGACCGTCGCTTCCAGCTGATCCTTTGGAGAGAGTCTCCTCATGATCCCATGGTCGTCTACGAGCTCAATACTAATACGTACGGGTTAAGGTCAAGCCCCTACTTGGCAATACGTTCTCTTTGGGAGCTCGCAGACCGCGAAGGCCTTCGTTGCCCACGAGCCTCCGCCATCTTGAAGGACGATATTTACGTCGATGACATTTGCTCGGGCGCCTCCACAGCGGACGAGGCGATCCTCCTGCGGGACGAATTGATAGGTATTTTGGCCTCCGCTGGTTATGAGTTGCGCAAATGAATTTCCAACTCACCAGCGCTTTTGGAAGGCTTGCCAGAGGATCATCAGCAGGATCCACATTTGTTTGAGATTGTTGACAACCCCGCCATGATGGCTGTTCTCGGCGTTCAGTACAGACCAGTCCAAGACATCTTTACATATAACGTAGACTTGAAATTGCCGTGTTCTTGGACTAAACGTCTCGTATTGTCTACTGTCGCCAGAACCTTTGATCCGAACGGTTGGATCTGTCCAATTATATTTTGGGCAAAATACTTCTTGCAGAAGCTTTGGACAGCAGGATTGACCTGGGACGAACCTCTGCACGGCACTCTTGTTGAGGAATGGACCTCTTTTGTATCCTCACTTCCTGCCGTCAACGAGATCTCCTTGCCTCGTCCCATCCTTCCTCCCGGGAAGTACAAGGCCACCCTTCACGGGTTTTGTGATGCCTCGGAACGTGGTCACGCGGCCGTGGTGTACTTGCGCACAGTTAATGCCTCAGGTCAGGTGAGAGTTTCCCTGATCATGGCGAAGAGCAAGGTTGCACCCCTTCGGACATCTCTGACCATCCCTAAATTGAAGCTCTCGGGAGCAGCCCTACTTGTACGCTTATTGAACCACGCGTCCAGTACTTTGGGTAAAAGCATTTGTATTAATGGGACCTACGCCTGGACAGACAGCCAAATTGTTTTTTGTTGGTTAAAAGCGTCTGTCTACACTTTGGAGGTATTTGTCGCTAATCGCGTTTCCCAAATCCAGAAATCCGAAGTCAAGCTTGTTTGGAGACACGTGCCAGGTGAGCTCAACCCCGCTGATTGTGCCTCGCGCGGATGCTTGACGGCTAGTTTGATAGGTCATTCGCTGTGGTGGGATCCGGAATGGTTGAGTCGACCAGAAATTGATTGGCCTCGAACGCCAGTTTTGAATACTTCTAATTTGCCGGGTCTGCGAACACTCGCTCTTGAGAAGGTGGAATGCGCCTTCGACCCCGATTTCTTGTTGAATCGCTACAGCTCCCTTGACAAGTTGTTAGGTGTTACTGCTTGGATAAAACGTTTTGTTTTTAATTTTAGGCACCCACAACAGAAACATCTGACACCGTTTCTTTCACCACAGGAACGACAGGAGTCCCTCACCATTTGGGTTCGTTCTGTGCAATTGGCGCATTTTGAAAAGGAGATTGCTATCCTTAAATCAGGGAGATCGAAATTGTCGGGAGCTGTCTCTAAATTGAACCCCTTTTTGGACGATACGGGTCTCTTGCGCGTTGGAGGGCGACTCAAGAACGCCAACCTCCCTTACGGAGCACGTCACCCCCTTTTGTTACCTAAGGACGGTCATTTGGTACGCTTGTTGGTAACTGACCGTCACCTTAAAAATTCGCATGCTGGTTGTAATGCGCTCTTGGCCATTTTGCAACGCGAATTTTGGATCTTGTCTGCCCGAAGAATTATTCGGAGTATAGACTTTCGCTGCTTCGCTTGCTATAGGCTCAAGGCTTCTACCATGCAGCCCTTGATGGGGAACTTACCGGCAGATCGCGTAACTGAAAGCAGGACGTTTGACGGTGTTGGCACGGACTTCGCTGGTCCCTTTTTGGTAAAAACGTCGACACTTCGAAACAGCAAGACTGTTAAGGCCTACTTGTGTGTTTTTGTTTGTCTTTCCACAAAGGCCGTACACTTAGAACTGGTCTCCTCGCTTACGACCGAGGCGTTTGTAGCCACATTTGACAGATTTGTATCCCGCAGAGGGCTGCCTTCCTTGATCCGTTCTGACTGCGGCACTAACTTCAAGGGCACCTATAATTATTTGAATGATGTTGTTAATTTCCTTGAAACCAACAAGGCTGATACAGGTGATAGGCTTGCCCGACGTGGGATAAATTGGTTGTTTTCCCTACCAAATTGTCCACACTGGGGTGGTTTATTTGAGGCTGCCGTAAAATCGGCCAAAACACACTTGCGCAGGACAATCGGTGAGTCTGTCCTTACATTTGAGGAACTCGCTACTGTGTTTTGTAAGATTGAGGCCGTTTTGAACTCTCGGCCATTGTGCCCGATCTCCTCAGATCCGAATGATTTGGAGGCCCGTACGCCGGGCCATTTTTTGATTGGTCGCCCACTTGTCGCCTTGCCTGAGTACCCCTATATTGATACGAGACCTGGTCGTCTCTCGCGTTTTGAATTGGTACGCCAGATCACTCAGAGCTTTTGGAAACGCTGGAATTTGGAATATTTGCACATACTCCAGCAACGCGTTAAGTGGACCGACAAGACCGATTCACCCAAGATTGGAGATCTCGTTTTGATCAAGGAGGCTAACCTTCCGCCACTCAGATGGCGCAGGGGGCGCATCCTTCATTTGGTAACTGGGGCTGATGGAGTTCCCCGATTTGCTGAGGTCTTGGTGGACGGTTCGATTTTGAGGAGTGCGGTTGCAACATTGTCACGTCTACCAACTGATTAGCGGACCGGTAGGCCGGTCCGGGGCGGGTGGATGTTTGAAATAGAATTAGTTTTTATTATAAGTCAAATCGATTAGATCGATTGAGTAACATTTTGTTTAGTCTATTGAAAATTTCTGACAATGGTCTCACTGAACTGTCACTTGCTTCCTGCCTTGAAAAATTACCACGTTGTCGTCTCGTACGTAGAATATCGCCTTTTGAATTAACGCGAATTGAATTAACTTGTATAATTGAACTAAATTGAGTAAACCGTCTTGAATGCCGCCTGATCTAGTGCTGGCAACGGTAAATTGTGATAAAAGACATTGTGAACTATTGATTGACATTTGCGAAAATTGTGAATCCTGTGAACATGCATCGTGCCCTCGTGCCAACGGAGAGGACATCAAGTTGGAAGGAACAGCTAAGTGGATAATTCATTCAATCTATCGTGGCCACCTTAGTTTTGTTTGTTTTTCCCTAACTTAGTTCCAGGCCTGACATCAGCGAAGATACAGGTAATTGTACATTGTTAAATTCTTAGTGCCAAGAAACTTGGTCCATGTGTTTAGATCCCTTGCCTTGGGCTAAGACTGGATGAATTAAACGCTTCCACTGATCTCTGTATAAAACTTACCCATTCATAGCCCGAACTCTAGACAGTCAGCAATAACCACATCATTGATTATCCAACAAATAATGCAAGGCGCGGCAACTAATTGCAGGATCGATCGGTGGGGAGTGGCCATTAAAAGACTGGATGAGTACTCTCGTGGTCTCACGCGCGAAGCACCCTTGATTCGAGAGCTTTGTCTCGACTCCGACGTACTACACGTCACAATACACTGTTAATACCTTTTAAATTCGCAGATCCAAGAGGTGAGTCGAAAGTTATTTGCTTCAGCAGGGTCACTGAGAAGGCTTAGGAATTTTCTTCCTACTGCCACCAAAATTGCACTAGCAAACTCCCTCCTTTTGCCCATTATCGATTATGCAGATGTCAGCTATTCAGATCTCGCCGAAAACCAGCTAGATAAACTTGAGCGCCTTCAAAATCTCTGTATACGATTCATATTTGGACTACGCAAATATGATCATGTTTCACAATTTCGAGCACAGCTCAAGTGGTTACCTATACGACATCGCCGGAATGCTCATATTCTCTCTTTGCTGTACAACATATTGTTTAACCCTTCAACTCCTTCCTATCTTAAAGGACGATTCGAGTTCCTTCATGATACGCATAACCGTTATTTAAGGTCATCAGAAAATTTGAAACTAAAAATGCCGGTACATTCCACAGCACTGTATGACAAATCTTTTTGTGTTACCGCTGTTCGCCTTTGGAATGCTTTACCATTACATATAAGACAGGCTCAAACGATAACTAAATTTAAAGCTTCAGTAAAGGCTCACTATCTATCACTATAACTTCTTCTAGTTCTACAAAATACATGTAAGTATTAAATATGTGTATGTATATGTATTTACGTATGTATAAGTATGTATGTATGTTTATGTATATGTATATAATTATGTCTATCATTTATTATCATATTACAGGAATGAATATAGGTATATAAAGTATGTATATATTATATAGCTTTGTTTACTTTACTTTACTTTACTTTGTTTACACATGCAACTACCGATTTTCTCCTACCAATAATATTTCCATCCAAAGGTTGCCTGGTAGAAATCGCTTTCAGCGATAAGGCCGCCCTTTGTACTATAGTTAGTTATAAGATCTCTAATAATGTTTTTTAATGTGTACAATAAAGTGTAAAATAAATAAATAAATAAATAAATTCTGTTTACTGCTACACACTTGAAAATGTTTGCCGACAGATGCCTAGGGTTGGTGTTATAATTTTGCTCAGCGCTGCAATTGTCGAGATATGACTTGCGTTATTATCATTTTGAAGTGTGACCTTACGGCTCATTAAATAGGGGTGGACCTTTTGTTACAGTGGACTTCAACTGGCTGATTGCTGTCGGAGAAGAACACAGATAAAAGCAGTTGATAGCTCCTTTAGCACAGTCACTCTAAAACGTGTAGTTAAGTTTAGTGTTTACCCAGTTTAGTGCACGATTTACAGCAGAAAACCTTGTTGGTTTGCAGGTAGGTAGAGTGTTATTGTATTTATAAATTGTTCAGTTATTTTATACCAACCTTCTATTTTCTAAAAGAGCGTCCTTGTAAAGGCGATACGGCCGGAAAAGTGCGCGCGAATCTGGTGTTTGTACAGTTCGCTAAATTTTCTGAAGCAAGGTAGTTTTAGTTACATATAGGCATCTGTAAAGTAATGTCAACGAGAGGTAAAATGAAGCCAACCATGGCACTCATGATTGTTCGCGCTACTGAAAATCATAAATGCCAACATTGCTATAATTTTGATGTAACGTGTGATGTTAATAAAGTTTTAAATAAATAATTGAAAGCCCAACTTTGTGCTTTAACCGGTACCCTACTAACATTTTCATACGTGCGATCTTTCATGTGTGATTGTTGTTTCACGTGCGAAAGAGTGACTGCGTAAAGGCCTATAATCTAGAATGACTTCGTAAGGTAGTTTGAATTAATTTAATATGAAGTTGTTCACGGATGTATAAAATCGGTCAGTGTTATTATTTTTTCTGTTGTATACTGTGACTTCACCTGCGATTTTATTGGAATTTATGTAATGGTCAGGAGTCAAGCTGAACCTATGCAATATTCGCCTAGATATTATATTGGTATATTAAGACTTCCATCTGCCCGTTTTAATCCGCTTGTTTTTCTGCAGGTGAAATATAAACGTGTGATTATGGCTGAAATTTATGTAAGCAAAATATTGAATAGACGTGTTTTATTTTAACAAAACTGTTTTGGAAGTAAGGTCTTTTAAACAAAGTTGAATTTGGTATTTAATTACATAAGAATAAGGCGGGCAAAACAAAAAAATCAAGTTAAATACGTGCAACCACTTGATGGGAATATTGAATTTTACCGAGAAGTTGAGTGCGTCATTTTCATTCTAGAGGATTTTACAGCCATTAAGCATTTCCGCAATTCTTTGAAGCTCATAACTAATGCACATTAATTACTATACAAGCGTACTTAACCGCGAAAATATGCAAAATTACGTGTAACATGCAGCCGGGCACATGTGGGGAGTTATTAGGAAAAGTGGAAATTGTAATAAGGGTGCTTTTAGTGCTCATACATGTTCATTCGCGCGGCGCCGGCCCGCGAGTGTCATGCATGGCGGAACTTTGTGTACATATTTAAATAACTCATTTTACCTATAATTTTATTTCAACATGAACCATTTAGATTCAAGTGTAAACAAACAGTTTTTCAATTAACTTGAATAGTCTGTGTTCATTTATTACCTTTTCTAAGTAGCAGTAGATAGGGAGGCTGTGGAATAGACGAGTTTGCCAGATAAGGCACGGTGTTGGCTGCACTACAGGGTGCAAGCACAAAGGGAGGGTAGTGAAAGAATTTACTTCGCTTAGTGGGACACTGATTGAAGCGTTTTTGTTAGGTACCTACTACGAATCAACAGATTGCTGCTGAGCAATTGCTTGAGTGATTTTTTATTCTTTGCTTTGCGAAAGTTAAATATGACGTTCATTTTGTGCTCGTTTCAATAAAATATAAAAGCTCAGGCAATCATAATAACGATTGCTTCATAATTTGAGATTGAGTGTAAATTTTCATCTCTGAATATTGCGGCCCTCGTAAGTAATGAAAAGTACTGTCTTTTTTACAATTTTAAATAATAATATGCAATGTGAGGATTAGAAGCAGCCATTGTCTTACTTGAGCCAATTCATGACTACTTCTAACGTTTTGAAATGTGAATATAAGTTGCCTGACGGGACTTGTCACTGTTAATCATCTACATACTTTAAAAACAACCGCCTCAAAAATCAGCTCAACAAAAATACTATCACACAAATGCATAATATGAACATCGGTCATGACGCTCGCAACCGAAAATGTACAATATGCAACAAAATTGTAGCGTAAAGCAAGTATTACAATGCACTGGCGGGCTAATTGCCACTCGATTGTATAAGAATTTTTACATGAACGCTTCAGAGAGAGAATGCGCGTTGCGTATTGCCGCAGGTTAATTTAAATGCCGATGTTTCCCGAAAATCCTGGAACGGTTGCAGAATTGTACCTCCCTCAAGTTTAAGACAAAATTTGCGAAGTATTTTTTTATGACTGAAATAATAAAGATTATAAAGCTTAGGTAAGACGTAAATGACTTACCATCTTATTAATCAGTCAACGAGATTTAAGGCCCCATTTTGCAATTGTAGGTATAGTAGTTTTACAAAACAAAGAATACTACTCACTGCAGGAATCCAAAACGCTGCCTGACTTTTTATCAAGAGTGCCGATCGTTCTCGAAATATCGCAAAAAATCTTTTTCACCAATAATTCCACAACGTGCACATCACTTCAGTGCAGGGCCATTGTGTTCGTTATATATCCTGTAACAATGCAATCAGATATTGTTTTTAAACAATTGATAGCGCGGCTCGTTCGGGAAGGATCGATTGCTACCAGTCCAATTTGTTGTGATACTGAAGTGCTCTGTTGACGAGTTGCATACAATACTGCGTAAAATTAATTAAATTGTTATTTTTCTATAGAAAAAAATTATCATCACTTTTTATTACTTACTGTTTTTATCGACTAAGTACTATTTAAAACTAAAAGCACTTGAAGATAGAGAATCCCCGCTTAAAATAATATTGAATTTATGTTGCAACTAAATTGAAATTACCTAAAAGTTTCATTTAGCCCACTGAGTAATAAAAAAATTACTTCTTAAAGCAATTTTATTAAGGTACCGAAAAAAAGTAATAATAATTATATATGGTTTTTGTTTTTGGTTTAACTTTCTATATAGTAATTTCTTACGTTACTCAGCCTATAAATATTAAGATAAATAAATCTTGGTAATTTTCCTGTATAATTTTTGTATTCATACAGTAAAAAATTACCTGTACTGCGAACCTAGTGGCGTTAATTACATACGTTAAAATCTCGAGTAGCTAACCATACATCTAAGTAAGAGTTTTTTAAAGGCGTCGAGTCTAAGTAGCCTCGTGTACAGTCAAAGTAAAAACTGAAGTGAAAATTAGTCCTTTAAGAAACAGTTCGCTATGCGCTGCAGGTAAAACGGTACTAACTTTAGAGGATGTGGCAAATTGCCGGCGCATGTAATACAAGGGCCTTACAAAGCTGGTACGAGGGCCCTCGGGCCCGCAATCCCCAGCTACGATTTATGTCCGAGCTGTAATCGATGTATAATGTGTGGTTATACCTCCAATTACCCGTGACACTTTATTTATTTACTATTTTATTTACTTACCCTTTATCTTCACTTAACCAAATATCACGATCACTTTTTCATCACCAAAAATAACTTTGTTTTCCATAGTGTTTGTATAAACGACAAAGTTATATTTGCGGTTGATTACAATTAACTTAAATTTTAAAGTAGCTTTGAGCACTTTTTGATAGGCAAGTTATTATAGGCATACTTGTTTATAAATTATATAACATAAAAAATACGTCTCATCTAGTTATCAGATCGGTGAAGGTCGATGTTCCACGTCTCCTCTACTATAACAATAAATTTAATATGCACATAACTTCGATAAGTCACGGGTGCCCTGGATTCGAACCGGAGAAGTTCTCGGTCTCTACACTAACCTATTATGTCATTTATCTATAAGTAATCGAGTTTGTTTATTGTATACGGTGTTTACTCTGAGTGTAAATAAAACTGCCCCAATTTTTAATACATTTTTTACATATAAGCAGTATTAGCGAAAGATGCTGAAAGTCTTAATTTCACTTACCTGATAACAAAGCAGGCAACGACAAAAACAACCATATTTACCGTAAATAAAAATATTGTTGTGACATTTCTAATCAGAAAAATGTTTCAAACTGTTGATTAATTCGGCTTAGCGTTTACGAAAATAATTCTTTAATATCAGTTTAGAAATCTTCTTAGATGGAAAATATTAATAAACGAGACGGGGATTAATAGCTAAACGACCAAACTCGTCAAGAGAATTAATTAGAGCTTAAGGGGACTACAAGAGCTAATCGCCAGTTTTATAATGCTTTAAAGTATATAATTCAATGCAGTTAACACCATCAGAAAAATATATCATATTCTTCAGGATATAATCTAGTTAAGTAGTGTGTTGAAAACATAATACAACTAACTTTAATCGATAGAAACACATCACAAAGATACCTCTTAAAAATTTTTAACGAATAATAACGAATAAACCATACTAAAATACATACAAACATTCAGATTTTTTGACAAATTATTTGACAAGCAACATACTAACGAAATACTGTTTTATTTTTTTAATGCAATCAATACATTTTCTGTAATTAATTTATTTCATGTTTTTTTTAAAGTTCTGAGCGTCTCTTTCTTATGTACACAATCCGACAGTGACAGCAACAGCTCAACTCAATGGCTGTACTCGGCGCCTTAAACCGTTTTTTTTAATTATTGACTCCTTGCTGTGATGTCGTAGTACTCGACGTAAACCATCCTATCTTAAGAAAAAAACATATTTTATGTGCTAGCTTACTTATGCAACCGCTAGTTCCAAAATTGATACATTACTGATGAAAGTAAATATTGATGAAAAACATTAATTTGATGAAATATATTCTACAATATGAATATCTGTACGTACAAAATTTTCAGGTACGAAGTTTATACGCATCTGGTAACCAAGGAAACAATAAATAATCAACTAGATTTATAAAAATTAAAAATCAGGATAAATTTTATTAGAGTATGACTGTTTATTTACAATTCTTAAGCGTTGCGTTTATTGCTTGGTCTCAAAATTCCTCTCAGCGGTATGACGGCAAAGTATAATAACCGAGATGTGCGTAGCACCGCTGCGACAGGACTTCAACGGTCACCACGGTGATTTTAGTGAGTAGGTCCCGAAGGCCGTAAGGGTATACATTTCCATCGCCTGCTCGAAGTGTGGAGGATACGCCCACAGTTCGACAGTGAAGCAAAAAAATTGTCTCATATTCTTATAACATCGTGCAATAAACATTTTCAAATAAAGAAAGTCCTCTTCCCTTTGAAGGCAGTTATAAAAAGCAACTAACCATGGCACAGGCAACGCGTTATACAGCCTAGGTGCGAGTTCGGTATTGGAATTATTCAGACGATTGAATCGATTAATCCAGCGCGTTGTTCGCAAATAGCGCGGCTGGGCGCATCGTCGCGACGCCACGCATGGCCACCACGCGTGCAGCTTTGTACCACCGCATGATTTACCGCCGGAATTATCGTTAATCTGATTTTACGTTCCAACACTTCGGCTCATATGCTCAAAAGTTGTAATTAAGTTCAAAGCGAAAAGGCTTATTACAATTATGAGTCTTTTGTCAACTATTAGACTATGCTATAACTATATGATCAAATAAAACCAGTTTTAATAATTTCTGTTAAAAGTACCTATTTTACAAAAGAGTTTTGAAAAAATTTGTTTTTAATTTATATTAAGAAATAAATTTTAAATTATCAATATTCTTATTCGCAACGATAGGGTGGATAGGAGAGGTGGTGGCGTAGCCATATATCTCCGTAGTACACTCTCGTACAAAATTCTCACATCATCACCGCCTAATCATTCTGCCTCCTCTGAGTATCTTTTTCTTGAGGTTTCAGTCAGTGGAGCGAAAACCGTTCTAGGAGTTGTATATTGTCCTCCCTCCGTTAATTACTTCTCCAGTCTCAAATCGATTCTGGAATCTTTAGGGTCGGAATATGCACACCATTTTATCATGGGAGATTTCAACACTGACCTTCTAGCCATCAATTCCTCTCGCTCCCAGAACCTTCTAAAATTAATTGAGTCTGCCAGTCTACACACTCTTCCCCTCGAACCCACTCACCACAATATCGTAGGTGAAGACACTTGGTTAGACTTGATTATTACCTCAGCCTCATCCCTGGTACATTCCCATGGCCAATACCCTGCTCCCGGTTTCTCCCAACATGACCTCATCTACCTATCCTATCACCTTGAACCTCCTAAACCTCGCCCTAAGGTCCTGCACATGCGTTGTTTTGGACGTATGGATAGCGAGAAGCTGCAAAGGGATGCTGCTGAACTTGATTGGTCTTATTTGTTAGCAGCCAACACCGTTGATGTAAAGGTTTCGATTTTGAACGATACTCTACTCGGCCTCTACAATAAGCATGCTCCTATCAGGAGAATTAAATTAAAACGTCCTCCTGCTCCTTGGCTCACCAGGGGCGTTCAAATGGCCATGAGGCGACGAGATCGAGCATTCCGTAAGTTTAAAAAGGAGCGATCTGACGAGAACTAGAGTCTGTACAAAACTGCAGGGAATCGGTGTAATCAGATAATACGCAACGCTAAACGCCGCCATATTTTCGGCAATATTAATTCTTCTTCTTCTGCTAGTATCTGGAAGTTCCTTGGGACTCTAGGTATTGGCAAACAGCAACACACAACTCCTCAAATTACGATTGGTTTGGATGATTTAAACAACCATTTCTCATCTACTTCTCAACTGGATCATCAAACCAGGCGTCAAACAGTTGACTATATTGCTGGACTTCCCCGTCCTAATATTGAAGCTTTTAATTTTTCTCCAGTTGCATCGGGTGAGGTCAAGAAGATTATCCAGTCTATTAAATCCAACGCTGTGGGGTTTGATACTATCAGCCGCCGCATGATAATCCCTATCCTGGATCATCTCCTCCTTCCTATATCCCACATTGTAAATTTTTCAATTGACAGTGGTTCTTTCCCCTCCCTGTGGCGTAAAGCCTTTGTTATTCCACTCCCTAAGATTACAAACCCTTCTCTCCCTAACCATTTCCGTCCAATCTCTATTCTGCCCTTCCTATCCAAAGTGCTTGAAGCCTGTGTACATAAACAGTTGTCTGAATTCGTATATCAAAATAATTTGCTTAGTCCTTTACAATCCGGATTCAGGCCAGGTCACAGCACGACTTCTGCACTCCTCAAAGTGACTGGTGATGTTAGGGCAGGCATGGAGGACACTAAAGTAACTGTGTTGACTTTGGTTGACTTCTCGAACGCCTTTAACACCGTCAGTCACGATATCCTCCTATCTATCCTCTCCTATATCATGATCTCTCCTGCTGCACTGGAATGGTTCTCATCGTATCTTCAGGAACGCCAGCAGTCTGTTCGCTGTGATGAAAAGTCATCCAGTTGGCGAGACATTAGCTCTGGTGTTCCTCAGGGTGGCATTCTTTCTCCTTTACTATTCTCTATTTTTATTAACTTATTAACTCCTAATCTTCGATGTTCGTATCATCTTTATGCCGATGACTTGCAGTTGTACTCCCAAGCGAGAGTGGAAGATGTAACGGTGGCCATTGATGATATGAATAGGGACCTTGAGTCTATGATGGACTGGTGTAATAAATTTGGTTTAGCCGTTAACCCAACAAAATGCCAGGCCATTATTGTAAGCAGTCACCGCTTAGTACCCAGGATAGACCTAAATACGATACCACCTATTATGTTTAATGGTTTGGTTATTCCATACTGTACAACCGTAAAAAATCTAGGCTTGCACATGGATTCCACTCTCAATTGGCAAGCGCAGGTGACTAAAGTTAGTCAGAGGGTCACTGGAACTCTTAGAGCTCTTTACCGGTTCAAGAATTTCCTTCCTTCCAAGACCAAGACAATGCTTGTGCAGGCCTTAATATTTCCCACAATCGACTATGGTGATATGTGCTATTATGACCTGAATGCAGAATATCTCAATAAATATGACCGACTTCTCAATAACTGCATTCGATTCATTTTTAATCTTCGTAAGTATGACCATGTCTCTACTTATCGTTCAGAACTTAATTGGTTGCCTATTCGTCAACGCCGGTGCTTGCGTGCTCTCACTACTCTCTTCATGATTCTTAAGTCTCCCTCTCCTCCTTCTTATCTTTCCGAGTATTTCCAATTTGCTCCCTCTTGAAATCAGATTGTCCACCAACCGTTATGCATTTAAAACGAAGGTACGAGAGCTTCTTTTGAAGAGATTGACTGAATCAGCTCATCACTCTCATCCATTACTATAAGTATTTATGTATTTGTTGTGTATGTATATTTAGGTATATAGGTATATGTATTATATATATGTATATATATGCATATTTTGTGTATGTATATTTAAATATATATACAGTGTGTTTCATAACCCCCTGTCCGGTCCCGAAACCACATATTACTGACTTGTAAGGCATACTAGGAAAAATAATAAAAAAATTCTAGGTCTTCATAAAACCTCACAATTTATTGCCTTAGTATAGTATTAACGAGAAACATTACCCCGAAATTAGGGAAAATTCCCTAAACTAGCAACAGTCCACTCAGCGGCAGTATCCTTTATGATTCTAATAAAAAGCCGCTCGACACAATACCGAAACGCGGTAGAGATGTTTACGTTCGATAGCAGCTAATATCGATTTAATAAATTTTAACATGTAATGTGACACAACATTCATTTTTCAAATAATTATTACATTAATGATATTACGATATCGACACATTACGTAAACAAGACTTAAATAATACTTTTGTGTTACAGAACTTAGTCGATCATAGACAAAAGACTATGATCTACTAATTTCGGTAACCTAAATCAAATAAAAAAGTTACATAATTTTTATGTTATAACAATAATTTAAAAAGAAACAACAATTTTGCGTTGGATACGTGCCCATCTCGTACGGGGACAATAATAACATATCGATAAAAACAGAAGTCCAATAAATATCATTGGTTACATCCCTAGCTGGCTAGTTTTTACGACTTCAATTTACCTACTGATCACTCAGTCTTGCCCTAAAATTAGTTTCGTTCGGACTTCCGGAATAACTTACGTTGTGAAATAGTTACGTCGTCGGTCGTATTCAAACTCTGAATACTTTAACATTTCGATATGTTTAGGTAGGAGTGAATGCAATTCATGCAGGTGGACGTAGTGATAAGGAGGAATAGTTCGCTGGACCACCAGGCCTGCCAGTGCCTTTGGAGCGCGTTGTTCAACGGCTTCACCACCTCGTGAACTAATGTGCTAGTTAGTGAGCTTTCAAATAGGTACCTTTGATGAAAAGGTACCGTAAGTGTCTTAACCTTTACGGTCGACATGTGGAGCATGATCGTCGTACGCAGCTTACAAGTTGATGTTTTTCGGAATTAAAGGTAACCTGCCTAAGTAAGATTTAAAAAATTGGTAAATACCGTAAATACTGCAGCGCTCATAGCGTGACTAAGCTTTTGGATCGTAATAGTTTGGCAAAGTTAAGCAACGGTTGCACAGGTCATCACTTGGATGGGTGCCCACGTACTCAGAAGGCACGTAAAACTGAATCTAAGAATCTTAAGGCCATGTCGTGGGCCTTCGGGTTATCTGAAATGTCTGAATACAAGGACACCAAAGTTGGCTACGCACTCTTACGAAACAAACAAACAACGTAAACAATACCTTCTTTTTTACCTAATAATGCAATGAACCAGCTGTTGCAACAAACTCATAAATAAAATGGGTATACCTACCTAACTAAAATCATGGCACGTGTAAAGTTGACGTTCGGCTTTTGTCAAAGGATTAGGTAACTAGACGCGGCCGCCGGCGGCGGCCGATGCACTCAACGACCTTTTATGAACTTTAGGTAGATACCTAGTTATTACGATTTATGATTCTTCAGTGTTGCCATGGGTAATCTGATGTGATATTATTTAAAGTTAATTAAATTTAACAGGGAAAATTTTATCTCGAATTTCCGTGAATTAATGACAAATCCCTCATCATTTTACTCTACCCTACAACCCCTTCATTGATCGAACGGGGGGTTCTGAAACACCCTGTATATGTATTATATACATGTATGTGTTATGTATGTATATTTGGATGTATATTCTTTATGTACGAATTCTATCCTTTTATTATACTATATATTACATAATCATTATTACTAAATTTTATTTAGAAAACATTATTTTTCAATGTTATCCGTAAAATGCACCTACCACTTTTATCTCTGCTCCACCTTAAGGTTGACAGGTAGAAAATGCCTTATGGCATTATTTCCAACCATGTACACCTTGTTTGTGCAAAATGTAAATAAATAAATAAATAAAAGTTATATGGGGTACGTATAAATAAGTATGTATCTTAAACTGTATCTTCTCTGCAAAGTTTGCCTGAGGCAGGTCGCTTTTGGCCCCCCCGTGGGATCTCCACCTTGTCGTGGTGGAGGGGCTCAGTAGCCGTGGATTGGTCGCCCGCGGTGAAGCTAAGAGGGATCCAGGAGGGGACGCTCCGCGTGGGCTTGGAGGGGCCTGCGCAGGATGCGTCCAACGGTGCGGGTGCGGGGGACAGTTCTGTCTGTCCCTCGCAGTCGGGTGCGGTCGCGGGAGGAGAGGCGTGTCGGTGTTGCGTTGCCGCGCGCCCTGTCTCCCGCGACCAAATGGGGGCGCACCATTCGATGCGTTGCGGTGGGGCCGCGGAGGAGGAGGAGGTGCGGTGTTGCGTTGCCGTCCTCCCTATCCTCTGCGGCCGCTGGGCGTTTTGGCGGCGGAGTCCAACACCTTAATCCGTCGCCAAGGGAGTTTTGTTCGGGGCCCGCTTAACCATCTGGCGGGCCAATACCCGTCGGAGGGTGGCGACGAGTGCTTAGGTGATGCCCCACCCTCCGACACACGGGTACATGGCGGCAGTCGAGGTGGTTTTTAGTGGAAACACCACATACTCCGGCTTTTATTTCCCCCAAGAGTCGGAGATCCGAAGGGATTTTCCACCTCGTAAAACAAAAAAAAAAAAAAACAAAAAAAAAATAACAAAAAAGGTCGCTTTTGGTGTGAAGGTCGCTTTTAGTTTTTTATTGGGTAATTGTGTCTGTAACAAGTAGCAATCAATCATTTTCACGTCACGATATATAGAACAAATTACAAACGTATTGAAAATGTCACCATGAAACAATAATTAAATTCTTCCGTCACGTAACTCACACAAGAGAGATTAATCAAGAAAATGGATAATGTCTGGGCGCTTCTCTACGTCGGCAATTACTTGGACTATCTACTATAGTTTACTTTCTACTAGCATTGTGTTGCAGCTGCTATAATTTACTATGATGACCATCTTCAAAAGTGACAACAACTAATTAAAAACCTCAAAACCAAAATTTTGTGAAATCCATAAAAGCTGCCTGGCAAAGAAATTTTATTGTACCTAAGTATAAATGCTGTCACACCGTTATCTTACAAAATAATGATTAAAATTAAATAATAATGATACCTTGCCTATTCTACAAGTATATAAAACTAAGAAGAAAAAGGAAACTTGTCTAGGATTCCTCATTAAGGACGATGTTTCAGGCAAAGTGAAAAATTTAAATTGTAGTCTTACAGAAACCGCAAATTTCGTCCCTGACTAAAGGACATTATTATACACGTGATAGCAGTTGGTATTTTGTTGTTACCTGATATTACACAACGACGAACTTATTGAAGCAGCATTTGTCAAGCAAAACACACCATATGTAAAGTGATATTACAACTAAATCTTATAAACATCTTATCTATCTTTATCGATTAGCCAAAACATGTCGGCGTGCTGAATAATTTCATTATGAAAATAATTATTTCTGCCAAATTATAACGACATTATAAACTCAAGATCGTTCCTAGTTGAACAAGAGGTTTTGCATTAAATATACGAATACATACATATAGCGGATTAAAATAACAAATTGCTCAAGCTGCCAGCCGTGCCTCGCTTCGTACATTTAAGCGACCGTATGTTGGTCGCGCTACCTTGGTCGCTACCCAGGTTTCACCAGCAAGCAAGTCTACACATGAGTTTTTATGCCGCCGCCGAGCAACAAAAGCCTCAACAAATTGTTTATTTATAATTATCTCTGCCTTCGTGACAGTTACTGACATACCTGCTGTGACAGTTTGTTTTGTAAATAATGTCAGTAATATATAAGTCAATGAATGTTAATGTGAATTTACTATTGTGATTTTTTTTGTAAATATTATATAGTAATAAATGGAATGCAATGTTGTGCTGGCACTGGCGATGTGGACGTGAGTGCTAGTCAACCTACCACATCGCTGACTGGTATGGTGTGCTGTCCGGATTGCTCCCAGAACCGTTTTTCCAAAGGTAAGCGGGGCCTGAAAGTGCATTTTGCTAAAGTACATAAATCCTAAAATGCACTTTCTGGCTCCACAATATCTTCACAACCTGTATTAGGAGACACCACACAAATTCCTTTTTGGCAAACGCGGGTCTGAAGAGCAAGCATCCAGCGCCTATTGATGATCTCTCCTTCCCTGAAGCTCCCGACAGGGAATCGGAACATCTGATCACCACAGCCAAGGACGTGTTAGCAGCGGTTGGCTCCTTCCGAAGTGGCTCGGCAGAGGGCCTCGATGCACTGACGCCCCAGCACCTGAAAGAACTTGTGTGTGCCAGTGCTGGGGTGGCTGGCGATACACTTCTGAGGGAGTTGACTGCGCTAATAAATATGATGCTTTCCGGTAATGTGGACGACGCCATCGTTGACATCTTGTATGGGGCGAACTTGTTCGCTCTTAACAAGAGGGATGGTGGTATACGTCCCATTGCCGTGGGTTGCACATATCGGTGTATAGCAGCCAAGATATGCTATAAATTTTACAGCAGGGAGCTATCGGAAAAATTCTTACCCCTCCAACTAGGTTTTGGTTCCAAAGGGGGTTGCGAGGCTGCTATACATGCCCTTTCTACGTACCTTGGAAGTGGTGATGGAGAGGTCATTTTGAAGGTTGACTTGAAAAACGCCTTCAATTCAGTGAATAGGGACACTTTGTTGGCACAAGCAAAATTAGAAACCCCTAAATTTTTTAAATTTCTTTGGCAATGTTACAGGTACCCCACAAAATTATTATATCAGGATAAGCTTTTGGAATCAGCAGTCGGGTGTCAACAAGGTGACCCTCTTGGACCAGTCATTTTTAGTTTAGCAATACACCCCATTATTCGGCAAGTAAATTCTAAATTTAATGTATGGTTTTTAGATGACGGGACCCTAGGAGGGGATCCAGATATTGAAATACAAGATTTAGCTCTTCTTAAAAATAAATTCGCATCTATTGGCTTGGAACTAAATTCTAGTAAATGTGAGCTGTTTATAAATACAACAGACTCTACAAAAAGACTTTCAATACTATCTAAATTTAATAATTTGGCATCAAACATCAAAATTATTGATAAGACATCTCTTCACCTCCTAGGTTCTCCAGTATTTGAAGAATCTTTCGTTTTCATAAAGGAAAAGATACAATATTTCTGTTTCAGATCGCCTATTCAAAATTAATATTCACTGGGCCTATACTATTATTTGATATTGTCTTTTCGTCCCAAAATTCACAAATGCCTTAAGATCTTCCCAACTTTGGAAAAAATATACACTTTTAGAACAAGTCGACAAAATTATCCAAAGTACTTTAAAGAGAATATTAAATGTGGACTTGGACGACCGAGCCTGGCTACAAGCGTCATTGCCTATACGTCTGGGTGGGCTCGGTGTACGCAAAATTTCTAGTGTCAGTTTACCGGCGTTTCTGTCTTCGGTTCACAGCACGAAAGAGTTAACTAGGAAAATTTTATCACCTACACTAGTTAACTCAGAAGTGCTGTGCAAAACCGAAGCTGTAAACGCCTGGAAAATGGCTTGTCGAAGCACTGATTTGCCTACCAACCTATTCTGCCAAAGACAGTGGGACGCGCCGCTTTGTGACATTGTAAGGAAAAGTCTTCTAGATACAACTTTTAATGTTGCAGAGCGTGCTCGCTTGCTGTCTGTGGGAGAGTGGGAATCGGGTCTGTGGCTTCAGGCACTACCATCGTCCAACACTGGAACCATGTTGGACGATGAGACGTTCCGTATCGCCACTTGTCTTCGTTTAGGTGCTCCGTGTGTTTCTCCGCATCGATGTCATTGTGGAGAAGACGTCGATAGCCTCGGACACCATGTGCTATCTTGCAGCAGAAGCGCTGGTAGAATTCCCCGTCACGCCCATCTGAATGACATAATTCGTCGTGCTCTTGTCGCGTCTGGCGTACCAGCTGTACTTGAACCAAATGGTTTGGTACGCGACGACGGTAAGAGACCTGATGGTATGTCATTGTTGCCTTGGAAAATGGGTAGGCCTTTGGTGTGGGACGCAACCTGCGTAGACACCCTCGCACCATCACATGTTCCAAGCACGGGAGGCCATTCTGGCGCTGCTGCTGCAACTGCGGAAACCCTCAAACGGCGCAAATACAGTAATTTAGTGAGTAATTACGTGTTTGAGCCGTTTGGGGTGGAAACACTAGGCTCATGGGGTCCGAGCGCTCGTTCACTAATTCGGGAAATGCCGAAACGGTTAATCGACGTCTCACGTGACCAGAAGGCTGGTTTATTATTTGCTCAGAGAATCAGCATTGCCATCCAGCGTGGCAATGCTTTTTTTTTTGGTGTCGGGTTGGAAAATCCTCATGGAGTCCCTCCGCCCTGGGGGAAGGACGAAGGGGACTGTCAGACTCTTACTGACTAAAAACCAACCCGTGTTCCTCACGTACCCGTGTGTCGGAGGGTCGGGTATCGCTGAAGCATTCCTCCCTACCCCCTGACGGGTATTGGCCCGCCAGATGGTCAGGCGGGCCCCGAACAAAACCCCCTTGGCGGCGGATGAAGGTGTTGGGCTCCGCCGCCAAAACACTCAGCGGCCGCAGAGGATAGGGAGGACGGCAACGCAACACCGCATCTCCTCATCCTCTGCGGCCCCACCGCGACGCAACGATGGTGCGCCCCCATTTGATCGCGGGAGATAGGGCGCGCGGCAACGCAACACCGACACGCGTCTCCTCCCGCGACCGCACCCGACTGCGAGGGACAGAAGAACTGTCCCTCGCACCCGCCCCTTTGGACGCATCCTGCGCAGGCCTCCGTCAAGCCCCCACCACGACAAGGTGGAGATCCCACGGGAGGGGGGGGGGGGAGCGTGGCAATGCTGCCAGCCTTCTGGGCACGTTACCCGATGACATTGATGCGGAGGCATTTTACGACGCCTAAACCTTGTAAATATTTTAAATTTTTAATTTCTTTTTACGGTTTTTTTGCACATATACTACTTAGACATTAAGATTAGATTACGCTACATATAGATTATGAAATTATGTTTATTTAATGTATAATTATAAAGAAAAGTAAAAAAAAAAAAACTTATATGCAATGTTACTAGAAATTGTGCTTTACGTTGGAAGTAGCGTCAAGTATAATAGGAACGCAAGAATATTATATTATTATTACATGGAAATGCTCAAGTGTGTACCTACTCACTAGCAAAATACCATAATAACATGAAGTAAGCTATGGTTGAAAATTTTGCCGAAGGCATTACCTGCAGTTTAGTAACACTGTCATTGGTAGGTCGGTACTGAAATTTTACTATCAGTAAAATCGAGTAAATCAGTGCTTGACTAAGGACAAAGTCCTTAATCTGGGACTCCTAAATGAAGGCTTAAAATAAAGTTCATAAAAAAACTGGAGATCCAAAATTACAGCTAAGCGCCAACCGCTACCTATAATATTACCTTTATTTATAAAACGCTTGCGTTACTCATTGACTGAAACTGAAATTGTCAAGTCGTAGGCGAAGTCTAGTAATTCTATAAAGTTAATTAATTTAATATTTATTGAAATTAAGATATACATATTAAAATTGTCTTAATCGCAACACTTTACTACAGATCCAGTTGTAAGCACCGATAGTTAATTTACAAGGAATGCATGAATAGCTCAGAGTGTGATTCTCGCGACGAGACTGCAGTTGGCTCAAGATGTTCATTTGAATTCGACACTCGAGATATAGAGACACTAAACAGTGTAGTCTCGAGCGTAGTGCATACTTTATTCGAATCTTTGAGTATCGTCGAGTGAAAACGTAAAAGGCAAACGCAAATAATTTAGTTTTTATGTTGGTATGACTGTATTCATGATTTCTATCCTTGTTTTATAAATGTAGCGAGTAGATATGTAATACAGAGTATATCCGTTAGCGAAATTATCAATTGAACAGGAGTTTTTTCGGTATATTAATAACCATAGTATTGATTTTCAAGTGAAGATATTTTTAGTTAGTAGTAGCAGTTTACCTTATGGTAGTAGCAGGTCTTTGAAGTCAGAAAATATTGTCTTCTGTGGGTATCGACCCCAAACTACTCGATGCAGTTTTCAACGGCGAGGTGATTATACGAGTAAGATAGCCGTGTGGTTGACGGCATAGTATACAAGTGTCACCACCCCCTATCTTCCCGAGGGTGTCGTAAGAGGCGACTAAGGGATAACACGATGCAAATACCATCTTTGCGTAGAGACGGAAAACTCGATATCAAACCCTATACGACTGCCTCGTTGGTCTCGCGGCATAAATGTGCGCGTGGGATCGGGAGGTCCCGGGTTCGATTCCTGGGTCGGGCAGTGTTATTGGGTTTTTCTGTCACGAAATTCTCAGTAGCAGCACGGAGTCTGGAAATGTGCCCGGTATGGCAATAGGCTCGCCCCTTATTACGTGTGACTAAAGTATATCTGGCGAAAAGTGGGTGTAAAAATACACCTCTGCCTATCTCTTCGGGGTTATAGGCGTGAGACTATGTATGTATGTATGTATGTATGTATAATGATAAGACGCGCGTTCTGTTATCTGAGACGAAAATCAATTAAAATAATTCCAGATTACTTCTATAAAACACTTTCGCGTTAGTAGGTACCTATGCCATCACGAATTGCAGAATGTTATCCAAAAATAGTTGACTGTATATTAAAATAACGCAAGTTATAATCGATCATGAATGTTTTGCGTAACAACCGGCAGTATATACATTTGTATTTGAACACAATGAAGTGTTGTGGTGTAGGCATTAGCACAATCATGATTTAATTAACGAACGGGATCAACATAATATTTAATTAGCTATCGAGTATTAAATCAATAAATCATTATAATATAAGGCTGTGTTTGCACTTGTACGTGTAGTGACGGATTAAGAATAAAAAGAGTCGCTACCATTTTTTATTCCCGTGGGTGTAGTGAGAGGCGATAAAGAAAAATACACGTAGTGAAAAGAAGAAAACCTTGACATCAAACCTTATACTTAACCTTATACTCAAATTAGGAGAGGTCTGCGTCCAACAGTGGACTGCAAAATGATGATGTATTGTGGTTGCATTGCGTAGACGCTTTAGTGGTGACCTAATAAGTCGCAAAAAGTATTTATGTTGACTATTGACGATAACGACTGCCTCCGTGGTCCAGTGGATAGCGTATGCGACTGCTGATCGGAGGTCCCGGGTTCGATTCCCGGGTCGGGCAAAGTGTTGCTGGTTTTTCCAAATTCCCAGTAGCAGCATGGAGTCTGGTGATGTGCCCGGTAACGGCAATAGGCTCGCCCCCTATTACGTGGAACCTAACAATTCATGGTGAGATGTGGGTGTAATATCACACCTCTGCCTATCCCTTCGGGATACAGGCGTGAGGCTATAAATAAAAAAAAATATTGACGATAAATGTAGGCACACGAATAGTGTGTTTCAAAAGGCCACCGCGCGGTGTAGCACACAGGAACATCACTTTGTATGAGCCACAAAAAAAGTGTTACATGTAGTAGCCTAAACAGTAGCTACGTCTGATGATGTTTCTGTTGCCTATTGTTTTGTCAGTGAATATTAAAGGAAACTGTAGTGATTGTGTTCGGACTTTCTTTTTTAAGTTTAATGTGAATATACTTAGTAACGATTTTAAGTTTGCACTCCAGAAGGAAAATAACAAACAATAACCAATATGAACACTTTTAGAAGGAAACGCTTCTATTTTTATACCTTCTAACTATTTCTAAAGGACAATGAGAATTTACAAAAAATTCTTAATTAAACAAGCAAAGTTAGTGAGCAACAAAATTCATTTAATACTCAAAAATTTTATCCAAAACGATATCGCTTCGCTTGAAATTACTTCAGTGTCCCATCAACAGCGGTTTAGCTCGGATTCTTCGCTCGCGAGTGACGTTAATAAACCGTTGGCAACACACTATACAGTTTTTCAAAATAACAGTCAACAATAAATAATAATGTAGTCAGTAAAATTCTGCAAATATTCAGGCTGCGTCACATTCGCGTTTAATATTCTACGCGTTAGCTTACAGCCAGAAAGTTTTAATAGCCTATCGTACTGTGGTCACTGCAATCTACAGGTTAAACGTACCTTTTCGTGGCTATAATGTGAAGCTTTCAGCGACCGGGCGGAACAATGACTAGCCAATACCGACCTGGCCCTTTACAACAAAAATTATATTATACTAGACGTCGCCAGCGGCTCTTGAATCATTCTATCTATTCTAAAAAAAAAACCGCATCAAAATCCATTGCGTAGTTTTTAAGTTTTAAGCATACATGGGGACAGATAGACAGAAGACTGACTTTGTTTTATACTATGTAGTGATTAATATCTTCGACTAAATTCTACCGTGATTTTAAATATTGGTGATTTTTCGAGTCAAATGTGTAGCAAAGTTTAATTTTAGTGTTAAACAAAGCTCTTGGCTTATCTTTGGTCGTATTACGCAAACGAATCGAATGAATAATCCAGCACTTGTATAAAAAATCCACTTGATTCAAACTAGTTATACAGTACCCGCAGTGTTCGGCTCCGTGCAGATAGTTGAGTATTACCGATGTCTGATCTTCCGATGAGCGTTGAAATAGCTCCAATTTTTCAGCATTTCGTTTACCCCCACCAT
The DNA here is from genome assembly GCA_944739405.2 of Euclidia mi. Lineage (NCBI taxonomy): Eukaryota > Metazoa > Arthropoda > Insecta > Lepidoptera > Erebidae > Euclidia > Euclidia mi. The sequence continues at coordinate 89,870,593 of OX123182.2, forward strand.
TAGCGCAGATACCCACGAGCCGCCGCTCGCTTCGAAAGCAAATAAGGATTCCGCATACCTTAAAACTTTGATCGGATTTGAAACCAATCATAAAGATATATTAGACGGGGATTTAGACTGTTTGTTTAGGATTAAGTCTTTTCGCACATGATTTTGATTGGTATTCAGTCTCTCGAATGAATTTTCAATTGTGTTCTTAAATAAAGAAAAAGATATAGCCTATAGCTTTATGTGTGCCCCTATTTCCCTCTTCAAATATTTATAAGGAGGCTCTTAAGCAAAAACGATAAAGGTACTCTCGCGAAGATGTATGAAGGCTTACGTTTGACACTTATTTACATTGTAAATTACAAACATGACATTCACAGATATCTAGGTGGCGAACGGAATCCCGGTGGCTTCTTCCAGTGCGTTGGAGGTGACATTTTCATTTAAAATATTATGACGTTCTACACGTGGCTGTGCGAGGTGATCCGGCATCACGGTGTATTTACATAAAACAAAACACTCGTATTCAGCAAATTATGCGGGTATTCCAATGTTTTGATTTGATCACGGAATCTAGATGGAGCCGTATAAATCTCGCTTTGAGCCCGGCCGGCATTCCTGGCAAGTTACCGAACAACAGTAATGAAGGTTTAATCTGCTAAATTCCTGCATAATCCGCTGGGATCCATCCGAGACTCAGCTTTGCTCTCTACCTATAATTATAACTTTAGTTGTACGTGTCTTTATTAATTCGTAAGCAGCTGCTTACAGTAAGTGAGATTTCTTCACAATTAATACATAATTAAGCGCTATGTATAATATAATAAAGCAATAGTAGAATACAAGCATGACGTGATTGTTGCACAGCGTAAATAAATTATTATTTTTAAAATAATTTGTCCATAATTGCGCACTTATTCTTTCAGAATTTTGGAATTCACAAAGAGTGTAATAAATTTTAATACTTTTGGTGGCGGCCATTACAATTTGCGTTAACGACATCGCGTTACAGAAGAGGTGGCTAAAAGCACATTTAAAAAGGGCGCGTGAATAATTCCGTGAGGATAGGACACTGTTGGGAGTGAGACTACCGGCTGTGTAGTTAGGACACTTTGTACTTAATCATCGGTATTGTTTTAAGGAAGGAGGGCCGCAGAATAAGGAATTAGCGGTGAGAATAAAATAATAAAACGTTCTTAAATAATTTAGTAAATTTCAGCTTAAGTTTGAATACGCTCAAGTAATTGGACGAAATGGAGGCCCAAAGGAATTAAGTTTTTTTCAGCTTACAAATGTAAGCTTTCATAAGTAACGAGTTTAACCCTCTGCAACTGACGTGCCTTAATTTTTACATTGTTACTGACGTGGTAGTACACGAAACACCATTTCAACATCAAATATTTTTATGGCCTAAAATGATACGACTATTTTATTCATATTTATTAGACTGAAAGCCTATATTTTATATGGATTGCACATAAAAAAAGAAACAATTCGTATTTTCAAAATAAAACAGTTTTTATTGACTTGATACAAATCAGTCTATGAATGTCTATGTAAGTATTAATGTCATAGCAAAAACATAAAATCACCTTCTTTACTATCTTAACTTTAGACATTCTAAAAATCAACAATTACTTTATTCAGTCTAGGTAACATGGGATACATTCATTGGTTCAATAAAAAATTAGACAGGTTCAAAATCACAGCTTTGTTTTACCTACAAAAATTCCAGGCGACGTGCTCTTAGGGGTAGAAGACGAAGAAAGAGTGCTTGACTTAGGGTTGTTACTTGAGTCAGCCATCTAAAAAACAAATATCTATGTTACTCAGTAATAATTAGCATTATACTAGCTTTTGCCCGCGACTCCGTCTGCGTGGAACTTGAATTCGCGATATCTCTACTTCCAGCTTACGTATCGGGATAAAACAGAATTATACCAAAATAAAAAAAAATGTTTTGAGTTCTAATAAAATTGTAAAGATCGTTTACATAAAAACTTCTTAAATATCTTCAATGTACAGACATCCACAATTTTATTACATGTAGGTATAGATAAGTAGTTTTTAAAATCATCCCAATATTTTTTTTGTCTTTGTTTAATCAGATATGCAAAAATATCTTCTTTTTCGAATATTCTTATACAAATATAGATATCTAATCTAATCTAATACTAATATATAAAGCTAAATAGTTTGTTTGCTTGAACCCGCTAATCTCAGGCAGTAACGGTCCAATTTGAAAAATTGTCTCAGTGTTAGATGGCCCATGTATTAAAGAAAGCTATAAGCTATATAACATCACGCTATGAGCCACGAGAGTGGGACAGCAGTCTTAAATAAAGCGGGTGTAACCGAATTTGAGGGCAACTAAACTTATCTTCTGATGTGGTTATATAGGAGACACTATAAAAATATAACCATTTTACTGAGGTAATAGTATAGTAGACACTTACCTTTACATTGATGTAGTTGTCTCGTGGACACCTTTCTGCCGCCACGCACAGGTGTGCTGGCTACTACTGCTCCTGGCGCAATAACCGATGTGCGACTTTACCACAGTAAGGTACTGAGAGTGGCGGTGCTCAAATTTGAACATTAACGCAAATAATCCGAATTTTATATTTCCCGGTGTCTGTCGGACTACCACGTCAGTCGCAGAAGGTTAATTTCGTTTTGTATTTCTGTTCTTACTTATACTAGCTAGTACACAGATAGTTTTTTGAGTTTATAATCTTTCTAACTATGCTAAGTTGCTATGCTTGATGATATTTGTATAATTTTCGGTCGTGATTCTATAACCTACGTAAGATTTCACGTATAAACGATTGTAGCTATATTAAAATAACAAATATCTAATAACCACTCCATCATTTCCTATTACGACCAAAATAATAGCTAGTTAAATATGCATAATGGCATCACTATTATGAAACAAAAAAAATAAGGTGCAGTACTTAGGTCATTATTTCACCCTGCTTGTAATCTTGCAGAAAACATGTCCTTCCAGCATTAAGTGGCCCGCATGAGCTCATAAATTGGCATTCTTAAGAACATCGCGATGTTTAGACTCAATACAAAGGGTACTTGGTATTGTATGTTCTGGTATTGTTAGGTCACTTCTGACTTAAGTTATGCACAGGTGATTGAGAAAGAAAATACCTACTTATGTGCGAATTTTACTACTCTAAACTAAATAATGATTTAAATATTAGTCAAGTTTTATCGTCAATTATTTACTTTTTTGGAATTCAAGCAGATTGTTGTCTACTGTGTTTAGTTGAAAGCGCTACAGGACTTATTAATATATTATGTGGGTTGCTTTATCACCTAATTTAACGAATCAATGAAAGAAAAACATATTTCTGTCAACCAAGCTAATGGAACCTACCGACCCGCGTCTAGAAATGTATCAAGTTCTTAAAATCTGCTTTTAAGGTAAAACAAAAGATAGAAGTTCTTCGAGCCTATTGTCGTTTCGCGCACGACAAAATTCTTAATTCCGCCGCCTTACTTAAAATTCTTTGTCATAATCCTCATTGTCTTTAAAAACCTTCAAGTGGAAAAATATAGAATGTATAGCGTTGTATCCGACAAACGTCGTGTCTATGCCGACACCTTTGGCTGCGCTCGCATTTAGATAATTGCAGGATAGCGGCGGAACTTTGTTGTCGCTTTGTACGTGGTACTTCATAGTGACACTTTGTACTGCATAATAACTCCGTGTTACATTGTTCGATGACAGGAATGACAGCTGACGTGCGGTCGATCTGTGACGGCTGTGGCTGTACGTCGGCGTGCCTGTGCCTATGCGAGTTCATTAAAATAATGACGCGGTTTTACAAAGAGCGCGCGTAATAATGGTAAGTATCTGTAGCGATATTTCGCTGTAATAACATATTTTTGAATGATTTGGTGTTCAAATACCAGAGTAGTAAAATCTGTATACGTATATAAAATCCTTGCGTTACTGACTGACTGACAGACAAGCTACAGCCAAATATATAGGGCGCAGGAAGCTGAAATTTGGCATGTATGTTCCTTGGGGACAATAGGGGTGCACTAAGAAGGGATTTCCCGAAATTCCCACGGGATCGGCCAAAACGGATAAATTTAAGAAAAAATGCACGCGTAGCTGCTGGCGTCCTCTAGTTATTAATAAAATTATTTCGCAGGGATATCTGGGCTGATGAAATATGTAATAATAGTATTAATAAATTACGCTTTCTAGCATGTGATAATGCCCTTTGTTAGTGGCTTTATTGGAATGATGTCTAGTGTTAATAGAACTGAAGATCTTTAGTAACATACGTATCATATCTTAAAGGGATATGTTTTTAAAGGGATGTGTTTATGATCGGAGCACCTAGATATATTCCTTACTCGAGCCCTTAAATTCTGCTTACCTATAGCAATCTCAATTTACTAACATTCATTACATTGAGTACAGCCGTCTCTGCTCGCTCCAGATATTGAAGAAGCTTCTTTTGTGACTATCTGTGTGATACAACTTTCTAGTGCAAATAAAAGAAAAAACTCGTGCTAGTCGATAGAAATGGAAGTCGAGAAGTGACTTTGAATGTAATTAATGATCAATTATGATACCAAAATACCTGTTTAACTTCTGTTGTTTTAACCGACTTCAGACAAAAAAATAGGAGGAGGTTCTCAATTCGGCCGGTATATTTTTTTTCGATGTATGTACACCGATTTCGCCGAGATTTCTGAACCGATTTACGTAATTCTTTTTTTTGTTTGATGCGGAATAGTGTCGAATTGGTCCCATAAAAATATGATTCATGTAGGCCCAGTAGCTTTTATTTTATGAGCATTTTTTTATTTATTTTCACCTATCCTTAAGGCTGAAATTCCTATGAATAATAATTGTGATGGCCGGTGTTATGTCAACTTGTCATCACTACCGTCGTCAAGGACTACTGACGTCTACACGACAAACTGGGTGGTCGTCAAACATAATAATTAACAAAAAGGTTTGAAGACTATTTCATTATTTGGAAATTACAGTTTTAAGTTAGATGACGTAAACACTCTGTCAAGTGTTCGCTAAATTCGCCACTAACTGGCAACAAGGCAATGGCCGTATGGATAATACATCCGCTTTACGTTCTGAAGGCGAGTGTTCAAATCCCAGTCATAACAGTTATGTGGATTTTTTATGAAATTTGGAAAATTTTTCAAGGACATGGGTAATGCCAATTTTTTTTACGATATGCTTCAGAACAAGTTAATATAGAACAAAACTAAGGATTGAATGAAACAAGACTGACTCCATCAGGATAGTTCTTCAAAATTTAATTATATAACTGATTCATCTGGCCATAATTAAATTGCACTTTCCTTTCTGTAATACATGCTCATAATTATGGAAATAGGAATACCAAAGAACATATTAAATATTTGAATGAGGGACTCTTTTTATTATAAAACATAACATAACATAACATATCTTCACGCCTTTTATCCCCGAAGGGGTAGGCAGAGGTGTATTACGCACCCACACTTCGCCAGATATGTTTTCGGTCCCAATGTAATAGGAGGCGAGCCTATTGCCATCTACCGGGCACATTATTAAGCGAGCGATATTGTTTTTTTTTTTTTTAATACACACATAACTTCGAAAAGTCAGAGGTGTGTGCCCGAGGTACCTGGGGATCGAACCCGAGACCATCGTCTCGGCAAGTCCGTTACTTACACCACTGGGCTACCGCCGCTTCTTATAAAGTAGTTTTCAAGATATCAACATTCAAATATTTTGTGCCCAGATGGATCAGAATTTGTTACTTGAAAAACTTTATTAAGATAACCATTATATTTTAACAACTACTATAATCTTTTTTTATAAAAACAATTATCAGTGATCATATCACAGAGGTAACACTTCTGAAACTCTAAAACAGTGTATATTAATTATTTTATTGTATGGCCAAGCGAGAATATTGTAAGATTACAAAAAATAAACCTTTTGCTTAAATTTGTAATACAATCAATTCTTATAGGTACAAAAATATCATATTTAATTGCTACATATATGATACATACATATGGTGTTATGACCATGCGAGTTAGGCACAGATGAATCAAGATTTTGCCTATAATCATATATAACACATCATACATACAGACTTTACTATTGACACTTTTCTACACCAATCTATAACTAGACGCTTTTAGTCTCTCGAAACGCAGACTGAAGTTGCAAAATAGTAAAATATCGAAGACGAATGAAATATTTACCTTCGTAACACCAGGATCTTAGCCATCCAGCCCCAGGTACAGCTAGCTCGTCCGTAGCATGACTAGCTTCCTCCCCACCACGGGAAACCAGACTCTCATAATCTTTACCCAACCAAGTACGGTCAAGCGTCTTTTACGCTGTATTAATCACTTCATATTTACTTATTTATAAACACATTAAGGTATTTATAACTAATACATATTATTTTTCTCAGAGGGTTAATATAATAATAAAATTTATATTGATTTATGAAAGGGACAATGCGATATCGACTATTTCATTTCGGACAATGGCAGACGGACACGACGTATAAATCAAAAGAACGAAGTTCAAATACTTTTTTTTACTTAGACTGCAATTATTTCAAATATATAATTTGGGCAATATGCGGATTAAGCTAAACTGTACAATAAATTACAGATCGTTTTGTTAGTTGGTTAAAGTGTTGTCTCTTAAGAACTACCCATAACCAATTTACAGGAAAATTACAGGCGAGAGATTGGAGAGGGAACGAAAAAAACATACATACATATACTCACGCCTTTTTCCCGTCGGGGTAGGCAGAGACAACGGAACGCCACTTACTTCTATCCTTACAAACCTCACGCGCTTCCTCTACATTCATTACTCTTCTCATACATGCTTGCCGGTTCCTAAATCGGAATCCTATCAATCAGTCTCACCCCACACATACTACGCAGTGATCGCATCTCAACTGCGTTAATTCTGCTTTCATGAAAAAAAATCACGTATAAAATAAAACATGATTCCATCATGTCTTTTTTAATTTTATTAGTTAATTATAAAAATTTATTTTGATTTAACTGTCTCAGACGTTGCATTTCCTGTAGTGCTTTGCTGTCATGTGGTCTGATTAATAACTTAGATGGCTCTAAACATTGATTTATTATAAATCACTTAATGTGATACCATCTAAATTCTTCACTCGACTTAAAGCTACATATATCTGATCTTTCCCGAATTCTTTTTCCCAAGATCTATCACTGCCCTCTCCAATGTTGTACCATAGAGCATAGATATTTAAATAGAGGCACATTTCTTATGGGTGCTCTGTAGACTAACTTTCAGTGACCAGTGTGACCCATATTGCCGCTTGGCGGCGTGGCAGTCGCGCTGTGACAGCTGACTCTACGAGTGCAAGAGAGACTAAAGTTTCTCCTGTGTATCTTAACTACGAGAGCAAGAGAGACGGAGAACGACGCCAGCGCCGCCAACGGCGCCAACTACGTACTACACTGACAACCGTCAACACGCCAGTTGGAATCGGCACACGAAATCGTTAAGAAATGCGCTTCTATTAGAGAAACAGGACTACTCCAACGGTTATCGGTTCTGCGACAAATGTGACCAGCCCACTACCACTTCAGCTTGCTAATTCTTTGAGCTATGTCGATTACCTTGATTCTCTGTCGGATCACTTTCTTACGAATTCGATCCTTCAGAAACTCCGAGCATAGCCCTCTCCATAGCTCGCTGAGCAACCTTAAATTGGTGGACTAGTCGCACCGCCAGTATCCACATCTCGGCACCGTAAGTCATTACGGGTAGGACGCACTCGTTGAAGACCTTTGTCATAAGCCTTTGCGGTAGGGAGGACGAAAAGATTTGACGGAGTTTTAAGGCTTGGCACCGACTTCAACCCTATTAGTAAATAGCACATAAGTATAAATAATAGGTATTTAATTTATATTAAATCTTTATTATTTTTCCTTTTTAGATTTTGAAGTCGGTTTTTTTAACGTAGTTATGTTTATATAGTCTGTAGACAGTTGCTGTTTTTGATTTGAGATATGGTCAAACACAGGCATTCGGAGGCCGCGTAGACAACTATAGGTAGATGTAACATTTTTATAAACCACAAAGAAAATATCTGCTGCTAAGTCATTTGTTACAGAAAATCATTCATGTTATTTCAAATACTGTCGACATCTGACGTAACTATATTTATTTTATAGCGTTTGGAAAAATATTTTATATGTGTAGTTTGTTTTGCATTTGTGTGATAAAATGCGAGACGTTTCATTATCAGAACACTTCCTAGCAATTACTAGAACTTTTTGACGTCAAAATGCTAAGTATTATGTGGGACTTAGTAGCTGCTAACTATGGAGATAATGCGCAAAGGTGGGCAGTAGTACTCTGCATAGATATCCGAAAGAGCTTTCACTGTGTAATAGCTTAGTATTTTAGTGTTGCTCCTGCGTATTGCAATGATGCATAACAGATTGTTGCTAAGCAGCCCTATTACGCGTTGGCAAGGCTATCGATGAATATACGCGTTGACTCGACAAACTAAAATACTTTCCAAAATATAAAAAATAGTAAAATTTATAACATAACATAACTTCACGCCTGTTCTGCCGTGCTTGTGATAAACACAGTAAGTGCCTTGAAGACAGTTTAGAGAAAAACGCGCTTAAAGATTTTTTCTTTATTTTTAGCATTTCTGCCTTAATATAGATAAAATCTAAGTTCTTACAAATGTATAACGTAAATATAGGCATGTTTTATAGGTGTTCTATTTAATTTTTTAATTACATGTAGTAAATGTGTTGTAAATCTTAAAAATATATTTATGTTAAGTAATGAAGAAAATAAATAAAAACATTTTCTTATTATTACTACAGTAAGTGTGTGACTTACTGTAACTATCTTTAGTTGTAGGTACATACTGTAACAATGATTATGAAATAAGATAAATGTTTAAATAGAATAACAAATATGATATTTTTTTCTTACAGTAACTTAGGCACTTTCTGTAATTATAGCTAGAAGAAATATGTAAAATTACAGCATCCCTCATAAAGCACCGACACCAACTTTAATTACATTTTTCTTAATTATTTGTAAGAAAATGAAACATAGCTGATGTTATGAAATCACAGTTTAATAAAACAAGTACAAATAACTTTGTGAAACTAAACAAAATTAAAATCAGGTCTATTATTTAATTATTTATAGCATTAAAAATGGCTTAACGTAACCAAAGGTAATCATTCGTATTTGTACAAAACTTCTTCGTGCATGAAACAATATTAAACAAACTAAGCACTATCTCTAAAATATAACACGTTTATAGTTTTCCATAAAACTCTTATTATACTATTAGTTGTACTTCTTTGTACACAACAAAAAACATAAAAAGACAAAGGCACTTTAATTTCTGATAAGGCTTATTTACCTTTCAGAACGAGAAAAAATAATTAAAATCTTCATATTAAATTATGAGACCTTAGTTACACTAACTAAAACAAATTCGTCTTACAAATTATTCTTCATCAATCCTATCATTCATTTAATTAGTTTTATAACCTATTTGTAGAAGTTTAAAAAATCCTTAAAAGTGTTTTAAATGACTAGTAAAATGTAGACTTACAAATATATTTTCCAAAGTTACAATAAGAAAGTTTAAGTTTATTGTTTACCCGAAAATTATATACCATAATCTTATATTCCCGAATTTCATTTAGGTACCCAAATTTCATTTGCCCGAATGTTTTGTTTGCCCTAAAAGACATGACATACTTTTAATTGCCCGAAACTTAGATACCATAAGATACGAGTGCCATACGTATTGTTTTTCATATTTTTAATTGTCATAAAAATAATTAGACATAATATTTAAACGCCATAATGATTATTAGACATTATATTTAAACGGGTACGTATGAGAATCCCGAATTTAAAAAGACCGAATTTTAAAATACCGATGGATGAAATCCCGATAGTTGAAACGCCGAATGGTTGTTTGGTCGAAAGTTTAAAATCCCGAAGTTTTAAATCCCGAAAAATAAATTAAATATTATTATCAACAGCTAGTGCCTGGGGTTAGGTGCGACGAACTCATCACCATCAGCCTTTAATAGTCCACTGCTGGACTAGGCCTCTCCTTTGAAAGGAGTTATTGGCCCACTATACGACGCTGGCCAAGCGGGTTGGTATAGGGTTTGTATCAAGTTTTCCTTCTCTTACAGTGCTGTTCTCTGCATGATATAGTCTTTGCATAATATGCTCCCTCTGTCGGCTCTTACGACACCCATGGAATGATATGGGGTGGTGACAATTCGTATTCTTAATCCGTCACCACACGGACAACGACGCGACGAACTAAACGCCTTAAAAATCTTAAAATATATACAGTAAGTAATGCACTTACCTTATTTGTTCTAGACAAGTCTACACATAATATGAGGTATTCCTAAACATAATCACAGTAAGTTCCACTTGCTGTTGTTATGCTAAGGTAATGCAATAGTATGTTTTATTCCAATTACTTAATATAGTAACGACAAGTGCCACTTACTGTTAATATGTTTAAGTCATACTTAGTGTAATAAAATCGTAACTTTGTAATATTTATAGTAAGATTGCTTACTGTAGTAAAACCTAGGTAAATTGATTTAACTTTATGCAAAAATCAACCGTATGTGCCCATACTGCATTCATAATAAGTGCACCTTGGCGCCTATCGTATTTTACTGTAATTATGCTTAATCTTATTTCTTGATGTAAGCCACATTTTCAAATTCTGAATATACAGAATTGTAGATCTCGATCTCTACTTTCCGAATATTTACTTAACTCAATATCGACCAAAATGTGTCTTACTGTGATTATCGTATGGGCGGCAGTGTTATCCCCGAAGGGGTAGGCAGAGGTGTATTACACGCCCACTTTTCACCAGTTATGTTTCAGTCCCAATGTAATAGGGGGCGAGCCTATTGCCATCTACCTGGCACATTATTAAGCGAGCGATTATTAACATATTTAATACACACATAACTTCGAAAAGTCAGAGGTGTGTGCCCAGGGTACCTGGAGATCGAACCCGAGACCATCGTGTTGGCAGTCCGTTACGTACACCACTGGGCTATCGCCGCTTCTATCCTAAAACTTATTATTACATAAATAATCTTTTGTTAGATTGTAATTAATATCAGTCATGTAGTGAATGGAGTTTGAGCATGCGACCTTTTGAGAATTGAGGCTATTGAAATAGTACCGCTGTAGACCACTTAGTTGTAAACGTACGTAGGTGTCGCTTAAAGGTATAGAGTAACTGACTGGCATGATATCCACCAAAACCCAAACTAAGAAATAGTACCGCTGTAGACTGCTTAGTTGTAAACATACGTAGGTGTCGCTTAAAGGTATAGAGTAACTGACTGGCATGATATCCACCAAAACACAAACTAAGAAATAGTACCGCTGTAGACCGCTTAGTTGTAAACATACGTAGGTGTCGCTTAAAGGTATAGAGTAACTGACTGGCATGATATCCACCAAAACCCAAACTAAGAAATAGTACCGCTGTAGACCGCTTAGCTGTAAACATACGTAGGTGTCGTTTAAAGGTATAGAGTAACTGACTGGCATGATATCCACCACAACCCAAACTAAGAAATAGTACCGCTGTAGACCGCTTAGTTGTAAACATACGTAGGTGTCGCTCAAAGTATAGAGTAACTGACTGGCATGATATCCACCAAAACCCAAAACTAAGAAATAGTACCGCTGTAGACCGCTTAGTTGTAAACATACGTAGGTGTCGCTTAAAGGTATAGAGTAACTGACTGGCATGATATCCACCAAAACCCAAAGAAGAAATAGTACCACTGTAGACCGCTTAGTTGTAAACATACGTAGGTGTCGCTTAAAGGTATAGAGTAACTGACTGGCATGATATCCACCAAAACCCAAACTAAGAAATAGTACCGCTGTAGATCGCTTAGTTGTAAACATACGTAGGTGTCGCTTAAAGTTATAGAGTAACTGACTGGCATGATATCCACCAAAACACAAACTAAGAAATAGTACCGCTGTAGACCGCTTAGTTTTAAACATACGTAGGTATCGCTTAAAGCGACACCTACGTATGTTTACAGAATGATTCAGGTCGTGCTGGCTCCCTCAATCAAGGTTGAGCCGTACGATGGCTGTTGAATGCGGGCCATCAGCGGGCTGAGTCAGTTATAAGCGTCAGATGATATCCTGCATTGTACCCGCATCTAAACCTATTATGTCTGGACTTCAAAAAAAATATAAACGAAGAGATGAAATGACAAAAAAAGCAATGACTCTGAGTTTGTTTCGGCCTTTCTTCTCAAGAAGTCATTTAGCTAGGAAAAGCCGGCTTCATCTAGAATAGGGTTTTGACATGTATAAGTGTTGTAAACAACCAAAATGCAGAAATAAATATGTCTTTATGTCTTTATGTCTTTAAAGGTATAGAGTAACTGACTGGCATGATATCCACCAAAACCCAAACTAAGAAATAGTACCGCTGTAGACTGCTTAGCTGTAAACATACGTAGGTGTCGCTTAAAGGTATAGAGTAACTGACTGGCATGATATCCACCACAACCCAAACTAAGAAATAGTACCGCTGTAGACCGCTTAGTTGTAAAAATACGTAGGTATCGCTCAAAGTATACAGTAACTGACTGGCATGATATCCACCAAAACCCAAACTAAGAAATAGTACTGCTGTAGACCGCTTAGTTGTAAACAAACGTAGGTGTCGCACATCTACAACTATTGAACAAATTGACAGTAGCTTGTACTCTTTTCGCATTCATATCGATAGTATTACGAAGTCTGATTTGTACCAGGCAGTAAAACGCTTAAAGGCTCAAACATCAATTGGCCCGGATGGTGTACCTGCCTTTATAATAAAATATTGCATTAATGTTTTTGAGGTACCACTATTGCACATTTTTAATTTGGCGTTAAGTACGGCTAGCTATCCTGCCTTATGGAAGGTGTCTAGGGTCACACCTGTCCCTAAGGATGGCTCCAAGTCTCAGATCACAAACTATAGACCCATTGCCGTGCTCTAGGCACTCGACAAATCGGCTGTTTGAATCTATTTTAAACAAACACATCACCAGACAGATTAAACAACAACTGAGTGAGTGTCAGCATGGGTTTAGAGCTGGTAAATCGACTACCACTAACTTAATTAACTTCGTTGATTATTGTGTGATGAAAATGGATCACAGAAGACAAGTGGACGCGGCTTATTTTGATTTCAAAAAAGCATTTGACCGCGTCCAACCTAAAGTGCTTTTGCAGAAATTAGCAGCTGTAGGATTCACGCCTAAGCTATTGAATCTGTTTGATAGTTATTTTGTCAATCGTACGCAATATGTACAGTTAGGAAATTACCAATCTAGCCTAAGCTATATGACATTCGCTCTGGTGTAAATCAAGGTAGCGTCTTGGGTCCAACTTTCTTTTTGATTATGATCAATGACCTGCCGAATGTCGTTAGTGCGGCACACTGTCTCTTGTTTGCTGACGATTTGATGCTGTTTTTAGTGATAGATTGTCCAGACGACTGTGAGGCACTTCAGCGGGACATTAATAGTGTTGTAGCTTGGGGAGCCCGAAACCACTTAGAGTTTAACGCATCTAAACGCAAAGCAATTACATTTACTCGTTCACGCTCTCCGTATATCCATCCTCATGAAATAAGTAGTGTCCCGCTACAACGTGTCACTCAAATACGTGATTTGGGCTTGACTTTGGATACGAGCCTAACTTTTAATGCACATATCACAACAATATGCAAAAAGAGCTTCAAATCACTAGGTTTTGTGATTCGACAATCAATACCGTTTCGGAGTAGGGGTGCTATAATTGCGTTGTACTTTTCATTTGTTAGAAGTATTTTAGAGTACAACTCCGTAATCTGGGATCCACACGAAGACAAGTATCGTATGATAATTGAGCGTGTACAGCGGAAATTCTGTCGATTTCTGTACAAAAAGCTTTATGGCTATTATCCTTATTTATATCCGTCTCTGTTCGTGTCAGGCATGGTGTGTCTTGACACGCTGGCATTACGACGTAAGTGTGCCCTTATGTTGCACTATTACTTGCTACTCAATAATAAAATCGACGATGCGACCACACTGTAGCGATGTTCGTTATCGGCGCCGAACCACTACACCCGGTTACGCTCGCGCCGCTTGCTTGCCGCACCACAAGTGCGAACTAATACGGCGCTATACGCAACCACGTGTCATGCAGTTGCACTGCTTAACGCTCAGATTGCTCAGTATCCGGATGTAGATATATTCTTCATACAGTTAAATACATTTATAAAAAAAGCTATACACTTTTTGTCAAATAATGACAACATTTAAAATAAGTAATTGGACTTAGTATTAATAAGTAACTATGTACCTACTATGTATTTTTGTACTATAATGGCTCACTACACGCATTGGCCAACTGTTAGTGTAGTAGGCAGTTGTAATAAATAGATAAAAAATAAAATAGGGGTATTTGATACAAAAAACTGGCCAAAAGTCATTTTTACAAAAGTAACCGCGAAGCTATCCTTTGTTAAGTTTTAACAATGGAACATTTTATTCATTAAGAAACCGGTTCCCAGAAGGGGTTAGAGCGCTCCATGCGCCCTCAACGTCAGTCGGAACTCATCTGTTGTGCTAGTGACACGTTTGTTTTCTCAGCGCTCGCAATTTTCAATTGCTGTTTAAAACTTATCATAGTGTTGTGTTTAGTGCAAACCCCAAGAACCACCACGGAATCTTCTGGCACAAGTTTGTTCTTTATTTTGAATCTATTATGCTACTGTTAGGCACACTTTTTCATTCTTGAATTGTACCTTAAAGTCATAAGTATTTTTGGGCAAAAAAAAACACGTAAAATAAGTTTGCTTCGTCAAATTAATTATCAGATAAACATAATTAAGCTGAAGTTTATACATCATCGTGGTATTTGAACCTTCTAGATTTCATATCAAGAGAAAAACCTTCCACCTCTTTCCGCCCCTATGAATTATAGCCTCCGAACAAAAATAGGTTTTTTCGGAAAACAAACAACACTTTGTGTTGTTTTTTATTTTTTATTTTAACATAGAGTTTTTTCTTATTATAAAGCCTTACCTTTAAATTATATATAAAGCAACTTAAGGGAATAATAAAAACAAAATTAATTTTAAAAATGTCAAGAAAATAGTTACAAAATCTTCATTCATAATAAGTACAATAACAAAATTTAAATCACAATAAGGAAGAGGTCGCAATAAAGAACAAAACATTGTATCATGTTGACGAGATATCAACAAACGTGAACGCTTTTTATATTGACCGGCGCCAATAAATCGTAAATTCGCGCCAATAAATCGTAAATTCCTCGTAAAGTATCAAAACACGTATGTAAATAAATCTGTAGAAAAGAGTCTGGTGTTCTATGCAAGTGAAGTTCGATGCAAGTTTCAATATGACAGTTACGCTTGATCTTATGGGGTACTTTTTGAAATAAAATGTGACTTCAATTTTCTTGGAAAGTAAGATGGGTTTCAGAAAATAAATGGCATTTTTTATTTTTATATTAATTTGTAGGTGCACCAAATGCCTCATAATAATATTGAAGTATCTGTTAGCACATTTATTTAAATGTTGAGTGAGTAAATTTTTAAAATTATATTTTTAAATTGTTCTGTGTGTGTACGCTGACACAACATATTTGCCGCCTACCTACCGCCTACGTGAGATAAGGACAGGGAAGGAGAGATATGATGGATTTTAGAAGGTTCAATAATTTTCCAGGTCGCCGACGCTCTCACACAGTAAACTAAGCATCGATATTACTACTATGCACTTATTCCTTCGATGGTCGTCGTCGACGTCGTATGTACTTGCTGAAACCAGCAAGGATCTACTTTAATCAAAGTATTAGGGCACTGTTACACTGCAGCTATGCTGGGAGGAGGGTAAAACAAAGGTAGGAAACTATTTATTGTATACTGATTGATGCTAAGCTCTGTACATATATGGTCAAACAAATATCATCATTGAATATAGCATAACATATCTCTGGTGGAAATGCACCCTAAAAGGCGTGGTAAAATAAAAAAGGTAAAATATTAGCAACTCCTTACTATGAGGCGAACCATGAAAATACTTAGGTCAACCGCGAGATAAACGTAAACTAGTCTTATTTTTGTAAGGCAATGCACAATATGGCACATTTTGAATGTTAGCCACTAAACTAACGTACCTACAATTTAAAGAACATTGTGCGTCAAATGACATTTATATACCAGACGAATCGTACTTTGTGTAACATAACTATCAGATATCAAACTACCGGTAACTGTGTACGCCGGCACTTAATTACTCCTGGCTTTTACCACAACACCCGCACGATGCGTACGTTCGGCCATGCATCTGTGTATCGGTTATGCAGAATATAGGTAACTGGACATGTACCGGTTGTTGTTCACCCACCATCTCCTCAATGCCTAGGGAGGACAATTTCGCTACGCCCATTAAAATACTTAATAACCAGCATAGCGACGACTTAGTACAAGAGCTCAGGGCGCTCAGAGAAGAAATGTCCGCCATGAGAAGCGAAGTTCGCCAGTATCGAGCTGAGGTAGCGGGTTTTAAAAGCGCAATTAACAACTGCCTAGAACAGGTCGCTAGTGTGGAATCAAGGGTCACAGCTCTGGAACAGGAATTAGAGAAAAGAGCCTCCTCCTCTAACAACGAGCCCCTTGAGGAAACTATATCCGAGTTGCGACGAGAGCTGAACGACCGGGACCAGCAACTGTTGCTCAACGATGTCCTTGTAGCTGGACTACCCGAGCAAAAGGGTGAGAGTGTCACTCATATGGTCAAAGTTATGGCAACCAAGCTAGGAGTTGACATACAGGACACCGACATCGTACACGTCGAGCGAATTGGGCCCGCGCGTCGCAATATTATCGAGGAGACTGGCGCCTCTGCTGACCCCACTGCGCACCGGCCGCGAGTGATCGCTGTACGGCTGGCGCGACGCTCAACTCGCGACACCTTGTTACGGGCGATACGCGTGCGCCGGATTCTCACCACAACAGATTTGGGTGTAGCGGGCTCGCAGCGTCGCCTTTATATTAACGAACGGCTCATGCGCGCTAATCATCAGCTATTTCGCAAAGCTCGTGAGGCTGGTCGCCTTCAACAGTGGAGATATGTCTGGTCGAGAGATGGAAAAGTTTTCATTAAGAGGGAAGATGGGGCACCTACGTTTCGTATAAATAGCGACAATGACTTACATAAATTTTTTGGGCAAAAACAGGTTTGATAATTGTATTTAAAATGTTTAGATCACTTGTATTGTTTATTATAATTTCAAAATACTTAACTTATAAAGTCTGTATAGTTACTTTTACTTCCTTTCATAACATAAATAACAATAATTTATATAAAAATCTATCGGATGACCATTACTTACATAGCTCGGTAGTAATAAACAACACTATTAATATATTTCTTATCTCTTTTAAAACTTATTTACATCTAATTATATATACATGTATTTACAAAGTATACTTATTAATTACATCACACATAGACTTCACAAAAATAGCACGTATTATAATATATATTTATACATTGCTTTGGTTTATTATTATGGTACTAAGCTTAACAATACACGTTAGCAACGGATACTTGTTTATTGTTTACAATAATTACGCAACTGTTCTTTCTTTGGTAGTGGTGCGATGCGATAAAATACGTATTTGTAATGGCAGTTAATAATAAATACTTAAGAGTCGGTTTGTTGAACGCGGGATCGCTTGGTACAAATCACGATGATTTTGTAGCCATGTTTGAGCGTAATCCTGTAGACATCTTGGCAATAAACGAGACATGGCTGAGACAGGGAGAGGAGGCGCGCGGGCCGGTTCTATCAGGATATCGCTTCCGTCACACGCCGAGGCCAGCTAATGTCCGCGGCGGTCGCGGCGGTGGCGTAGGTTTCTACATAAAACGCGGCATTAACGCGCGGTCATGGACGGGTACTTACGATCCTAGGTTCGATTCCGTGGAGCAGATGTGGCTCACACTCACGCTGCACGGAAAGAAGATTGCCATCGGCACGGCTTATCGTCCTCCATGGCTGAATTTGGATGTATTCCTAGATTCAATTAGCCTTACGTTGAGTGCTTTGGGACATTGCGATCATTTTGTTTTGCTGGGAGACCTGAACGTTAATATCCAAAATAATAATGATACTAAAACGAAAAAACTTAATGATTTCTTTGGCTGCGTGGGTCTTACTCAACTAGTGTCGTCTCCTACCCATTTTACCGAGGATAGTGAGAGTTTAATTGATTTGATTTATACAGACTTGAGTGCGAGGTGTGTCAATGTCGAGCCATATAAATTAATTAATAGCCATTCGTTTGTAAGCTGTGAACTCTGTATCAAGAAGCAGAAATTGTTACCACAATTTTTTACGAGACGATCGTTTAAAAACATATGCACTGAAACTATGCGTGACGATATAGAAAAAATACGCTGGGATCTTATATCCGTCAGACCTGACTGACGTGAACGACATGGTGATCGCATTGAATAAATGGTTGACCTTGTTGTTTGATATTCATGCTCCTGTTAGAGTTTGCATAGTAAGGAGTAAATCTTATCCTTGGATAACTGATACGATTAGACTCATGATGAGGCACAGGGACGATGCGTTGGTTAGGTTTCGACGACTAAAGACGGAAACTAGTAAAATATATTATAAGCAACTAAAGTCCACAGTATCTACCGCGTTGTACCGAGAAAAAGTAGCATATTATAAACACAATATTAATAATAAAATAAAACATCCTAAAGTCCTGTGGAAAAACTTGAAAACGTCCATTTTACCGCCAACACAGGGGTCTGATATTCCTTCACATCTCAACGACCCCGACACCATAAATTCTTTCTTTTTGACTGTGCCTGGTAATTCAAAAACTAGTATTTCTCATCTCACATTTCATGAATACCATAGGTTTTGTGACGCCACGTTTGGCTTAGTAACTGTGGACCAAGATTTCGTTTATCGCATTATACAGGGTCTTAAGTCAAACGCCGAGGGATATGATAAAATTAATTTAATTATGATTAAAATGACTTTGACACGCACACTACCAACTATAACAGACATAATAAATCGGTCTATAGAAACGTCTACGGTACCCGATATATGGAAGGTAGCTAGTGTAAGACCACTACCTAAAACACCGAATCCTACCGGCATTCAGGACTTACGGCCAATAAGCATCTTGCCCTGTCTGTCTAAAGTCTTGGAGAAGGTTGTGAGTCGCCAGCTTACGGATTTTTTGGAAAAGCACGAGATTTTACCTAGTCTACAATCCGGATTTAGACGATTTCGGGGAACCACTACGGCACTCTTAGATGTCACTGATAACATCTTGTCTGCCCAGGATAAGGGTATGTGCACGATACTGGTTCTATTGGACTACTCCCGCGCGTTTGACGCCATAAATTTAAATTTACTGTTATCCAAAATGCGCTATTATGGATTTGACAACAAGGCAGTAATGTGGTTCCATAGCTACCTAACTAATCGATTACAATTTGTGGAGTTGAATACAACGAACGGGACCACACTGACCTCGAGACCTGCTTCTTTGACGAGAGGAGTGCCACAGGGCTCGATCTTAGGACCTATACTTTTTAATCTTTACTGTGCGGATATCAAGGAATCCATAAAAAAATGTAAATATCATATTTACGCGGATGATGTCCAGATCTACATGTCATTTAAGGTTACGGATTATGAAAAAGCTATAAAAGACTTGAATGACGATCTTGAACGATTAGTCGCGTGGTCTGAGAATAACTGCTTGTTGTTAAATCCAACTAAGACGAAATACATCATATTTGGTACCAAAAACAATTTGCGATTGTTGCATTCGGCATCTAAAGTTCATCTTAGAGGGAGTCCATTGGAGCGAGTATATGAGGCCAGAAACCTGGGACTAATAATGGATTCTGAGCTACGATTTGAGAAGCATATTAGTAATGCTGTACAGAACTGTTTTTACAGGTTGAGAGTGCTGTATAAAATGCGTCCTTACCTATCTGAAGAATTACGTGTTCAGCTGGTTGATTCACTGATATTAAGCAAATTAAATTATGCCGATGCCGTGTATGGCCCTAGACTCTTGGCACGTACAGACAGGCAAATACAAAGGGTGCAGAATGCATGCGCTCGATTTTGTTTTTCAGTACCATTCAGAGGCCATGTAACGCCATTCTTCAATAAAAAATTAATTTTGAAAATGAAATCTCGAAGGAAATTACATTTGGCTTGTTTGTTATTTGGTGTCATAAAATTGCAACAACCACAATATCTATATGACAAACTAACATGGGTCACAAATGGCAGCGAGCGGCTAAGCAGAAGGTGCTCGAAGCTACTGTCTATCACATTGCATCGCACAGAGGCTTTTAGAGGTAGCTTTCGCTATGCTGCTTCAAAGTGCTGGAACAACATCCCTCCTCCACTGCGGAACCTTACGTCACTACACACTTTTAGACGAAACTTGAAAAAATTCCTCATAGACGAGCAGCAAAAAATAGGTGACATTAATTTCAATGCCTCTCTGATCTAAATTTCCATTTCATTACCTAAATAAAAACTTTATATTATTTAATTAAAATTAATAATAATTTGGGACAACGAAACAATAATTTAATACGGACTGTTATATTCAGTAAAATAGTTCGTGTCATTTTAATCAATTTCTATTACTTAGAGTTAGACATTAATTTTATACAATAATTCCGACGTGAAATTGGTTTATGTGCCTATTGATAGTGACATTATAGTTCATTAACTTATACTGACATTTTAATACATTATAATTAATTCATCATATATTTTTTTTTTGTTACAGACATATTATTTATTTGACATACTAAATATTTATATTTTTATTTTTTTGTTTGTTTCAGACATATTATTTATTTGACATACTAATTTTTTTTTTTTTAAATAATAACTGTCATTTGCAATGCAATTTCTTTACTGTAACCCGTCCTTAATAGTTGATATTTTCGGAGACATGTATGTCGATCGCGTAGTGTCTTGGTCTGTATTGTCAATGCACGCTGGGTGAGTAACCTGTAATAAAAGAACATAACAAACATCATAACCTTTTAATGCTTCATGGTACCTAATCGATGCCTTTACAAAAAATATAGATTAAGCATTACCTCACCTTTAGGATCTGGTACTCGCGCTTGTGTGAGCTAGGTATATATCTACAACGCCTTCCAAGGTATTCTACTACCTTGATCGACAGCCGATAAGTCTACGTCTGACACCTGATACCCAATTGCTATGGCATCCTGCGTTAATCTGTAACTGAACACAAATACGTATAGTATCGCTATGATGTACTGCAATTCACTTTGCCAGTTTACGAATTTATTAAGCTGCACTTACCACAGTTGTCTTGGTCAGTATCTTGAACACAAAGCAATGTTTTATCCTTAGTTATTTTATATATGTATGTGTTAACTTGTATATATATCAAGCAACTGAACGCTTGAATTGCGCGTGCTCGTGATACATTTTAGATGCGTGTGGATACGGCGGCTGTTGTGCGGCCACTGGACTGGCGTCCTGGCAAAACACAGTAGAAGGCACGCCTTCACGCGCCCCTCTGGCGCCATAAACATTATTTAGCTATTAGTAGATGTAGCCAGCACACTAAACTTGTATACCGTTCACATCGTTCAATGTAGGTACACATATTGTTAGTATATATATTATGTCCATATTATTATATAACTTTATTGCTATTTACATGTATTTTGCTTTAGTTAAATATTTATTCACGTATGTTTATTGCTAGATATTAATACATTATTTATTTATATATAAATAATTATCTATACCTATATTTTCTGATATCTCTTCCGTGAGTCACTAGAGGGCCCAGTTGAAAATCGGAGCCAGGTATGGGCCTGGCACATGCCGAATTGGGTCCTGTTTTGACTGCACCCGACCAACCCTTTACTTACTCCTGTCTGCATATATTTATCTTTTCTCTTTACTCTTAGTCTTTTATTAAGTATGTTTTTTTTTTCTTTGTGCTTATGATTGTTCTTATAATATATTCTTTTTTTTTAATTTTACTTACCTATATGTAACTTGTGTTGTGTGAAGTCAAAATAAATATTATTTCATTTCATTTCATTTCATTTTTCAATATCTATTCCACCACAAATCCGCTGCCTAATATACGGCACACCAACGAAATAAAGCAATCGAACGGCATGCATAGATTTGTAAGTGTAAATAGTACAATACCGATATTCCAAGCCATTGGTTGCGTGGATCGATGGGTGGACACGACTGATTTACATTTACTCGTAAATTAAATGCTGTGTTAGAAGCATTATTTATGCACACATGTGCATTTGTTTGTCTCAGCGGTAGAGATGATGCTTTGTTTGGACTAGTCGACTTTATGACTATATGTTTATGACACGGTGTGTTGGCTCTTCTCTACTTTTATCTTGTATCAGTCATTTAATGTTGTAAATGGTTTCGTGTGACTGTTGGGTGGGATTAAGCTCTCAATGGCTTTATGCTTCTAGTGAAAAGGAAAGGTCTAGGAAGGTGGAACGGATTCTAGAATAGAAACGCAGTAGAGGTTCTAGGTGCGTTTATTGCCGAGTATTGCCTCACTTCCCTTGCCACGAGTATGACCGACCAACAACACGACACTGGCCTGAACACTAAGGGCTGCAGTCTCCCAAGCTGTTCCCTCGGGTGGTATGTAGGGCAGGTTGCTCAAAGGGCTGCGCGTAGCGGGCAGATCCTCACAGGCCGTTCTTTCAGCTGGCAGGCGCCGGCGGTCTGAGTGCGATGAGCAGGGCAGGGCCAGACTCTTTGGCAGAGGTGACGTCGAGGACGGTGCAGGGTAGTTAAGCGTTCTAGGTAGAGTAGCCTGGAGCCTTAAGGTGGACCTGGAACCTGAAGAGAAACAGCATTAGGAAAGCCACAACCAATAGAGTCAGGCAGGCGGCGTTAGCCGGCCTCAGCTAGCAGGTAGAGAGATAGGCAGTACGCTAGTGCAGTAAATGTAGTAACTCACCCACAGCTGGGAATCAGGATACCCGTACAACGTATACGGATAGAATAGCGGTAGTAAATAAGTATAGATTAGCGGTGCCGGCCTCTCTGTCGGCCCCTTCATATACCGGGCCCTCCATCAGAGTTGGAGTCCGTTCATGACCATATTTGGTCAGGCTTCGCGAGCGCGGACGATGGCCTTCTCTGATTGGCCGAGCGTATGGGCGGTACTATGACGTAGACGCAGTAGGTACCGGACATACGTTACAATACCGCCCGCCTTAGGATAGGATTTGGCGTGGCTAACAAGAAAAATCCGACTAGCTGCGTTAGGTCTACGAGTCCGCTACTGTCCAAGCTAAGACGGCATATAGAAAGAAAGTAGGGAAAGTCTTATACGGTTTGTAACAGATAGTTAGGCACCATAGTGTATAAGTTTTAGGTCCTTTATGTGCCAAAACCCTATAGAATTTCCAGACGCGTCCGACAACTCGTAAATTAGAGGTGACTTTTTATTAATCACTGTGCACTTCACGAATTTAGGGGCTAGTTTCTTACAGAAGGACTTATCTTTGTCGCTCTGATAAAAAGTCCTTTTCCACACAGTGTCTCCCACATTAAAATCGTCTGGTTTACGGCGTAAATTATAAGTTTGGGAATTCCTAGCATGAGCTTGAATGAGGAGTGCCTTAACTTTGTCAAATATGCCTGATAAGTGACCTATGTTTTCTGCGTAATCGTCCCTAGGTATGTATACTATATCATCAGCGTCCGTGTCGACATAGTGTGAGCCGCATGGAACTGATCCACGTCCATAGATTAAAAAACTAGGTGTATAGCCCGTGGCTTCATTAACTGCAGTATTTAATGCAAACTGCACCTTAGGTAGGAGAGTGTCCCATAATCTCTGGTCATTTCCTACAAACGCCGCTAAGGTAGAACTAATGGTTTTATTATAGCGTTCGACCGTATTCACATGTGGGGAATATTTGGGAGTATAATGAAGATTAGGGATTTTGTATTTGCGCAACATAGCTTTTAAAGTAGCAATTACAAACTGTTTACCATTGTCCAATATAATTGTAGATGGTATACCATGAACTAAAAATATTTTTTTTTCCAAAATATTAGTTATTATTTTAGCAGTTGCGCGCCTGATAAGAAAAAGTAGACAGTATTTACTAAAACAACAAGTTACTACAAAGATGTAGGCGTTTTGTTTTCTTGTGACGGGTAATGGCCCCACCAAATCTACACTAATGGTTTGGTAGGGTCGTGAACACACTTTAGGTCGTCCCATGGTTCCCAATGGTGCATGGTTCTGATGTTTGTGCGCGATACAAGTGTCACAAGAATTTATGAACTTTACCACGTCAGCGTGCATTTTGGGCCAATAGTAACGCAGTGCTAAGCGCTTGTAAGTTTTAAATATACCGAAATGCCCCGAAGTGGGTTCGGCATGGTTCTCTAGTATGGCATTATTTCGATCAGAAGAAGGTAGCACTTCTTTCCATTTGAACTCCTTACATAGCATACACCTAGATTTTATCAAACGATACAATTTATTATTTTTAATATAATAGTCTGGATAGTCATTAGGCGAAGATAAACAACCATTGTAGGTGGCTGAATACCATTGATCAGTGTCAATATTAGGGTTGTTCACGTTATTATTATTCGCGTTAATTATATTTACACGTAGGGATCGTGATAACGCATCTGCTATAATATTATCTGCGCCGCACCGATGCTTTATTTCGAAGTTAAAGGCTGACAGACGAACCGACCACCGAGCTAATCTACCGGTCGGGTTGCTCAAGTTTAGGAACCATTTCAGTGCGGAATGGTCAGTATACACAACAAACTTTAACCCGTTATCTAAATAACAGCGCCAATATTCGAGGGCTGTTAGAACTGCTAATGTCTCCCGTTCTGTTATACTGTAGTTTTGTTCCTGTGCATTTAGTGACCTACTCATGTAAGCGATTGGTAGTTCCACGCCATCTATTTCTTGTGTAAGCAACCCACCGATGCCACTCGCACTCGCATCTGTGTGAACTTGAAAAGGTTTCTCGTAATCGGGACACGATAATATTGGCGCGGAGCTTAACAATTGTTTTAGTTTACAAAACGAGTCATCAGCTTCCACCGACCACTGAAATGGTGCGGCTTTCTTACCGGTAGAGGTAAGTTTGTTCAAAGGACCGGTAATAGTACTAAAATTAGGTATAAATCGCCGATACCATGATGCGATGCCTAAGAACCTCTTGACTTCTTTTTTATTCTTAGGCGTAGCATATTGAAGAATGGCTTCCACCTGCCATGGGTCTACTTGTAATCCTTTAGAGTTTACTACGTAGCCCAAGTACTTCAATTCATCACGGAAGAAATTAGATGTTTTAAGTTTATTGTAAGGTTGGCCGATTTTAATTTTCGTATACTTTATTTAATAGTGTCACATGAGCATTAAAAGATGGCGATATAAGCACGATATCATCTAAGAAAACGAATACAGAGTTTTCGAACTCTGGATTGTTCGTAAACAAGTGATCCACCAAACGCTGTTGTGTCGCAGGTGCATTTGTTAAACCAAACGGCATAGTCACAAATCTAAATGTTCCTCTAGTAGGCACATAGAACGCAGTCTTATCACGATCACATTCGCGAAGAGGCGTCTGCCAAAAGAACTTAGATAAGTCTATACTACTTAGATATCTAGCGTTCCTAAGATTGTCTAAAATTTCGGATACGTAAGGTAGTTTGTAAGCGTCTTTTTTAGTAATAGAATTAAGTTTTCGACTATCTAAACAAAACCTTAGTTTACCGTCCTTCTTAGGCGTTAGTAAAATAGGTGACGACCAAGGACTTTCGCATTTTTCTACCACTCCCAATGCAAGCATTTCGTCTAATTCGTTAATAATTATTTTTAATATCGCCGGCGGTAACCTATAATAGCTTTGGCGTATCGGCGCAGAATCGCCGGTGTCTATTGCATGTTCTATTAAGTGAGTTCGTCCTAACCCGGTTTTTTCAGTGGAAATCGACTCGTATTGCTTTATAATTAACTTAGCCGTTCTCTGTTGTGACTCACTCAACTCACTAAATGATTGCAATACGTTCGTGTTACTTGGCTTATTTTCACTTAACACACTACACGGCAATGTTTTAGACATGCATACGGATCCGATATGGTTAGGCAGTAATTTAAATAGTTTCCAGAAATCGATGCCTAAAATTAAATTACTTGTAACTTCTGGAATAATATAAGTTTTCAATAAGTGGGTTTGATTATTAAAAGTAGTGGGTAAGTTGATAAAACCGCGCGGCAACAATATATTTCCACCCGCGGACCGAATGGAATTAGTGTTGTGACACTGCTGTATTTCTAACCCGGTTTTAGTAATCACCTCCAGATGGGAGTTGTTACCTAAAATTTTAATGGTTGAACCGAAATCGAGCAATCCACAAATAGGTAAACTGTTAATCGTTACGTTAACATAGGGCCGTAGGTCATTTTTAGGTTTATTATCCAGGATCGAGGAGACGGAATAACTAGAGAAATACACTTTTAGAGTGTTTAGCCAATTTCTCCAATCATCCATGTCAAAATTAGTTGCATAGGTTGTAGAACCTAATTTAGGTTTTGACACGCCCCGACCCTGACCAACTTGTTTTTTGGTTTCGTCGATTTACAGTTCGGGCAGTTAGGGAATGTCACATCCCTACGGGCGCACTTGAAGCAAATTGCAAACCGATCGCGTGTGCACTCATTCAAACTGTGATCATTGATACGGCAGAGCGGGCAGTACTTGGACGTGACTAGAGCGACAGAGCTAGGTTTAGACTTAGGATTCCTAGGTTCGTTGTTCTCAGTGTATTCGGGTTTACCGGGCGTACCCTCTATAGTGGCAACGGGATAATTATTGTAGGAATTATTACGCCCTCGGTTATTAGGTTTGTGACTGTAAGCTAGGTCTGGTGCCAACGTGTCGTTACTATAACACGGTTCGCGGAATTGAGAGTTCAAACATTTCATCCGTTCGTAGTTTAAACATAACGTCTGCAGTGTTGCTATACTGTCTATTGAAGATATTGATGGAGCTACACTAGCGAGTAGCATAGACGTATGTTATGCAATAGAATGTCTAACTTTTCACATTCGGACAATCGCTTTGACGGTGACAGCCTAGCGAACAGCTGATTCATTATCGAGAGATAAATCATTATAGTTTCGGTAGCACCTTGAGTACGTCGGCGGATTTCATTTAATAACCGGTAATCATAATCGTACGGTGTGAAATCGTCTATTAATTTAGTGGTGAGTTCTTCCCATGTAGTGAAATATTCTTTTATGCCGCGGTACCAGTGAAGTGCGTTGCCGGTGAATATTTCGGAGGCATACAATAAATTTTAGTGGAAGGTAGATTACGCGCGGTTTGGAATTCGGTTACGTGTTGTAGGAACGCTTGGACGCATCCCGTACCGTCGTATTTTAGCTTAGACAGTTCGCTAACTTTCAAATGCTCGCAATGCAATACTGGGGTTAACACCGCCTGCGTCGAGATAGACGGCGCAGGTTGGACCTCTGCCACAGCATCAGCTGAGCGAACACCTGATTGCTCAATGGCGGACAGCTCCGCCGAGAGCTTGTCGAACAGGCTGCACAATTCGGTTATCCGTTTCGAATACGCCGTAGGATGTTTCATCCTACGGAGTCTGTGGTATAAGTGGTTGTGCAGTGCGGTAGACCTCCTAGCTAGGTTCGCGTCGTAAGAAGTAGTTAATGAATTCACTCGCTTGGCCAGCTCAGAGACGGCCTCGCTAGCGCCCTCGAAGTCCACCGTGATGGCTAGGCCTGACTCCAAAATATAATCATTTGGAATGGCTTCCAGTAATTTAGGGAGCTGCTTCCGCAGACCTAGGACAGAGGTAGCCGGCTCCTCACCTCTAATCGCAACCTCGTATGTTATGAGTTATGCGTGAAGCGATCGAAATCCGAAAACATAAAAATTTCAATCGGGAAGAGGGCTTCAAATTGTCATCGGCGTGGAATCCAGTGATCCGGTTAACAACACCCTACTTTAATGCGCAGTCGGCGAATGTTCAATATACAGATACGGTTAGTGTGTTTTGCGCTGGCACTTCGAAAATCAACAACGCGGGGGTAGAAACAGAATCTTCTACCTTGCACTCGGAGACGTGACATCGCTACACCAGTCAGGTTGCGACCACGGGACGTGCAACCGTCTCGAAACGTCAAGCAAAAATAAGGTATGTAAATACCTAATGCATATTCGCATTAATTCCCGTATGGCTATATATTCTTAATTATACAAGTATTTTTATCTAGTGAAATACGTCAAAATAATGGTAGTTTCATTCATTAATTAATGTAAAAACTTTATGTAACATTTTTTATCGACAATTTATTGATAATAAGTTTTCTATTTGACAGCAAAAAACTATGACGTCACTAGGCCTTATTTCATACAAACGCCGTAGCAAAGGTCGTTTTTGACATTTCATTAAAAGTGCTTGATTTGACTAGTTGGAAACAACCCTATTATGCTGAAGGAATTATGCACTCAGGATTAGATATGGTATGATCATATGTAGAAGTCAGTACGTGTAACATCAGTAAAATATTAGAGAAATTAGAGGCGAAACGCGTTTATTTATTGTGGCAGCTTATTATATAAATTGTTTATAAATATTGAACACTATACAGGCTGATTTTTAATTGGTTTTGGAGCGAAAGCCATCTTATTACATATCGTTAATAGAACCTAACCAGCTAATAATATTTGAAATATAAGCTAAAAAAATCTTGATAAATTAATTATTTTAATAGTACTAGAACACGAAGTATCACTGCCGCACACTGACGAAGTACGAGCGATCGTGTCACACACACATTGGCAGTTATTACCGCCCTCCCACTCCCCGCCATGCGCACGCGCCACCCTCCGCTGCAGGGCGCCAGCAGGGAGCGGGGGCGGGGCGGCGGCGCGGCGCAGCGGCGGGGTGCGGCCCGTGCGGCGCGGGCGCTAGTTGACACCTTCTGCCTTCAGTCTTAAGAAATTAGGTCAATGGGACAGTCGTTTAACACGCTCCCGTCAAACGTCTACAATCGTGGATCCTTACAATACTGATGTGTTCGCTAGTGGATTGATAGGCCGCAACCTGACCTGACTCCATAGGGTTTTATTAGTGGATCAAGGTTATAAGATTTGTGTACAAAGAAGAAACGGAGTCGCGAGAACGCGAGAAACATGTGTGTGCAAATGTGTAAATTGATTGTGATGTAAGCAGAAGACTGTAAAGGTAGGTAGATTTGCTTTACTCATTGTTGTGAATACCATCGTTGATAACATGTTTTAAACACGCCAGAAATAAGTAAATACCTAAATTCGGCTTTTACTAGTTATTGAAAATGATGATGTACCGACGATTAATACGTAAATAACAATAAGTTCTACTTTTCGTCCACTAGTTTATTATGATTGCGTGAACCCACAGCTTATTTCTGTTGACTTACGAAGGAATAGGTAGGTACAGTTATTTAGTTACATGTGTTTATTATTTTAATTATTAGGTATGTGCTTAAAATTAATGAAGTTGTCATCGTAATTAATTTGTGTTTTGTAGGTACGTAAATTAGGTATCACTATCCATCCGTACTTCTTATGCTGGGGCCTGCCTCACTACCGGCTAACGTCAATGTCAACTAGCGCGATAACTATTGCGATATTTTTTTAAAGTAGGTGACTAAAACGTCAACGTGAATGCCCATCATTGGCGATAAAAACGCCAAACGCTAATGTTAATGCCGGTGTCAAATTATCGCGTTAAATCGTGGCTACACCTAAGGTTAACGTACATTATCGCAATAATTAATGGCATTTCTCGTTAGTATAGCCCCAGTAGAAGTGCTTTGCTGACTGATACGTGTTTTATGGGTAGGTAGTTACCTACTGTTACACGCGCTGTACGGTACCTAAAACAGCTGTTGACCTCGCCGCGCGACGTCAACAGCTGTTTTTAGGTACCTACAGCGCGCCGACGAGTCGATCGACGATCGACTCGCGCATTACTACGTATTTTCTAGAGTTATGGACGTTTATAACTTTTTTATTTTACGTGGTAGGTAAATTTTGATTTTGAATATGAATAGCAGAAATTTTTTCCAACGTGAGGTTTTTTTTTCCTAAACCAATAAAAAATCAGCGTGTATACATTTCAATTTACAGCACATACACATACTATATACCTACTACTAAGAAATAACTTTATTAATCTTACCCTTAGGTAAATGTAAATAAACTATTTCCCTACATATTACAGCGTCAGAAAATGCAAAATATATCATCAGTGTGCTGTTTGATGAATAAATAAATAATAATGGTACTGTTCCGTAAAAAGACACAAATGGAAGACTTGAAGGCGTCGGGTTCAGAATGAAATGTAAAACGTATGCTTCCATAAAGTTCCTCTGTGATGCGACTACAATGTTCGTAACTTCAAATGCTAAACATGAAAATGAAATTTGCATAATTCTATTCATGGAAATATTATGGCGATGCACTTTGCAGAGTTAAAACTCTCGTGACTTATGAATGTAAAACAGATATATAAAATAATTATTTTTTGTTTATTTCTATTTTTTATTATGATGTAAATATTTGGTCTTTTATTCATGATATTATTTCTACAAATTAAAGCCGCTGCCGAAAGCAAGGAGTAAGAAGAAGTAGGTGGTAGTAAGGCAGAGGATGATAGGGGCTATATTAATATTAGGTGAGAAAATAATATGCGTATGACTGGACCCGAACTGAATCATTTGTGCCGTAACCAGGAAGGCTGATTGGTAGACCCTTTCATCATGTCAGCCTAGAGACGTCCACTGCTGGACATAGGCCTCCCCCAAGGTCCTACACACAGACCGCTTTTGAGCCGCCCGCATCCAACCGCTTCCCGCGATCTTAACCAGATCGTCGGTCCACCTTGCGGGAGGCCTACCCCTGCTCCGTCGTCAGGAACGTGGGCGCCACTCCAGAACCTGTGCCCTGCCCACTGCCACTGGCGCAGCGACGGTACTATTATACAAAACCTAAATGTGACTGACAAAATATGAGAGTAATAAATCTTGGCTAGTCCTTTGGGGACATGCGACTGATTATTATTTTAAGATTTTATTACAATTTTAGGTATTTGGCTATTTTATTGAGTACCTACCTAAATTATGGCAGGAGATATTTTCAAACCATTTTCGTGACTGTGTGAACTGTGTGAATGCTCCCCATGAATTTTATGTACATAAGTACCTTCACTTGGTACCTCACTATATTCAAAACTTCGAGTGTTGTGGATTAGATCTCCACTAGGGGGTTGAAATGTTCTTAGATGGAATATTCAAGTAAGCTCCAGTACCTTGTTTATTTTTGGTTTTACGAGTTTAAAAGTAGAAAATCCGGTGGTATTTTGTAGGTACATATTTTTTATGCAACGAAGTGGCTAATCTTAAGCGATATTCGTAGCATCATATTGGCAATGCTTTTTAGTTCATGGCTAAACTTAATTAAGTGTATTTCTTTCTTCATTTGTTTTGATAAAACTAGAAAATGACGAACGCAACTGAGAAAAATAATTTCTTTCAATCATGTCATTTTTTTACGTGGGTGTAGGTGATACGTCCGACGAGTCAACTAAAATTGTCTCAATCCCCGTCGAGTAGATATATTTAATTAGACCTCACCTAGCTTGTTCTCGTATTGTGTATTTGTGAAAGACAGCGTTCGACTTTTTTTAGTAAGGTGAGTCCAGCAAGTCAATTATGAACATTACGCAACAATCGGTGTGGATATTAACGGGGTAACTTCACAGTACCTTTATCCGCGCAGATGTGCCTTAAAAGTAATTAATTAATCCGAATACATACATCCGAATACATAACTGGCGAAAAGTGGGTGTGTAATACACCTCTGCCTACCCCTTCGGGCATAAAAGGCGTGAAGTGAAGTTATGTTATGTTAATCCGAATATTTCAATTTAACTAAACGTCATTTTAGCAAGTACTTATTTTTTTTTCTTTTTTATGGTAATAGGCGGCAAACGAGCAGACGGATTGCTTGATGGTAAGCAATTACCGCCACCCACGGTCACAAGCAACACTACAGGAGTCACAAGTGCGTTCCCGCCCCTTAGGGTTAGGAAAAAGGATAGGATGAGGAGTGGGATCAGGGAGAAGGGATAGGAGATAGAACCTCCGGCACTCTCACTCACCGAACGAAACGCAACAGTTTAGGTACTGTTACATTACGTCGATTTTCTGTGAGAGGGTAGTACTTCCCCGGTCGAGCCGTCCCATTCATGCTGAAATCAGCAAGGCTCTACCACCTTGTTTATATATTCTAAATTCTCGTGCACAGCAGACAATTTCATACACAATTCCGTGTATGGCGGGTTTGATTGTCATCGTAGTACTTGGGCTTGATTACAGTGTACACGCTTTCGCTCGTTTCCACCTGCTTTGCAAGTTAATAACCTATTTGACGTCGAAAGGCTACATATTCACAATGCTGGCCCTGGGCGTCCATCAGGAATCGGATTTGTGTGGAGAGCGGGTCACGCGCCGCTAGCGATAATGGAAAATGGATTACCGCGAACTCTCTAACTAAAGCCCGTGATCCATTCATGTGGGTCGCTCTAACGTCTCCCCGTCCGCCATTTGCATTGGACCTCTATTAAAGTTGTCCTACACTGTGTACTCACTTACTTAAAATTTTTATTGCTAGTCTTTTTTCGTTTGTAATTATTTTGCTCAGCCTGTTTGTTACTTTTATGGACGGAGTTTGTTCTAGCGAAGATTTTGTAATGAAATCCCTGGTCGCTGCAAATAAGCCGCTCGTTATACAGATAAAATTTTCTTTTATAAAATTTTCTTTATGTAGCCTGTTCTGCGTGCCTTAATTAACTCAACATTTTGAAATTATTAAATTACTAGTAGCTTCATTTTTTGTTTTCTTTTTTGTGTTATACAGTGATTCCGTCAATTTACGGTTGATAAATTGTAAAACGCTTCGACAAATATCAGATTATCTTTTTTATTAGCAAAGTATTGCCAATGACTCACTGCTGATTTTATAAAGTCGTTGAGGAATCATTCGTAAGGTCAGTCAAAGCCCAAGGCGTATTTCTATTTTTTCTACTTGTTTGTTTATTTTCATTAATCACCTAATCTAAAAAGATGGCTTTTATTCTGGCAATAGAGACCTGTGGAAGAAGGAGAGGGAGGCCTTTGCTCTGTAGTGGGACGCTACAGGCTGAAAATAAAATAATAAATAAATAAATTTTGAACATTAGGAACCATTTACGTACTTACATTTATATTTGGAGCTATAACAGAACGTTCAAATATTATATAATTTATTTTTCTAAATTGTTTATATTCGTTTGTCTTGCCAACGTGTTCCACTTTCAAATAAATATGAAATTGTAATTACGGTATTCCAATGTTAGCTAGCAATTTTTAAGATCGAAATTGTTTTTGAAACCGTTGTACAGTTGAATATTTTTGTTAAAACCGAATATTAAAATAAATATTCGGTAGTCATAATAAAATTATTATGACTACTATTGTAGTCGACGCATATTGTGTACCAACGGTGCCATATTTGGCACCGTTGGTAAACAATATGCGTCACCCGTATGGACTATTGGATACTCTAATGAAAATATGAAGGATTTAATTATTTTTGTTATTTTTTATTGTTTCTTATATGATACTTTGAATTATTATCTACTATTATAATAAATGTATAATATAACATAAACCACCAATTAAATCAACGCATTAACGCAATGAGGAATGCCTCATTGCGTTAGTGGGTAGATTTAATTGGTTTTACTAAAATCAAATTTAAACATCATAATCATCACGTCAGACTAGAGACGTCCACTTCCTGACATAGGTCTCCCCCATTTAAGGTTATTCACACAGATAGATCTTTAGCCTCCCGCATCCAACCGCTTTCTCTCTCTATTTATTGTTACGGAAGACGGTCATCTGTGGCCTCTGTTGTTAAACAACAGTTTGTGTGATCCACAACTTATGGATTACACAAACCTTTTCAAAGAGTACCTAATGCATAGCGACATTATTGAGCTTTCGCTGCTAATTAATGCATTTTATGGACGCAATTAAAACAATTTAGCCAAATAATTGTTTAGAGTGCTATTGTCAATAAATTACTCTGCGTAATTTGGTTTTGAAAGCAAACATTTAGATTAATTTATAATGTACCGTTATAATATTGCATGAGCGTCATAATAAGTTAGCTTGTTAATATTTTAATCTCTGTCATAGTGGACCATTATTGTAGTCTAAGTATAAATCTTGTATCGCTGGGTATTGGTATAATTCTTGTATCTTTATAAATATTTTAAGAATGAGCAGAAAAATCCGAGGCTCCAAAATCCGACTCCGAATGTACAACACTCGGAACAGTGTTAAGTGGCGAAGCCTCCGCTTAAACCACTACACCATAAAAATCATACATACATAGACTCACGCCTGTTTCCCCGAAGGGGTAGGCAGAGGCATATTAATCGCCCACTTTTCGCCAGTGTTTTGATCCCACGTAATAGGTGGCGAGCCTATTGCCGCTTATCGGGATATTTTGTTTGCCAGAGCCTCGTCCGTTGATCGGCAGTTGCACCATATGGAGGTGAGGTTGGCTTGGGACCCTAAGTGCTTGTTGGGAACCCTATGCATAAAAAATCACATTTATACTGTAGACACAGGTATTATGCCACAATAATACGTAACATATTACATCAATACTACCAACCCATACTTCTGCTAGGCTGCATTCTTCCTATATCATTACTGAGTCTTAACACTTCTTTAAAACAATAAGAAAACAACATCGATATATTTCCAATGCGCCTCGTTTTATGTTTTCAGAGAGTCTTTATTTTATTTTCTCGTGTATAGGAAAAACTGTGTCAGTTAGTTTATTGCTTTTTCTTCTATACGCTTTACGTGCGAGGCAACTAAGGAAAATTAACGATAAAGCTGCTATACGAATATGCTTTACTGAATATTTAATATGGGATCAAGCATTGTGAATAGTTATGTTGCTTATTCAGGTGATTTATTTCTATGAGCTTCGCTTATCCAAGTGTCTTTATAGTAAACTATTGTACTTTGTATCTGTATATCACTTTTTGATAGACTGATTTAGGTGTTACATTATTTTAGATGATCAATATCGACCGAAAATATAATCTAATACTTAATATACTTAATCTATACTAATATAATAAAGCAGAAGAATTTGTTTGTTTGTTTGTTTGAACACGCTAATTCCAGGAACTACCGGTCGGATCTGAAAAATTCTCTTTGTATACGATAGCCCAATTATTCCGGAAGGCTATAGGCTATATAACATAACGCTTTGACCCTTTGGGGCCGGGCAAAAGGCTAAAAAGGCTTTTTAGCCTTTTTAGCCTTTTGCCCGATAATGTTGGCTAATCTCAGGAACTAGCAGTCGGTAAAAAATTGTTATTGCCTATGATAGCCTAATTATTCCGAAAGGCTATATATAATTACGCCACAACTTTTAGGGGCCAGGCAAAAATAATAAAATGGTCAAACGAGAAGGGGGAGGGTTGGGTCAAAGGCAAAAAAGGCTAAACGAATAGGATACAATCTATATGGGTATCGTTTTCGAGATTTTCGGGACGCTGATTAATAATATGAAATTTATTTAGTGATCCAAGATGGCGGACAGGAAATCATAGATGGCGGATGAGAAAATTTTAAAAATCAATATGGGTATCGTCTCTGATGATTTAAAGGATGGAGAATCCAAATACAACATCTATTTCGTGATCAAAGATGGCGGACGGGATTTTTTTTAAAGTCGATATGGGTGTCCTCTCCGATATTTTAAGGAATGGGGAATTCAAAAACACTATCTATTTAGTGATCCAAGATGGCGGACGGGAAATCAAAGATGGCGGTTGAGAAAATTTTAAAAATCAATATGGGTATCGCCTTCGATATTTTAAGGGGTGGGGAATCGAAATACAACATCTATTTCGTGATCAAAGATGGTGGATGGGAAATCAAAGATGGCTGATGGGAAAATTAAAAAAAATCAATATTGGTATCGTCTGCGATGTTAAAAGGGATGGGGAATCCAAATACAACATCTGTTTCTTGATTCAAGATGGTAGATGGGAAATCAAAGATGGCGGATGGAAAAAATTTAAATAGGTATATAAAGCTGAAGAGATTGTTTGTTTGTTTGTTTGGTTGAACGCACTAATCTCAGGAACAAATGACTACGATTTGAAAAATTCTTTCAGTGTTAGATAGGTCATTTAATATAACATCACGCTATGAGCCACGGGAGCGGAGCAGTAGCCTTAAATGACGCGGGTGTAACCGCGAGCATCATCTAGTCACCAATAAAAAGATGTATATTGCTGGACACAGGCCTTCTCCGAGGCTCTCCACATGCACCAAAGATCAGTATAAAACCATTCAAGTGGCAAGTACAACGGTTCAAGCCCAAATTCATCGTACCGGCCTTATCAGCCAGATAAAATATTGTATTTATTATCTAACCTAATAAATTTAACAGGAACTTAACAGACAGCGGTGAAACTGGTCCTTAAAATTTGCTGCACTGTTTGCGATAGTTATCTGTTAGTTTTGTAGTTTAGGGTCTGCTTTCCATTTTGGAAAAACCTTTGTGTGATGAGCATGATGATGTCTGTATTCTGTATGTAGTTCTTACCTACAATATGTATGTATTTATGAATAAATAATTATAAGCATCCAGGTGATCAGATGACTATGTGTTGTAACGTTTATTCGTGTGTAGAGAGATAAATTAGATACAGTATCGTTGGTTATGAAATACATTTATTTGTCAAGCGTTACACAATATAAACCCGGTAGCTAGTAGCAAGAGTTAAGACTCAGGGCAGGGTAGGCAGGCAGGCTGACGAGGCTTCGGTCCTCCAGAAGAGAAGGCAGCACTTAACTGAGGGAGCGTCCAGGATTCAAGAGGGGCGGTTCGCTGTCGCGCCGCTGTATTTATTTGCCGCTTGGAGGGAAGCGGCCGGCAGGAGAAGTGGTAGGGGCCAGCGCTGTAGTGTGCATCGCTCGATGCGACGTCACACACTCCCCTCTTTAGGCCGGAATTTTTCCTGGGGGAAAAATTCCCTGGCCCCCTGCCGCCGACAGCGCCTGGAACTGAGAAGGCGAAGTGGTGTCAGTCTTTTAAGTTGCAAACACCACCTAAAAGAAATTTGGTTATGTATAACCCCCCCAACCATTCATACATCACGCATTCAATGGACCCCTTTAACAACAAAAAAATCCTTCATATCTCGCACACATGCCAGACACACTCACAACCAGTGCACTAGCTATCATTCAAACCAATCCGGTTCCTGCTTGAATGCAAAACACGTCGAGGATTACACATAAGCATAACTGAGATAGTCTTGAATAAATAGTTAATACTTATTAGTGACACTTCAAAACAATAGTTTAGAATTCTTATATATAAGTTAAGTTAAATAAAATACAAACGAGCTGCTCAGTTTATGGAATATCTGTTATAATATTACTGCATAAAACAATTAAAACAAAAAGGTCAACTCGACAACAAAAGAGTGAGTGACAGGTCATAAAACTCAACGCAGGTAGTCGAGACGAATGTAGACGAGAGTAAGCCTTAAGTGCGCGGGATAAGGTATTATTTAGAAAGCGCGCTAGCGGTTCGCTAAATAGAATGGGTTAATATTAATAACTCCGAGCATACTTTATAACATAACGTAAACAAGGTGATTAGCACAACAAATAGATTCAAGAAACTTCGAACCCGTGAGACGCAGTTGATTACAGTTTTAACCACTGAGTCAAAACAAAAAGGATTTTAAAGATAAAAAAAAATCGGTATTACTATAACGACCATTATGGACTGTGGGTGAGCAGAAGTAATTATAACAACAAATTTGACGAGATTTTTATATGAGATTAATAATTATTGTTTGTAATTAATTAATTTTAAATCTTTAATATGCCATTCGCCAACTGGCTTGCCAGTCATATCAGACAATTTGTAAACTAAAGGGGACTTTTTAGCTACAACTTTGCATTTAATAAATTTAGGAGCGAGTTTTTTATTGAAATATTTATCTTTATCGCTTAAATAGTAAGTACGCCGCCACACAATATCGCCGACATTGAATTCGGCCGGTTTACGACGAAGATTATAAGAATTACAATTACGTTGGTGAGCGGCTATCAAAGCGGCCTGTACCTTTTCGAAGATAGGAGACAAATGGCCGAGGGCCTCCGCATATGTATCACGCGGTTCGAAGACAATATTAGGGTCAGATTTGTTGACCACATAGTGTGACCCACAAGTAACCAATTCACGACCAAAGACCAGAAAAGATGGAGAATAGCCAGTTACCTCGTTTACTGCGCAATTTATTGCAAACTGAATCTTAGGAACGACTAGATCCCAAACGCGCTGATCTCGTTCGATAAAAGTAGAAATAGCCGTCATAACAGTTTTATTATAACGCTCGACTGAGTTTACATGGGGTGTATACAGCGGCGTATAATGCAAATTAGGAATTTTGTATTTAGTTATCAAAATTTTAAAGGTGGAACTAATGAACTGCTTACCATTATCGAGAACAATAGTTGACGGAATACCATGGACCAAAAAAACATTTTCTTTTAAAATTTTAGTAATTATTTCGGCAGTAACTCGTTTAATGGGAAAAAGCATACAATATTTAGAAAAACAACAAGAAACAACAAAAATAAAATTGTTTAGCCTTCTAGAAGTAGGTAGTGGACCAATTAGATCAATGCTTAAAATCTGGAATGGTTTATAACAAGACTTAGATCTACCCATATGACCTAAGGTTGAATGGTTTTGATGTTTGTGAGCTATACAAACATCACACGAATTCACAGCCTTAACAACGTCGGAATACATATTCAGCCAGTAATAATTTAATACCAAGCGCTTGTAGGTTTTAAAAATACCTAGGTGACCAGCCGTGGGCAGCGAATGGTTCTCAGCAATAATATTAGATCTTTGTTCCGACGGAATAACCTCCTTCCATTGAAAATCTCGAGTTAAAGGATTTAGACACTTTTTAAAACGATATAATTTATTATTAATAATTTGGGAGTCGACGAAAGATGTGGGATTGTTTAGACAACCTTTATAAATGTTTAGATACCACGAGTCGTTAGTAGACATTGGGAGTGTTAAGTTTAAATTAGGAGTAATGTCATTATCATTGATAATGGCTGCAACGGGAACAGAACGAGACAGGAGGTCGGGCAATATGTTGTCTGAACCACGACGATGTCGAATCTCGAAATTGTACGACGAAAGACGAACACCCCATCTGGCCAAACGACCAGTAGGATTATTAAGTTTTAGAAACCATTTGAGCGCAGCGTGGTCAGTGTAAACAATAAACTTTTTACCGTTATCGACATAACAACGCCAGTGCTCGATTGCAGATAACACAGCGAGTGCCTCGCGCTCAGTAGAGCTGTAATTATTTTCAACATCAGACAAAGACTTACTGAAATAGGCTATGATTTTTTCTTCGCCTTTCATAACCTGGCAGAGGACAGCGCCTACGCCGTAGTCGCTGGCGTCCGTGTGTATCTCAAAAGGAGTAGTCTGGACAAGATAAAATAGAAGGAGAAGACAAGCAGTCTTTCAACTTGATAAAAGCCTGGTCCGCCTCTTTAGACCAACAAAAAGGGGGAGCCTTTTTACCTTGAGAGGTTAATTTGTTAGAGGTGACGATATACGACTAAAATTTGGAATAAATCGCCTATACCATGAAGCCACGCCCAGAAAACGACGTAGTTCCTTTTTATTAGAAGGGGTAGGGTAATTAATTATGGCATCAATTTTATCAGGATCCGCATGGAGACCTTGCGAATCGACAACGTAACCTAAATATTTTATTTTATCCTGAAAGAAATTACACTTATCTAAGTTTATAGTGAGATTTGCCATTTTCAATTTTTCGAAAATACGTAATAAAAGCGTAATATGTTCTTCAAACGTTGACGATATACATACAATGTCATCGATAAAACAGAAGACCGTGTTTTCAAATTCAGGACCGTAAAACAAAGTGTCGACTAAACGTTGCTGAGTTGCGGGTGCGTTTGTTAGACCAAACGCCATTCTTTTAAAATGAAACGTGCCACGAGTAGGTACATAGAAAGCGGTCTTAAAACGATCCTCCTCTTAATTAACGTCTGCCAGAAACATTTAGAAATATCTAAACTAGATAGGTATTTAGCATCTCTCAAGTTATCTAGAATTTCCGAAATGTAGGGCAAATTATAAGCATCTTTTCTAGTAACAGAATTTAATTTACGACTATCTAAGCAAAATCTTAGTTCGCCGTTCTTTTTAGGGGTTAGAATAACCGGGTTAGACCACGGACTTTCAGAGGGTTCTACGAAATCTTCCTTCAA
Organism: Euclidia mi; assembly: GCA_944739405.2. Lineage (NCBI taxonomy): Eukaryota > Metazoa > Arthropoda > Insecta > Lepidoptera > Erebidae > Euclidia > Euclidia mi. The sequence goes on from OX123182.2 coordinate 89,911,320, forward strand.
CATTTCGTCTAGTTGTTGTATCAAAATGCGTTGTTTATCGGGAGACATATGTACGATAATAACGCTGACGAATAGGTGGGCTATCGCCTGTGTCAATAGAGTGAGTAATGAGAGTTGTACAACCGAGACCCCGCTTTTTATAAGAAATATCGGAAAATTTAGAAATAATATTATCAGCGGCAGCTCTCTGTTCAATAGACAAATTATTATAAGACACGAGGTGCGGTGAGTCATCGGTCCGCAGCTCAGTAACTTGTAAATCAGTTTCATTCAATAACAACACCGACTCTAAATGGTTAGGAAATAAATTAAAAATTCGCCAAAAATCCATACCGAGAATTAAACTATTTTTAATCCCTGGCACTACATGAAAATTTAGGGAAATTGTTTTATTTTGAAATTCAATAGGAAAAGAGATAGACCCTAAAGAACACAATTTTTCACCACCAGCGGTTACCAAACTCAAAGGCTGAGAATTCAACTGATACTCATTATTTAAAAAGAAATTATGAGAATTGTTACCCAAGATTGTAACACATGAGCCAGAATCCAACAGGCCGACTACAGGTTTACCATTTACAATAACAGAAATATAAGGCGAGTATTCTATATTAGAATTGCGGATTGAGGATAGACTATAACAGTAAAAAAATTTTTTTAGATAATTTAACCATTTATTCCACTCGGTTTTATTGAAATTATTTGATTTATTTATTCCCCAATCCTCGCTTATTAGTTTTTTGGGTTATTAGCTTTAGGATTACATTTAGGATTACATTTACATTCTTCGACCAAATTGGAGACATCCTAAGAAACGGAAAGGTCCGAAGTACCCGCAACCGGCGAGCATGTATGAAAAGAGTAATGAGTGTAGAGGAAGCGCGTGAGGTTTGTAAGGATAGGAGCAAGTGGCGTTCTGTTGTCTCTGCCTACCCCGACGGGAAAAAGGCGTGAATATATGTATGTATGTATGTACATTTAGGACAATCAGACACACGAAAACCTTTTAGACCGCATTTAAAACAAATTAAAAAGTGTGGTTGGCGACAATTATACAAACTATGAGAATTGGATCGACACCTGGGACAGAACCGGCTGTCGTTTTTATTAGTGGTGGGTAAGTTGATAGCGTTTATCTGTGGTGGAGCGTTAAAGTTTTTATTAGAGTTATTATAATATTTTTTTGGTTTGTAATTAGAAAAATTAGGTTTTTGAGGTTGGTGGGCAAACTCGGGCAACAAGATATTGGGTGTGGCTTTGGAAGATTCTCGATGGTCTTTAGTTCGTTTAAGAAAGGTCTCAAATTCACGACAAACACTAACGAGACTAGGGATATCGGCCACCTTAGCCGTTAAAATAGTTTGATTGTAACATGGCAGGACATTACGCAACAAAATATCTAATTTTTCAGACTCACTAATAGGCACATCAAGACGAGAAAACATACCCTGCATTTTAGCAACAAAAAGTGTTATATTTTCGTCCTCAGCTTGAAGGCGAAACCTAATTTCGTTTAAAATTTTAAAATCATTGTCAGTCGGGCTAAAATCACGCTTTAAAAGACAACACAATTCACTCCAACTAGAAACCTGTTCTTTGAGCGAACGATACCAGAACCATGCAAACACCAAACCAAGCAAATAGTAACATTTTATTTTCGGGAATACACCTAGCCTGCATAAACTCATTAATTTTTTCAATGAACCCGCGAACACAAGACTTGCCATTATATTTAAATTTAGCGAGTTCGGAAAACAATTTACGTTCGTACTTAAAGTCGTCAGAAACGACGGGGGTAGATACAGAGCAGTCCTTTTGTTCCACGTGCGAAGCTGGTCCAGATGTACCCGAAATCAAAGATTTAAAAATAGCTAACTGATTGCGGTAATTGCTCGAAACTATCTCAGCCGAGTCGGTATCAGAAAGGCGGTCCAGATCCAGTCTATTCAATCTAAAGTAAATATGGTTGAGAATAGATTCTGTGCGCGAATAGAGGTTTTGGTCAAATTGTGATCTAAGCAGAGAAATATTATTTGTAGCCCTAATTAAGGAGTTCCGGATAGCCGAAATTTCCTCTTCGGGGTCTAAATCCGAATCCAAAATAGTTTCAGATGCAAACTGAGACGCTAGTGTCGCTATCTGCTGGCGCAGCTCGGCTACGGAACCAGACTTGTCACCCCCCCGAATAATCAGTTCATAAACCAGCTCCGATTTTACTAAATGATTGAAGTTAATTTTAAAAGACGTTACTAAGTTACTAAGAAAAAGAATAAACAGATAAAAGATTAACCTAACAGCACCAAAAGTCACTCACACAGGGGTTATACTTATAATATAACAATAAAATAAAAGGTAATGTAAATATGTTCACAGTGGGTCGTTTAAAAAGAAAGATATTTATTATGTAGCAAGTAAACAAGTTACGTTCGCAATGCGTAAGAATAACGCAAAGCGGAATCTACCCCCATATAAAAAATGTAATTGTACAAATAAAATAATTCCCAAAACCGTTACTTAGTCTAACGAATTTGGGTTAGAAAAGAAGTTATAAAAGTACATAAGATGTGGCGCAAGCCTTTAGTCGACTATCTTGCCTGAATAATGCGTTATAATTTAGCTAACACAATTAGAAAAGAAATCAACGACTTACCGACTGTGAACACACTTACACACAGAAACACAGAAAAAAGGAAGCGACCAGAAGCCGAGTCAGATGCCTGAGCCCTTAAAATTGTTCGAGCGCCAGTGTAACGTTTATTCGTGTGTAGAGAGATAAATTAGATACAGTAGCGTTGGTTACGAAATACATTTATTTGTCAAGCGTTACACAATATAAACACGGTAGCTAGTAGCAAGAGTTAAGACTCAGGGCAGGGTAGGCAGGCAGGCTGGCGAGGCTTCGGTCCTCCAGAAGAGAAGGCAGCACTTAACTGAGGGAGCGTCGAGGATTCAAGAGGGGCGGTTCGCTGTCGCGCCGCTGTATTTATTTGCCGCTCGGAGGGAAGCGGCCGGCAGGAGAAGTGGTAGGGGCCAGCGCTGTAGTGTGCATCGCTCGATGCGATGTCACAGTGTGAATTGTCCCAAGAAAAGTCCTTATAATCATTGCAATTTCTTCATCTTCAGTACAACTCACTTTTCGCCACTTACATGTAAAGTATCCAAATTTAGTTCGTTGCCTGTCCTCGTGTTTCTAGGCCCGTCATTAGGCACAGTCAGCGCTCCACATAATTGTATCATATTATATTATACATATGCATTCCGGCACAATGCAGTCCACAATACGCGGTACAAAATGACCACAGAGCACTGCAGTACTTTAAAATATAAACTAGTAATTTCACATTAAAGTTCCGCTCTATAACGTAATGAGAGACGGTTCTTTAACAAAGCTGTGCGTCGCTTTATTTGCATCATTTAAATAGGTTAATGAAATACAGCTGTGACCATTTTACTTCACAAAGAGGTATTTTATTTCTTAATGATTGTTTAGGATCTTTTAGAATTCATGATTATTTAAGTATAATTAAGTAATTCTCAGCAAAGAACGTTGTGTCAGTATATTTCTGATACAATTTTTTATACTTTTCCCGCAGCTATTGCGACGAAAGGTAAGTCTATGTGTTATTTAGTTAAGCTATATAATTATTGTAATCAACAGTGTTATCAATATTCGTTCAACAACTATTTTCGTGAAAAGAAAACAAAGAAACAAACACACATTCGCATTTAATATTTAATATATTAAGCTATAGTTAATAGGAGCAATAAGAAATAGTTACGAGTATATAACAAAGCCCATGAGTTTTAAAAGTATACATACATCACATAATATACTTATTTTATTAATCAAGAGTTCTACAAGAGAGAAGAGAGAGTTCCAGAAGAGACAATAAAACGTCTACTATAACATATTCGGATAATAAAGGATTTATTATGTCGAAATCTTTTTTAACTTCACAAAGTGCTATTATTAGTGCATCTGTTCACCTGGCCGTAAATGTTAAATGTACATATAAAATTGTACGTTGCTTCCCGTGCCACACAAGGCTATATTGTACGGGGTTCACAGGTTATGCACTATCACACAGCCCCTGGATATAATCCGATATGTGTTAAATGTGCACCGACTAGTCTCCGACGTATGTCGGTAGATATGACGTCACGTGTGTTATAAACACCAGTTTTTGTTTGAATATGTACCTACAGTTCAAACAAATATCATGTTTAAGCGATATCGTTAAACCAATTTATTGATCGCCTCAGCGTCTAGCACTACACCGAGTGTCATGGGTCCGATTCCCACACGAGGCACCACTCTGTGTGAACCGTAAATTATTCTTTCGAGTCTGGGAGTGAAGTTGGAAGAAGTCTTTAGAAACGTAACAATGATTTTAATTTATGACTTTTATTAGGTATGTAGTAATGATAATTTTGGCTTCAAGGCTATAATTGTTGCATAATCAGTCATTAATCTATTGAAATTAGATTTCGGCTGCTTATATTTTGGAAGGATTGCCTCGTTGGTCTCACGGCATAAATGTGCGCGTGGGATTCGGAGGTCTCGGGTTCGATTCCCGGGTCGGGCAAAGTGTTATTGGGTTTTGCCGTTAGAAGATTCTCAGTAACAGCACGGAAACTGGTAATGTGCCCGCAGTCTTCTGGCTGCTATCAGCCGTGGCCAGCGTTCACAGAACTAAACGTAAAAACCTATAAGCAATTCAATGTCTACAAAACTTACAAACCATGTCCCAGTTTGTATACCCAAATCATATCATGTGCATTAGGATAGGTTTATCAGTACATGATCTGGAACTCGCAAGTATGTGAAGACCTTAATATGCTCCAACCAAAGACTGTTGTTTCAATGCAAAACGCATTTACCTGCACTTTGGACCTAAGAGCGGCGAATTCTATTTCGATTCGAACGTTGAAGTAATTAATATATGACTTAGCTGTATGTATGTGTCGAATATTTATAGATACTATTTTGTGTAAGCGTCCGGGCTTAGTAAATCTATATCTATACTATAATAAAACTGTAGAGGTGAAAAAGTCTGTACATTAAAGATATTTTGACGAAAATTAGCTAAAAAATCTAGGAAAATGCTAAAAAGCAATAGGTACTTGATAATTATTAGAATTTATGTCTGTCTGTCTGTCCGACGTCTTTCCCTATGTTGCTAAAGATCTCTAAAATGGCGAAATTGACTTCAATAAAACTTACACTCATGTACACAGGATACTCAAACCTATAAAAAAGTATATGTTACATCACAATCGGTTGAGTGGTTTTCGGTGTACAGCTTGACCTCTCCTTTGTACGTAGTCCCAAACAAAACAGGGATCTTCCAAAACTGGTTATTTATGGGGTGCCATCTATGATCATTATAAGTTTGTTAGTAAAAGTATAGTTAGTCTAAATAGGTACCTTCAAAGTGTTTTATGGCTATTTACCGACCGATAGATGTCACTATTTTCAAATAATTTTCTAGCAAAATAAATGTTTCTTGCAAAAAAGACAATAATGATGTGTCGGGTATCTTTCTGTTATTAAAAAAATAATAGAGTATATTATTCGGCACTTTCATAAACAAAAAGTGTCTGTGTCAAAATTTATTACAATGTCCACTTAATTTAAACGGTCAATCTCATTTATTTCAAATTATTATGTGTATATAATAGTTATATAATCATTTCATTTTATTTTAAATGATAAAAACAATGAATATATATATCCTTTTTCAATAAATTGTCGATTACCTAGTCCATATTATTTTCTATCTGGGTCGGTTTGTATAAGTAAACATAGATGGCGTTTTCTGAATGGCGGTGTTAAGATTCTCCGTGGATTGATGAGGTTCTCGGTTAATTTTCTTTCGTTTTCGTCAGATTGGTGTCTTAGTTGTTTATTTTGAATCACGAATGTGGATGTGGTTCATTGATTACTTTCGTTCGTTCGTGTTCTGTACTTATACAGGTGTCTCATTATTCCCAAATTCCCACACCTCACGTACGTGGGAATCCGTGGGTGGGAGACTGAGGCCTCAATTCAGATACCTCTTGAGTAACTCAACGGGGCTATCTTACTTTCGGCAGGGCTGGATATTCGTAGACCTGTGTGTATTTTCTAAATAAATCGCAGGGACAGACTTGAAACAGCTGGAATCGACCCCCGAACATGTTGTTTTTCACATGGTCAGTTATATGTGGCATGTTCACGAGTAAGCGGTAAAAATAATTTACATGTTTTATATGAAAGTGGTAAAACAGATAATGTTGCATATAAAGAAAGTCTCTAATGATATCCCTACTTCCCTACTAATATTGTAAATTCGAAAGTGTGTATGTATGTTCCGTTTTCACGCTAAAACGACTGAACCGATTTTGTTGAAATTTAATATAGAGATATATTGGACCATGAAGACGGACATAGGCTACTATAAGTTGCAAAAATTAAACTGGCAGGTATTGTAGGGAGGGTAGAAGTTTGTACGGCACAAATTTACCTCTGCGAAGTAAGAACGCATGCTTGCAACTAATAATTGAGTGCTGCGCATGTGCTATCGCATATCTGTCTGTACTGGCACATCATAAATAATGTCATATTGTGCTCGGTAATTAAATTTTTCGTTTAAATAAACTAATAAATTATATATTGCGCTTAAATGGATGAAACGATTTGCCCTACTTCTAAATATAATTATATAAAACTCAAAGGTCTGACTGACATAGTGATCTATCAACGCACAGCCCAAACCACTGGAGGGATCGGGCTGAAATTTGGCATGCATATAGCTACTATGACGTAGGCATCCCCTAAGAAAGTATTATGATAAATTCTAACCCCAAGGGGATAAAATAGGGGATAAGTTTGTATGAAACTTTGTCAATATTGAACTGATCGGGCTGAGACTTTGCATGCGTATAGCTACTATGACGTAGGCATTCCCTAAGAATTGATAAATTCCACCCCCAAAGGGGATAAAATAGGGGATGAAAGTTTGTATACATCTTCTTAGATTTTCGACTGATTGAACTGTAATTAAATATTGGAGCTACTATGATAAAGACGTCCGCTTAAATAGGATTATGATAAATTCAACTCCCATGGGGATAAAATAAGGGATGATGGAGGAAGTCAATGTTAGTTTGAACTATCAGTACCTAATGGAACGAATAAATTAAGACGAACAAAATAATTTTAGTTCTAAATGTTGACAATAGATGGCGTTGTGCAATTACGTCATTTTTCTGAATCGCGGTGTAAAGATTTGCCGCGGATTAATGACCCTCTCCAGTTATTATTTAACTTTTTGTCAGGTAGGTTACTTGTACGCAGTTGGATGGATGTTGTTGGTCGTTAAATTGTTTTGGTTGCTGTACAGTACATACTATACCTAAATATTTCTAGTGGAATATATTTGATGATTTTGACTGTTCTTTTCTTGGCATATTTTGGATTGCATTTGCTTTGTTTCGGTATTTGACATTTGTTTTGTTTTCGTTTGGCTTAAGCATAGGTTTTGTGGTTTCGACTTTTTTTAAATGGATAAAAACAATCTGAACGTTAATGGAGAAGTTGAAGAATGTACTGTTCCCTATTGTTGGTGACGGTGCATGTTTGTTTCGTGATCTCTCTTATTTAATGTACAGAACACAAGTTAGAGCGATATATTCTGCCATTTGAGCGGATAAAATACTTGTTTGTATTTTAAAATGAAAAAGTGCACTCTTACTGAGACACGCTATAGGACAGTTGTGAATTTAAAAAAATAATATGCGCTCAGTGCAGTGCGGCTTTAAGCTCTGTCGTTGTTGAATATATCTCTGTTCCATAATAAATTTTGTACATTGAAATGCTTGTTGCCAAATATTGCTCTATTAAATAATAAATTTCAATACATTCTAGTGTTTTACGGTATTGAAGTGGTTTACAATGAAATAACTAAGTTATGTCTTAACTAGTCTTTCGTCTATGTCTGAACCCGAAGAAGATTTTTCTCGTGGTCAAATTCCGCCAAGGTGAATTTATTTTCAAGTGGCCACGGAGAAGAATTTCGATCTACATACAGAGTATCCAATGAAGCAGTTCACTAAATACGAAACATTGGAGATGTGGAACCCATTTATCAAAGAAATAAATACACATGTTGATGGTCTGACACAGTTTTTAATTTGTTGGAGGGTTTTTGCTACAGTATTTTATCAACTGAAAAGGTCTTGGGTAATTATCGAATTTATACAAATCCAGTGTGAAGGTTTGTGCAAAGAGTTCTCAAGCCCTTGCTAAATTAAGCTCAACATATCATTTAAAAATGTCAAACAGGGAAGATCTACGTCGAGTAGCAGCCAGTTTCTATGAAATTTATAGATTTCCATGCGTATTGACGCTTTGGTTGCGGGTTTCGTTAGAGGGCGAGGTACATGAGAACAGATTTTGAATGTCAGGCAAATCATTGAGAAGTGCCGGGAGTTCAACATTCCAATGCTGATGTGCTTCGTTGACTACTCGAAGGCATTTGATTGTGTCAGATGGGAATGCTTCTGGAAGATCCTAGTGGAAATGGGAGTACCTAGGCACATCATCAGTCTCATCGCAAACCTCTACCAAGATGGCAATACTGTTGTTAAGGTCAATAATGCTCTGGCGAAGCCGTTTAAGCCCCAAAAAGGTGCTAGACAAGGGTGTATTCTGTCTCCAATTCTCTTCAACATCTACGGAGAGCATATCATGAGACGGGCTCTTGACGGTTGGGAAGGTGGAATCTCAATTGGAGGCAAAAAAATCAGCAACTTGCGATGTGCAGATGACGCTACTCTCTTCGCGTCGTCAGAGCAGAAATTGGCTGAACTGCTATCCAGAGTGACGAGCGCGAGTGAATCAGTTGGCCTCCAAATTAACAAAGTGAAGACCAAGGTGTTGGTAGTAGACCGACCAGGTGCACTGACTCGCTTCCATGAGCTCAAGGATCTGGAATTTGTGGATCAGTTTGTATATCACGGCTCTCTTCTGAGCAGTGAGGGTGGCAGCGAAAAGGAAATCGCTCGGAGATTCCAAATGTCCAAAACAGCAATGACTAAACTCACTAAGATATGGAAAGACCGCAACTTATCCCGTAAGACTAAAGTGAGGCTGGTACGAACCCTGGTGTTCTCAATTTTCTTTTACGGTGCCGAATCCTGGACTATAAGGAAATCAGAGAGAGCGCGGATTGATGCCTTCGAGATGTGGTGTTGGAGGCGAATGTTGCGCATTCCCTGGACCGCATATCGTACCAACGTGTCAATTCTTAAGGAGTTCAGAATAACTATGAGGCTATCCACTATCTGTTTCCAGCGAATACTTAGGTATTTCGGACACATAGCTCGCAGAACCCCTGACAACCTGGAAAAGCTGATAGTAGTTGGGCAGGTTGACGGAAAAAGACCACGCGGTCGCTCGCCTACCCGTTGGTCAGACTCAGTCAAACATTTCACCGGCCTCCCAATACCTGCAGCTTTAAAGACCGCCGAGGACAGGAACAAGTGGAAAAATCTAATCCAAGAAGTGATCAAAGATTGTACTTCTACTGGAGACGACCTTCATCAATGAAGACAGCGACTAAGAAGAAGACAGAGTATCCAATGAAGCAGTTCACTAAATACGAAACATTATAGACGTGGAACCCATTTCTCAAAGAAATAAATACATAAGTTCATGGTCTGACACAGTTTTTAATTTGTTGGAGGGTTTTTGCTACAGGATCTTATAAACTAAAAAGGTCTTGGGTAGTTATCAAATTTACACATATCCAGTATGAAGGTTTGTGCAAAGAGTTCTCGAGCCCTTGCAAAATAAAGCTCAACATATCATATCAAAATGCCAAACAGGGAAGATCTACGTCATGTAGCAGCCAGTTTCTATGAAATTTATAGATTTTCACGTGTAGTAGGCGCTTTGGATTGTACTCATGTTAAAATGATTAGCAGAGGATGTCATGTTTCCGTGCTATACCAGTGTAGGAAAGGATACTTCTCCATAAATGTAAAAAGAATTTTCTTTATTGCATCTAATTGTATTATGACAACACAACACATTACAAACAAAAGATAAACAAATATTTCTTTATCGTATGCAATTTAACCAATATGTCTTGAATAGTGTAACAGCTGTTTTCCTTTTCTCTTCTCTTATTTTGTGACTTCCACATAAATCAAATAACTGGGTTTTTTCATATTGCATTTTATAAGTAATAAAGTAAGTAGTCAATCATTTCATAAAACAAAGTCCCGACACGTCATGTCTGTCTGTTTGAATACGACGACGATAACCCAACCGATTGTTGGACGGTTCTCACCAATAGATGGTGTGATTCTAGAGAAGAGTTTAGGTGTATCATTCATGTGAGCAGAGCGGTGGTCGAAGGCTAGTAATATATAACCTTTTATAAAACTTGTCTTCTATTCATTTCAGGCACAGCTACATTATTTCTGACCACTTTCTGAATAATATAAAGGAGCCTCTCCGCAGCACTTTCAAATGTTCCATGCCATTCAAAGGTTTGTCTTTTGCCAGCGCACTATTGAAATGGAAACATTTAATTGCAAACGGGTGGCGAACAGTTGCATTCAAATCGCCTCATACCAGTTATTACTGGACAAAAGCGCTTCGGGGTTGCAACCTGATTGTAAATGTGGACCAAATGATATAAGTTTACAAATATTAGGATACTGAAGCAATGCTCCACGATGTTTCTCTGTGTAATAACATTTAAAACGATAGTCTACGGTTAAACGGTTTTTGTTTTCATATAAACTCAGTATTTTATAGAAATCCATTTTATAATTATAGAAAATTATATTTATTTATTTGACGCGTTGTCTAGTTGACGGTCCCATGTTGGGCGCCATTTAAATTATAGAGTTTAAAAAAATTATATTTGTTTGAGATATTATTCTGGCAGCATATGATAATGATAGGTGTAATAATAGTCTTTACCTTTTGGGAATTAGTGATATGATTTTATTTTAATGCTATTTTGCACGGAAAGCAAACGATTTAAATGGAAAAGTATTCACAATAGTTTATCTGTTCATTACATTAAAAACAATACAGGCTGTAAATTTTATTATACCCATTTTATAGATATCTTGAAACACCTTCTGGAGACTGGTTTAATTAGAAATAGTTAATTTATTGCCATAAATACAATATACAAATTATAATATTAAGGTAATAGTAAGTGCATAGGGTTCCCACCAAGAACTTAGGGTCCCAAGCTAACCTCACCTGCAAGTGGTGCACCTGCCGATCAACGGACGAGGCTCTGGCAAACAAAATGTCCCAATAAGCGGCAATAGGCTCGCCACCTATTACGTGGGATCAAAACACTGGCGAAAAGTGGGCGTTTAATATGCCTCTGCCTACCCCTTCGGGGAAACAGGCGTGAGTCTATGTATGTATGTGTAATATTAAATACAAATTATAATATTCATAAGAGGTCGTGTAAGTACCCCCCGCCCCTCCTCCACCTCCTGGGCAGTTCTTCATTTCCTCAATAGCATCGGCTTAAAACTTCTAATCGACTTTTCCATTAATACAACACCATCACAAACCCATCTATATAATAACAATCCTTTAACAGATGAACTCGTAAAACGTATTCAAATTATTCGAGAATAAACGGGAGCTGTTAAAGCCCGTGCTAAAATAGATTAATTTTATTAAAAGTGTTTCAAGACACGATGATCAGCTCTGTCGTCGGCGCGCATTAATTTATCGGACCCAATTTCAATGAAGATTATCTCCTGTGTCAATATTGTAAAGCACCTTACTTATGTTACGTTTAATGTTATGGGTAAAGGGTAACTGGTTGAACGCTTTGTTGAAATATTCACTTATGATTTTGATGTAATGAAAGTGTGAAATATTTTAGGCAATGTTGTGCGTATATACACCACTATTTTTTAATTAGTACAAAAACTTTAAGGACATATTAGCAAAGACATAATTATCATATTTGTGACGTAAGAATTTCATAATATCTATAAATAGCAAAGTTATAATCATTTGTTTTTTGTAGAAAATCTCACCTAAATCATAGACATATTTTACAATTCATTCACTACTTCATTGATAGTACTTACTTTCCGTCCTACTCTTACGCATTCTTTCCGTCGCACTTATAATGTAGGTAACCTTAGACAATAAAATGAAGCAAAATAATAAGTGTAGGTAGTTACCTACTTTTAAATGTTTTTAATTCTACCCTCTCTTTCATACTTCATCCGGGCAAAATTTGCCGTTTTACAAGTAATTAAATACGGAGGTATGTAATTAGAAAGCAAACACATATAAAAATAAAAGTAGGTATTCTTTAATAAAAGAAAAGAGTAATTTTGGCGAATTTATGAAGTTAGAATCATCTGCTATTTACAATTATTATTTTATCATCATCATGTCAGCCTAGAGACATCCACTACTGGACATAGGCCTCCCTCAAGGTTCTCCACACCGACCTATGTTGAGCCACCCGTATCAAATTATTATTTACTTAAGTAGGTATTATTTACTAAACTTACAAGTATTTCCATTGTCCTTCGAAACGTCCACCACTATTGTCAAGAAGTACGCTTCTGTCTTTTCACTTCGTCAAAAGCATCCAATATGCGTTGTTTTAACTTTTCGACACTAACCGGCTCACTTTTGTACACTCACAAAAAGATGTCCATGGGTACACAGCTGCACTCGCGATTTCTCCACTCAAAAAGTACGCGCGAAGCATAGCTACATATGATGTGAACTGATAAGCCTCGAGTCGGGCAAACGTAGACAAACAATTAAATTGATGTTCTCAGTTTCGCTAGCAATTTAGCACTGTTTGTCGATCGGGGCGCGGTGCGGGCGCAGAGGGACAGAGGGGAATTTATCAATGGAGCTTTTACTACTGTTAAAAGTCATAGTACGCGGATCGTAATTATGCATTTACCAATTACTGCGTATTTTTGTGGACAGTTTCGAGACAGTTTTGGGACTTAAAGTTTTTATTTTTTAACTACATAAATATGATCAGTTAAAGATACTTAGTGCCCCGTTAAATTTTTTGTACTAATTAAAAAATAGTGGTGTATAAGGAATCTTTGACAGTTATTTCCTATGCAGTTATTTTGGGTTATATAGACTTTATATTATTCTTTGGCGATTTACGATCTAGATATTTTTTATGGTATTAAAGGACCGTAATATCATTAGCAGCGATAGCCTAGTTTAGAGACCGACAGACTGCTACGCAGAGGGTCCGGGTTCGAATCCACGGCGCGCACCGATGACTTTTCGGAGCTATGTACGTATTAAATTGTTAATTATCGCTTGCTTAACGGTGAAGGAAAACATCGTAAGGAAACCTGCATGTCTGAGAGTTCTCCATAATGTTCTCGAAAGACATGTGAAGTCTGCCAACCCGGACTTGGCCAGCGTAGTGGACTATGGCTTTACCCTTCTCATAGTGAGAAGAGGCCCGGGCCCAGCAGTGGGACAGTATAAAGGACTGATGATGAATATCATTAGCACTCATTATAGGTTTTTTTAACTACAGCGGATGTGCTGGTCAATTATATGCTTAAGTTATCTAAATTGCTTGTTCATTATTTGCGAGTTGGTTAGAAATACCTAACAGACAATTTCAGACCTCTAAATAATTTAAAAATAGACATTGCAACGATACCCAATCGCAGCTTTTAAACCAATCTCAACGTAATACCAACGTATTAGCGTCGTCCCCGAAGATTATCGATTCCTTATTCAATCTATTGGAAGAGCTCCGATTTGCCTTAAAATGAACGGACAGAGTTAAAAAGCGGAACATTAATTATTCTCCTAATGCGTTATCCGTATTTACAGATATCGTTCCACCTGTTATAATACCGGATACATACAAAGTACTTCTTTTATATTTTTATGTTGCTTCCTATTGGAAGTTTTGGTTTTGTTGTATAGGAATGGATTTTCGTTTTTGATATCCAATACATTTATCGGCTAGCTTTTCAAAGAATAACTATCATATCAACTGTAAGAAGTCTTGTCTATACGCTGTGAATATCACGGTGAATTCGCCGTGGCAATCTATTCGTATCGACCTAAGGGTGTAGAGATTTTGTATACGGACATAGTTAACGTTAAACATGGCACTGCGGCGTCAGTACAGGCTCTATAGCATAGATATTGGTACAGGTGTGCATGTTACAAGACCACAGACTACTTAGAGATACTACGTACAAGACATTGATAGCACAAATGACACTGACATAATAATTAACAATAACCCTTCTAAAATATGTTGCAACACGCTGAAAAAAGAAGTAACGAACAATAATATAACTTTGTAGCTTTGCTGCGTTCTGTATTATCCGATCGTGTCAAATAATTGTATATTTATGGTTACATCGGTATTTAGCAATGTTAAATTACTTACTCATTTTATTCAAATATGTTCTGTTCACTAACCGGCACCCAAACGGCACTGGTGAACAGAAAAAAAACGGTCCATGTTTATCTAGATGTTTAACTTTTAACAGTTGGTTTTTCGATCCCCGGTTATATAATTGTAAGTGAACGTGGGTCTTTGTTGCCAAGTAACAAACAGTAAGAAATGCTTTTGTATTTATTATATCAATACGAATGCTGTTTCTACAAAAGAGCCCGAAGCAATACAACACAAGTTGGACGCGAAGCTATTCAATTTATTTTGTATGATAATTGGGAGCAAACTCGTCTAATAATTCTAAAGTAATGTTATTAAAACAGACGCATTCCACCGTCAACAATTGTACACATCAAAGCTGTCAATCAAGCCGTGATGTAGGAAGCGGAGAGAACTACAAATGAAATTGTGTATCAATGAGTTGCCTCGCGATGTTATGGAGCACCGGGATATGTAATCGTGTGTGATACCATATTCTTTATGAAACATTGTTCAGCTTGTTGTTCAGTGTCGAACTGAGAAATTAGAGTTAAACTGGAATGCAACTTTTAATTTATTTTAGATGGCATCGTCACGGTAATAATATCTAACAGTATTGTAACTCCATACAAACGCACGAAACTCGAGTTATACCTACGCGCCTCGAGCAGAGTACCCATTAGACTGGGCGGACTGTGCCTACAGTACCCGCAGCCGCTATCGTGCCGCAGCTCGCATGCGGCGCCTCTGGTAGGTATATAACTCACGAAGACGGCCGAGTTACAATACTGTTAGATTATATTACCGTGGCATCGTTGGCATTTAAATTTGGAATCACGGTGCCCCACTTTAAATTCTAAAATGTTACCTGTCAAAAAGTTTTTCTTTTGTGAAGCATATCGAAATATGACAATAATGTCGATTAGAAAGAAAGAAGTCAGCTAATAATTCGTTGTCAACTAGTCACTTCTGTGTTGCATAGCCACACGGTAAAATGTTTTATTTGGTGATATTTCTTTTTTATGGTATCCATGAGGTATCTAGGATAATTTTATTATAAAGAATTAAAATGAAAATGCTATCAACCCATTTGAAATCGAATGATAAAATAAATGAAGAATGCTCTTGTGTACGGATTAAAGCGCAACTTTCCTCTTATTCCATCTGAGTTGGAGCTAAGCTTAATTATTGTTGTGCGAGCGGAGAGTCGTGACCAAAGCCTGATAAATGTGTTTCGAAAGTTTGCAAAACGTATAATCGACTAGATCACTAGAGTATTTTAAAGGATATGATGCCGTTATAAAATGTTTCTTATAATTAGGTTTGTCATGATTTTATGTAGAGCATCAAAAAAGTATATATGTATGCTTATCCATTATCTAGTACCCATAACACAAGCTCTGCTTAGCTTGGGACTAGATGGTGATGTGTGTATTTGGTAGAATATATTATTATCCTCTTTATTCATTATTTTCTCATAGTCATATTTTACATAATTAAATCTCTATAATAAATTAAACATAAAATTTAACCATATAAAATGAGACCACGGAGACCCACCGGTACCGGACACAGAGACCAAGCTACCGATGTTTAGGGCTCCAGAGAGAGGAACCTCCGAACTATGCGCGTCGTGCCCAACAATACTACCTTCTGTATGGAGGAGTTGATCCAGCCGTCTAACAAGAGCCTTTTGAGATTGTGGTCGAGGCTCTTGGCAAAGAGACCATTAACTGACACGACTATCGGTACAATGATCGCCGAGTCCACATCCTACATGTCGACAATCTCGTGAGCCAGGTCCAAATACTTGATTTCCTTGTCCTTGTTTTTCGGCCTTCACGAGATTCTCGTCATGGGGAATAGTGACATCAACGATCATTGCAAGGCGTTCTGATCGATCTATCAGCACGATATCGGGCTTGTTAGCCACGATAGTCCGATCGGTGATGATAGATCGATCCCAGTACATAGTGGCACAGCCATTTTCGAGAACTGGATCAGGCATATACCTGTAGTACGGTACTTCAAAATCACAAGGCCATATTTTAAGGCAAGCTGTTTATGGACGATCCTGGCTACTTGATTGTGTCTGTGCCATATGTCAACAGGCCCATCTTTCAGAATATACTTTCGGTAGTTATTCGTCATGACAACTTCATCCATAATTGCACAAACAAAACCTTCGGTCTCTGCAAATAGATCACCAAACCGTATTTCGAGGGATGTACAACCTCATTACTGACGACCGCGGGTGATACATTCGATATTCAGTCAATAGACAACGGAACTTTCTGTCCAAGGCGTCCAGTTCTGATTGAGTCCATTTGAGTATGCCGAAGGAGTACGCTAAGACTGGCATGGCCCAACCATTATAGGCACGCACCCTGTTGCCGCCTGATAAAAAACTTTTCAGTATTTTCTTCAGGCGGCCAAAGAAGCGCTCCCGCAATGATTGTTTCATGGCAGTCTCAGCAATGCCTAAGGCCTGCGACATACCCAGATACTTGTAAGTCTCGGTCGCAGATAGAGATCTAAGTTGTGTGGAATCTGACAGCTCTATTCCATTAGATTCCACAATCCCACCTCGTTTTACATGCATGACCGCACACTTATCCACACCAAATTCCATCTTGATAGAATTACTAAAAGTTTCAGTTACTTTTAGTAACGCTGTCAATTGGAAAGTGGTGGGGGCAAATAGTTTAAGGTCATCCATATAAAAGAGATGGGATATAACTTGACCCCTACGCTGCAACCGATAGCCTAGCCCAGGCCCCTCTAGCAAAGTGCTGAGAGGATTCAAGGCTAGGCAAAACCACAAGGGACTCAAACTGTCACCTTGGAATATACCCCGTTCGAACTTTAGAGGAGCACCGCAATCGCGAATCTACCGACACCCTGGATAGCGAAGGACCGTACTCCACTGCCTAATACATGCTTTCAAGAAGGTGCATAGAGTTATATCGATTTTATATAACTCCAGCACCCTCAAGAGCCATGTATGTGGCACGGAGTCGTAGGCCTTCTTGTAATCTATCCAGTATGTCGCCAGATCTTTTCGGTTGCGATGCACCTGCTGGCTAATGGCCATCTCAAATAGGAGTAGCTCTTTTGTACCACGGGCCCCATTCTAACATCCATTTTGAGGCACTGACATGATTTTATTATTTCTAATGTGTGATAACATCTTTGTCCTCAAAATGGATGTAAGAAGTTCATACATAGTCGGTAAACACGTTATCAGTCTATAATTTTTGGGGTCCGTAGTACAGCTTGACTTAAAGAGCAGGTGAGTGAGACCAGTTATCATAAAAGTTGGGATCGAGCCCGATTCCAAAAGTTAAAGTCAAAATCCTTTATTCATTCAGACGACCGGTTGGCACAGCGGGAGTGTAAGCGACTGCCACGCCGAAGGTCGCGGGTTCGATTCCCGCTCAAGTCAAACATTTGTGTACGTGAACATGGATGTTTGTCTTGGTCTGGGTGTTTCTATGTATAATATGTATGTATTTACAAAAAAAAGTATATATGTATGTTTATCCATTATCTAGTACCCATAGTACAAGCTCTGCTTAGTTTGGGACTAGATGGTGTTGTGTGAATGTGGTAGAATATTATTATATTATTATTATTATTATTTGGGTCACATTGTGACGCTTATGAACGTCAAAATAATAAATTTTAAAATAATTACTTAAAGATTCTACATTTACATTTATTGCCACGTTCGCAAAGCAGGGGCGTAGAACCATGAGAAAGAACGGGCAATAAAACTCACGGTCACTCTTTTTCATCGCCAGGTTTTGCATAATACACATAATTTACATTTTGTAAGGTGCTGCAACTGTTGCATCTTCTATATCACTTGTATATATTTATTGTACATAATAATACTCAAGCATAATACTTAATTTTAATGTTCATTTAGTTAGTCAAAGATGCCTAGAACTGGGATGCCAACCGAGCATGGGCTCTACGTAGCCACTTCAACCAGAAGTTGTGCAGTCCGTCCAGTCCTGCTGATTTCCAGTTAGATAACGAACGGACTGCACAAGATTCATCCGTTGTTTCTATGGCTACGCGCTGCATTTGGGGTATTCCCTCACATGCTCGCTTAATATCTCTAAACCAATCACCCTCTGGCTGATGGGCATCGACCAAATGCTGCGCCAGAAAGCGTTTGTTTATTTATTTCAAAATCAGTTACTCTCTCCACTTACAGTTTACCAACACGTAGAGAGAGTCAGGAATAACAATTTATAATATTATTATATGGTTGCTTAAAGCTATTCCAATAACTACCTACATTACATTAAAATTAAATTAATTTTTATTAATTTGCCCACGCACAGACTTTTTGCTTCAGGTAGTCGATGCGTTCTGTGACTCGTGACTCGTATTCTTGGCGACTAAGGCCCGTGCCCAAGAACGCCCAAGTCACAAAACGCATCACTCTCGGTCTTGTATCGCCCGACCTGAAGCAAATTAGCTTTCCGGTGAGCGCCCTGGTCTCAGCGATACGACGCTGGATCCTGCACTGCCAGGCCGGTATAGCATTGGTTCGAGGGGTAGTATTACTACCATCTGGTATTTTAATACCTGCCACTCGACACGCCGTAACAGCCGCACAGTACAGAATCGAGTGGGTATCGCTGATATCTTCACTATTGTCTAAATATTTTTTTTTTATTTTTTTTTATTTACATAGAAAATATTCAAGTTTACAAATTTGTTACGATGATGCAAACATAAAATCTTACGAGTTTTAACGTACATCACAACATTATCATCGACGTTACGGTAGAATTTTAAAACAAAATAGGGAAATATAAATTTTAACAATCGAAATCAAGACACTTATTCATTTACAATGTAAATATAAAGAAAAAAAAAGTAATACTATGAGGGTCCATATAAAATAATTATGTGATATTCGGAGTGGTTGTCGGTCACGACAACACAATGGCCGTCACATTTTAATAAACATTGCGTTTACTATTTTAGTTAAATGTGCATAATATGATGTGACATTATTCAATTTGTTAATGTTTGCTGCAAATCGTGAATCAATCGTGAATTGAATGATTTAAGGTTAGAAATTCACTGGTTTATAATTTGTAAGAAATAATTATTGAGCTTGTGTTTTATATTTTTCCGTGTTATGCTATTTCTTAGTGAGAGTGGTAGTTGGTTTATTAGATAGGGAACAATATATTTTAGCGTTATATTTTATACGTGGACAATAGTGAATCCAGGGCACACACCAGCGCTATATTCTTGTGTGTGGGCAAACGTGGTAAGCGGGGCCTATCTGCTGTATTCACATCACGATACTCCCGAATAGTGCACTCCAAAGTACTTCTTAATTCATCTATGTACTGGGTACTTAATTGTGTATCCCTACTATGCACCTCTTCCACATTCCTTTGCGTTCTGACAATATTTGAAACTTGTCGATCGCTACACGTAGAAGAAGGGATAAGAGGGTTGCGTTGTAAGTAAGAGCGTAGCCTCTCAAGCGCGTCGTCATCAAGCAGGCGGCAGCGCTGGTTAGCCTGCACTTGATCTGATAGTCGCTGTGCCGAAACGTTGACAGCTGGTTCCAAATCCTGAAACAGAGGCAGCATGCGGTCACGATACGCCTTAAAGTTGGTACCTCCCTCTGTAGCCACAAAAGATGCCCGTATGACGTTTTCATTCATGACTTTAGTCCATTTCATGCGATGCATATTACCACCGGCAGCGGGAGCCCTGTTCGAAACCGGTGGGTCTCGAGGTCCCAAGCGTAGTGGTGGCCGGCCTCTCCCACGGCGGCGTACGGGTGTTGGCGACGTCGGCGGGGAGAAATACTCGTCGCTCGACGAGCTCGACGCCTCTGTGATTGCCGACAACTCTGTTGTAGGATCAGGTGGCTGCAAGGCGGAGCTGAGCGACGAGTCCGGGGGTGTAATTCGTGCAGCAGCTGCTCTAGCTCTTGTCAACATCTCATTTCATCGTTGTATTTATATGTTTATCTTTGTTTATTTACAATTTTCGTAGGGGATTTGTCACTAACCTAAGACGTCATCTTAGACAAATGATTGGTATCGCTTCGCTATACTAGACACCGCGGTGCCTAAGAAAAATAGGGCCATAAATGAGGCAACTCATTTTGACAGTGTGTGTCAAACAATAGCAACAAGACGCATGCGTGAAGAACTGTGTTGTCAGCTTCTCAACAGTTAACAGACTAAATGAGAAAATATTTTATCCTGTGGTCTAGTGGATAAGTTATTGGTCTCAAAATCAGTTTAGAAAATTCTTAAAAAATGACAATTCATTAAAAGCATCAATATAATTGTGTATCGGTTAGGCGTGCCGCGTAAGTTCCTTTATGAGAAAAATGGTGGGTATATTATCCAATGATTAGGTCTCATTTTATTATGATGGTTTGTTTTATGTACTTATAGTATTTTGCAAATTATTATTAGAAATAACCATACAGAAAATAAGGCGTTTCCAAAACAATGCTTTCTATTTCCTACTAGGTAGTCCATATAAATTTAGTTACGCATTATTAATTTAACATGAATAGTCGTGAACTAGTTTGAATAAAACAATAATCTGACACACTTAATTACACATATAATTAGGTAAATTGTTTTACTTGGGAAAGATGTTCAGTTTCTAACAACTAATATTTTCACCCTATTGGTAAAGGTACTAAACATACCTACAATCATATAGAAAAAGGTAAAATATATAATATATAGGTTAGATAAAAGAAATAGTAAAATATAACGAAATACAATAACTATAGATTCACATAGTAAAAATCTCTGAAAAATAAAATCTCTCTCTCAACTGTGGGGAAGTTGATTCATGTACTAGCAGCAACACTGAATGGCGTTTTCGTTTTTTTTGTAATTTTGTGTTGAAATTCCAAAATTATTCTTATTTTACAGATAGTATGTGATACCAGAGACCTTATTATTTTTTCCTGAGTTATTTTTACTTAGGATAAAAGCGCAACTTGACATTGTACAGCGAATTATTTCCGTAATTAATTTGATGAATATATGCACCTGACACACGGCTGTCAGTGTGACAGGCTCAACCATGCCAGCTGACATGGTTTTTTCTGCCTCATTTTACAAGTATGAGGGCTCCATCTAGTAGAGCAGAGCGAGACCAATCATTAGTCTATGGACGTCATCTTGAATAATGTTTTTGTATTTAATTTTCATAATTAATTTAATGGTTTCTTGATATAATTATATGTTTATGCGGTAAAGAAGTCCTTCTTGTAGTAATAAAACATATATCTGAATCCAAAACTATGTTAAATAATACAGATATATATATATTCGAGAAAAATTGTATGTCGTCTTGTTGATGTGTTGCTAGGTTATATTATTATTATTTTTGAGATATTCAATAGAGCTGTAAATATTTGGGAGCTTATAATCCTCCTAGCGTTATCCCAGTCTCAACCTGGGACCCGCTTACTAGTCTAACCGGATTTGGCTGAACATCAGCTTTTCTACAGAGTGACTGCCTGTCTGACCTCCGCAACCCGAAGAGATAGCGATATACCACGGTTTAAACAAGTGTCAGTTTACTAGACGTACTGACGTCCTATAACCACTGCCAAAGATCTTTATGACAGCCGGGACCGACGGCTTTACGTGCTTGCCGAGGCACAGGACAAGCGATAATATTTGCGAAATATTTGGGTGTAATATAAACCGGAAACTATAACTTAAAGCCGAGGTACTCATTCTGACGTTGTGGCGGTTGTAATCGAGATACACTTAAGCGCTCGCATGCTCTTAAATTTATGAATAAGCGGTCACCCATCCTTTCAGAGACCGCTGCAACTGTTGCTTAACCTAACCAATATATCATCAAAGGCCAATCAAGTAACAAACGTTACCTGTATACGACACTGCAATAACAGCTGAGCTCATACCAGATAGAATATGTTATGAAAACTACCTGTAAGTAATTACATGCTAGCGTAGGTAGAATACATCGGTTGCAATATACCCTCTGCGTGAAATAAAGCAGTACAAAGCCAATTATTGGACGGAAGCTTAGGTTACCTGAATTCCGTTCAGTATTGGGACAAAGCAAGTAAATGAAAATATACGAGTTCTCGTTAGTGTTGCGGGTTCGGTCCAAGTTTTTCTTTTAATTTATAAAAATTGCCTTTAAATACAGATGGTGATATACCATACCAGTTTATTCAATATAAACGTTCGTTCTTCAAAAGGGTTTTGTCGTCCTTCTTGAAGAAAAGCACCACCACACTTCTGTGCCATGCCTGTGGCGTTTTGCCCTTTAATATGACGGTATTGAATAGCTTCCGAAGCATTTCCATAGCAGGTGCACGGTCAGCTTTCAGAAGCTCTGTAGTTATTCCGTCATCACCCAGTGCTTTGTTGTTTTTTAGTTGTTCTAGGGCTACACTAATTTCATGCATGCTGACGTCCGGGATATCTTCGATATAGTTTCGGGTCAAACCAGCTCTAGGGTCAGTAATAGAGGGCTGCAGCGCTGGATCTCTGGATCCTTAACCGAGGCCCAGTCAGCACCTGTGTGCGGTGGCAGGGAGATTGGTCATAGACCTGTCATGGGCGAATCCTTCGGCTGCGTGCCTTGTGTCAGGTTGGCGTGTCGCGGTGGATGTGGCCACGCTATCAGACCACCAGCACATTTTCTTTAGCGTGGCCTTCCGCCACCCACACAGCAGTCTCAAGCCCAACATTGCCGGTGCACCATGCCGCTGGTCTCTGCGCCACCTAAACCCCGATCTACTTGTGGCTGCTACCCACGTCACAGAATGGTTGGAAAACACAGCAGAGATCTCGTCCGATCCTGAGTCACAGGCAAACTGGATTCGGAGCACAATGACAGCGATTTGTGACGTATCCCTGTACTGGTGGTCGGCCGACATTGCCCGGCTCCGAACAGAGTAAGTCGCAGCCCGCCGTCGCCACCAGCGAACCCGAAGAAGGAGGCGAGCCGTAAATGAGGAGCACACCAAGCCTACCGAGCCACCGCAAAAGCGCTACGCACTGCCATTGCGGAAGCTAAGGCTCGGTCTTGGGCCAAGCTCATTGAGGGACTCGACAGGGATCCATGGGGGCGCCCCTATAAGATAGTCATGGGGAAGCTCAGACTCTGGGTCCCTCCTCTGACACAAACTCTGGACCCGGAATTTGTGAGAGGGGTGGTTGAAACCCTATTTCCGACGGTCCAAGATAGTCCTCCGAGTCTTCCGTCACCGTCGGACTATATATGGGACGACCAGTTTGAGGTGTCGCAAGGAGAGTTGGACCGAGCCGTGCGACGGCTCGCTACTCGCAACACCGCCCCGGGTCCGGAAAGTATCCCAGGCAAGGCTTGGGTGTTGGCACTTGCGGTTTTAAGTGACACGATGAGGCTTTTCACCGGTTGCCTCCGTACTGGAGTGTTCCCCACCAGCTGGAAGGAGGCCAATCTTGTCCTGATACTATAAGAAGGCAGGACCGCAGAGTCTGCCTCGGCATTCCGTCTCATCTGTTTGCTGGACGAGATGGGCAAACTTTTTGAGCGCGTCATCGCTGCCCGCCTCAATGATCATCTAAGTGGTATAGGTCCCGACCTGAGTGACAATCAGTTTGGCTTCCGGCAGGGCCGTTCGACTTTGGACGCTATTAAGCGCGTCCGCTCCATGTCGGAGTCAACTGTCCGGAGAGGTGGAGTGGCGTTGGCGGTGAACCTAGACATCGTCAACGCTTTCAACTCCCTCCCGTGGAAAGCAATTAGGGAGACACTACTCCATCACAACATACCTTCCTACCTGCGAAGGATTGTCGAGGCCTATCTAAATAATCGTTCCGTAAGCTACAGGAGTCGGGATGGTGCCGCAGTCAAGAGGCAGATATTCTGGCTGCCCGACCACGAACGACCCCGAGAAGACAGTGGTCTCGGAGAGCCGGGGACCACTGTACTCGCACAGTACGAGGTAGCGAAGAGAGGGCATTACCAACCTAGCCCTTTCACGGACCCAGGAGCAGAACACCCGCGTTCCCTGAGTCCCATTCTTTTGAGCGCTGAGGTGGCTATCGTGGTGGTTTTAGTCGGTAAACCTGTGTCCCGGGGAGTCCGACATACCCGCTCTGCCCGCCCCGCGGAGAGGCACTTGCAAAAGAGTTTCCCCACGTAAAAAAAAGGGGTCAGTTATAGAACAGGTTTTCGTGTAGTCGTGTATAGCTGTCTATAGAACCGTTCGATCTCCTCCAGGAGCTGAGGTTTGGACGAGATAATTCTGCCATCCTCCGTCTTCAGCTTTGTCAGCTGACTCTGCCCGGTAGACCGATCTCTTTGGAACACTTTGGAACACTTATTCCGCTCGATCGCCTCTCGAACACACTTGTATTGGCGGAGATCGTGAGTCAGAGACTAGAGATTTGCCTATTGAGACACCGATATTTTGGCATGTCGTCCAAGGATAGCAGAAGCATCCTACACCTTTCTTTATCAATGAGCTCGCGGGTCAGACCAGAGATTTTATCAGCTCTTTTCTTCGTTTTGGGCTTAAAGGACTTCAAGCCCGTTGTATGAACATCCTCCACGAGCGAATGAAACGAATACATGTAGATGTAGTCTGTATAACAGAGCACTTCATGGAAGCAGGCCATGAGCATTTATTAAATTTCCCGAAGTACGTTTTAGTAGCTTGTTTTAGTAGAGAGAAGTGTAAAAGAGGGGGTGCTGGTATTTTAGTAAGGTATCAACACAAATGCAGAAAGCTTCCAGATATAAAAAACATGAATTTGGCTAATATTTTCAAATGCTGTGGTATAGAACTTATTGAATTTAAAATAGTTATTGTATGCATATATAGAGTTCCAAAATATAATAATCTAGACATATTTTTTAGTAAAGTTGACAAACTATTAATGTATATTTCTAAAAATAAATATAAAAATATTGTGTTAGCGGGAGATTTCAATATCGACATTTTAAAAACGAATAATGTTACTCTGGACTTGGAATGTTTATTTCTCAATTATAATATGAAATTAGCTCTTAGGCAACCGACGAGACACACTAGTCAAACTTGCATCGACAATTTTGCTCACAACTACCAAAATCCATGTAAGACTAAAGTGTTAGAATTTGGATTGTCAGACCATACTTCTCAAATTATAAGGATACCAGTTAAAAAAAAACCGATTTTAAAGATATGGCTTAAAACAGTGCGTGACAACAATGACCATAACATAAATAAATTCAGGGAATGTTTAAATAGTCTTTCGTTCTCTGAAGTATATGATGCAACTGATCCAAATACAGCTTATAACCATTTTTATACAGACTTTAAATTATTTTATGACCTATCTTTCCCTAAAAAGCATCGTATAACAAAAGTAAACCAAAAGCTGAAGTGGATATCTAGTGGGTTAAAAGTCTGTAGCAAAAATAAAAGACGATTACTTTGGCAATTTCGTCAAAATCCTAGTAACTACGCTAAATAAAATTAAATATTGCAAATATAGTAAATTATTAAAAAGACTTATACATCTTACAAAACGTGCTCAAAATAATTATAAAATTACGACATCTACAAATAAGTCAAAGGCGACTTGGCAAATTATTAATCAGTCTGACCACAATATGCCAAAAGAACAAATTATGAACATTATAACTGACTAGAGGACGCCAGCAGCTACGCCTGCATTATTTTTAATTTACCCGTTTTGGCCGATCCCGTGGGAATTTCGGGAAATCCCTTCTTAGTGCACCCCTACGGTCCCCAAGGAACATACATGCCAAATTTCAGCTTCCTGCGCCCAATAGTTTCGGCTGTAGCGTGTCTGTCAGTCAGTCAGTAACGCAAGGATTTTATATATTAAGATAATAATTATATTATAAATAATCCTGCTGAGATAGCTAACTAATTTAATAATTATTTGATAGATAAAATTAAACCAATAAAAAACTGTGGTCAAAAAGTTACTAGCAATATTTGTCACCGGCAAAATTCAATGTTTATGGTACCAAGTCTGCCTCAAGATATAGTAAGCATAATAAAACACCTAAAAAATACTAGTAGTGTAGGATACGACGGATTCTCTACGAGAGTTATTAAATCAGTTAATGAGCAAATATCCAACCATCTGAGTTATATAACCAATTTGTGCATACAGACCGGCGTATTCCCTTCGGCCCTTAAAATGACAGTTATAAGGCCTCTATATAAAAAAGGTGATAAAAAACTAGTAGATTCTTATAGACCCATAGCATTGATTTCTATATTTTCTAAAATACTTGAAAAATATTTTTCAAATGCAATAAATAATTACTTAGAGAAATATGTAATACTGTGTAACGAACAAAAAGGATTCCGACGTAACAAAAATATAAATATTGCAGTGTATGATTTTTTAAAGTATGTTTTATCACACGTCGATAAAAGGACACCAATCTGCTCTATTTACTGCGATATGACACAGGCGTTCAATTACGTGGAACATAGTATCTTGTTAAAAAAACTTGAAGCCTATGGTGTTCGTGGTAACATATTAAGACTAATAAAGTCGTACCTGAACGGACGTCAACAAAAAACAGTGATACTTAGAATACATTTTAGTAGGAAAATTTAAGAATCACATATGTCAAGAGAGCGCTCTATCAAATATGGAGTACCTCAAGGTAGCGTAATGGGACCGCTCTTGTTCATTATATATATTAATGATTTGCCACTTTGATCCCAAAAAAACAAAATATATGGTGTTCGGTACACGAAACCAACTTCAGTCACTACCTGTCCTTAATATTACGCTCATGGGCGAGGTAGTTGAGAGGGTGAGTGAAGCTCGTAACCTAGGTCTGAATATTGACTCGAATCTAAGATACGAGAAACATGTCGCGGAATTAGTGCGTAGCTGCTTTTACAGGTTACGAATTCTATACAAAATGCGACCATATTTATCAGAAGATTTGCGAGTACGTTTGGTTGAATCGCTAGTTCTGTCCAAGTTAAACTACGCGGACACTGTATATGGACCACGCCTGCTAGCACGCACGGATCGGTTGATCCAGAGAGTCCAGAACGCCACTGCCCGTTTTTGCTTCACAATAGCACGTAGAAGCCATGTTACGCCTTTTTTTAATGATAGACTAATCCTTAAAATGAAATCACGGCGTAAGCTTCACTTGGCATCCCTCATGTTTGGCGTCATTCATTGTCAGCAGCCTGTATACCTTTATAACAAGCTCAGTTGGGTAACTAGCAGACGCGACTGTGATAGCAGACAGTGTTCACAACAGCTGTCTATATTGCCTCACAAAACAGCTGCATTTAGAGGTAGCTTCCGTTATGCGGCTTCTAAAATTTGGAATAATCTACCCCCGCCTATAAGATCTCTAAAAACGATTGGCACTTTTAAAAAGCATTTGCGGAGATTTCTTACTGACGCACAGCGGAAGCTAAATATGATAAATGTGAACACGTCATTTCTATGATTCTAAGGAATGCCTTGCCAGACGTGGAGCTGCGCGTGGATGTGAGTACTGGTTGTGTCTGTCTATGTGTGTGTAGGTGTAGCGAATGTGAGGATTTCATCAACAATCAGTTCATAGACGATCCATATTTAGTTGTTAAGTTCATAATGAAACGTTTCGCTATTGTACGACGAACATGTAAGTTTGCAGCGCAGCGCGTGTGCGCGCAGTACGTGCGGTGAGAGGTCTGACCGGTCTGTCGCTTGTCTCTGTCTTCCTTCGGTCACAGAACATATACCTAGATACAAGTACTAAAGTACGACGTCGACTCCGCCTCATGCACCCCGCGCCCGCGCTGCTAGTGCGTGATGTTATTGTTATTGTTTTAATTGTGTAGACACTTTAAGTTTATATTACATGTATATTCTATGTATCATCATATTTGGCCAGTGTACTCACTGTTTTGCGCGTTCGTGAGTCACTATAATTAGGGTCCCGTAGAAAATCAGTGCCAGCATGTCTGGTATCATGCTGAACGGGGTCCTATTGTCGTCACGACCTAACCATGACAGATATCCATGTATTTCTTCCTTTTTTTTGTATTTTTGTGTGTTATTACGACGGTTACTGTATATTTATAATCATGCATGTTTGGTTGTGATAGCAATAAATATTATTTCATTTCATTTCATTCATTTCATTTCATTTCATTTCATTTCATTTTCATTTCATTTTCATTTCATTTCATTTCACTTGCAATTGATTACCCGATGGCGCTATTTGCTGACGATAGTACAGTTACTATATCTTGTGATAATCATGATATCTATTAATCTGACATAAATAATACATTTAATACTATTAATACATGGCTACAGAACAATAATTTGAAGATTAATCTGAAAAAAAAACGAATATTATGCATTTTAACCAAAGGAGAAAATATTCATCCAACCCCAGACTAATGTATGAGGATACCATCATATTAGAAACAGATTCATCTCGTTTTCTTGGATTAGTTATTGACAAGAAACTGAAATGGAAGGATCATACTGAAGGTCTATGTAAAAAAATAAGTAGCAGAGCATATGCCCTTTACAATCTCTCACACATTGTAAATTCAAACGTATTATTAACTGCATACCATGGTCTTGTTGAATCTTCATTAACTTTTGGCATTACCTTTTGGGGTAACTTGACAAACAAAGAAATGGTTTTCAAAATGCAGAAGCGATGTATTCGCGCAATGTTTCGCCTTCAGAGCACTGAAAGTTGCCAGCCACTATTTAAAAGCCATAAAATTCTGACACTTCCGTCATTATATATTAAAGAACTAGCAGTATATGTAAAGAGCAACCCTCACTTGTTTCCACGCTTGTCTGACAGAATTACACGAAGTCGACGTGACGTTGAACGATTATGCATACAGTTTTCAAAGACGTCATTAATGCATAGCAGTGTTCTGTGTATGGCACCCATTACTTATAATAAAATACCAAATAGTTCCAAAAAAATAAATATTAATGCATTCAAATCCAGTCTCAAAACGATGTTAGTCGACAAATGTTACTATCACATTAATGGTTTTTTAAATGATAAATTTTGACAATTTATTATTTAAATTTATTATATTCTATTGCTATTTCTTTTATGACATTTTATTATTTTTTGATTAATTATTAATATTTTGTGTGACTATGTGACTTTTAACTGTATATTATTTTTATTTTTATGCAAATATTGTATGCTGAGATGGCAGGACATGGTAGAAATAAATTATATTATGTGAACATCCTCTGTACCTGTGTTCCACAATAAATGATTTTGATTTGATTTGATTTGAGCCTGTTCGTACGCATTCTCCCAGGCATTCGAAGCAGTTTTGTAGTTTAAGCTGAAAGCTCTCGGGGTTTTGGATTTAAACTGGTGCTGGTTGGAGCGTAGACTTCATCAATCTCGACCGTTCGAGGCTGGGACTAATACTCAATGTACTATCGACAAACTTGAATCATGAGCCACCAGCTTATTTTCTTAATGTGTGCTTACTTAAATGTGTGTACATTTAAGTACAATTAGGTTGACATTCGCGTAAAAATACATTTCCATGGTAACGATCTTGTTACCTGTCATTTAATAACACAGAATTATCTGTTGCAGTCTCCATACTCTCCATCTTTGTTAACATACGAGTGCGGTATAAAACTGAATGCACACACCGTACAAATCGCACGCCGTAAAAAATAAATACGACGCTTACGCATTGTGGTATTAAAATAAATGTGTTTTTAATCTTATATTTATTTACTTGATATTTATTATTTACTAGCAGTTACTCGCGGCTTCGCTCGCGCGAATGACGGACTTTCAATTATAAACATTCAACCCCTATTTCACCCTCTTAGGGGGTAGATTTCATAAAAACGCTGAAACACGTATTTGTTTATTTCTAACCAGAAGTTTGCACACGAAATTACATGCTCCTATCTTTAAAAATGACGGACCTCCCATACAAACTTCGAACCCATACTTTACTATCTTAGGGGTTGGATTATCAAAAATTCTAAATTGCGTGTTTACTTATTTCTAACCAAAATCATAAAATACGTGCTTCCAACTTAAAAAATAACGAATTTCCATACAACCGTTTATCACTTATTTTACCCCTTTAGAGGTGGAATGACCATAAATTGATGAATCAGTTAGCCCAAGCAATTATATATATTGTGTTCAGCTTAACTTTGCTACAAACGAGATTCCGCCGTCTTGGCATACATCTTCACAAAATTTTGTTTGCGTTAAGGCAACAATATGATATGGGTAAATAAAAGGCTTAAAAAATGTAAAAATTATATTGTTAACACATTATTATTTAGCAATAGTCAATATCGAGTGTAACCACCATTGCTTGCTATAACAGCCAATAGTCTCGAATGCATTGATCCAACTAGGCGACTGCAAATATCACTTCCTCTCATATACTCCCAAATTTCGTTGCAATGTTGTTGAATTGCTTGCTGTGTCCTCTCGTTTCTGTTATCCCACATTTGGACCATTAAACCCCATAAATTTTCTATTGGATTTAAGTCCGCGCATTTAGACGGCCAGGGAATTAGCGTAACTTCTGAATGTTGGCTAAACCAGTTAGATACAACTCTGGCCGTATGCACTCTGCAGTTATCGTGAACATAATAAAAGCTTAGAAATTTTTCTCGCGGGTAAACCGTTCGCACTGTCGGTAACATAGATTCTTCTAACAAATCCACATAACCCATTGCATTCGCATGAGAAGAAATCTGAACAAGCTCGCCTACACCTCCGGTTCCCATCCAGCCCCACATGTTAGCTGAGATTTGGCCAGCTAATTGATTCAGCACTACGTGATGCTCGGCGTATCGTGTATTGTTCTAACGCCACAAGTTTATGCGACCGTGCTGAGAAGATCTAAAAGATTTTTCGTCTGAAATTCTTTTATTATCACCGCGATTTTAGTATTACACAATCGAATTCAATAGGTCATTGAATGTTGAGCTAGCCAAAAGTCATCGATACTTTTTAATTTTACAGCGTTTAATGTTTTTTAGGGATACCACTGAAGCGTCTGGGAAATTACCCAAATTTTGGGTAATTTGCCGTTACTTAGTTTCATATGAACCTAAGATTAATTATTCAATTTGTTTTCCGATTCTTTGTAGTAATGAAATTATTTGTTTATAGATTCCCAAAGGACTGCACGATCCAAAAATAATTGTGGATACGTGCAACAGGAGAAGAAAACTGGGATCCGAATAAATATGCAAGAGTATGCTCTAAACACTTTGAACAAAAGTGTTTTAGGAAAACTCCCCGCAATAGTTACTTATATGGAATCATTCTCGAATGATAAAGTAGAGAAATTAAGAAATTTGTATACAAAATTAATTTTGTTCAAAGAACAGTAAAGTTGAGTGTCAAATAATATACTAAAAGATATATAACTCTGAGCCTCGTGTGTATTTGGCAAGTGAAGCCAGTCCCACATATTCGACACTTTTGTTATACATAATAATATTAAGTACTATAGATACTTATCGCACACCTAATGGATGGTTTTAAACCTCCTTGTAAGGTTAGCTATACTTTTATTTTTTATTGGGCTGTGAATGATATTATATAGATGTTGTTACTATTCGTTGCAAAAATACCTAAGCGGATATTAATGGAACTACTCGAGTTAGCTCATAAATTCATCGAAATACCAAATAGATTAAAAATTATAGGAGAACGCGGTCTCAGATGTCTGGTAAGGTATTCAATTCCGGAACGACCGGTTGGCGCAGCGGGAGTGTAAACGACTGCTACGCCGAAGGTCACGGGTTCGATTCCCACACAAGTCAAACATTTGTGTGCATGAACATGTATGTTTGTCTTGGTCTGGGTGTTTCAATGTATTTAATAATATGTATGTATTTACAAAAAAAAAAGTATATAAGTATGTTTATCCATTATCTAGTACCCATAGTACAACCTCTGCTTAGTTTGGGACTAGATGGTGTTTAAGAATATACAGGGTAATTTTTTATGTAGTTCGGATATTTTAGTATGTTATACATTTACGAAAATTAATAAACACGTATTTTTTA
The DNA here is from genome assembly GCA_944739405.2 of Euclidia mi. Classification (NCBI taxonomy): domain Eukaryota; kingdom Metazoa; phylum Arthropoda; class Insecta; order Lepidoptera; family Erebidae; genus Euclidia; species Euclidia mi. Next base: position 89,943,856 of record OX123182.2, read on the forward strand.
TTTTTTTGTTTTACCAAAAAATAACAAAGTTATCGCTTATTAAAGAATATCTACTTGAAACAGATGTTCATGGTCACCCGATGGCTTATCAGCTGTGAGGTCAACGCACGCGACACGATCGCGCGGGCGCGCTACCTACCTATGCTACCTACACCGATCTGATACTGTGTTCTAGCTTCAAAATTATTGTTATTCACGTACCTACCGTGCTTCATCAGTCCATAGGATGTTCGCTTCGGCATGATTAATAAGCCATTCACACAAGACTCGTCGTGGTAGGTACTTGGTCTACTTCCTGAAGATGTTGTACCGGCTGGTATCATACGGATGGGGACCGGCTGCGTTTAGCAGTCTCCACACTGCGGGCTGGCTCACACCGAAGCGACGTGCGGCATCGTATGTGCTGGCTCGTGGATCCCTTTCGAAGAATTCGAAGATCAAGTCTTCGACGTCAGTAGCCAGGCGAGGTCTGCCCTACCCTAGTGCATGGCTAGGGGTTGTGAACTGGCCATGATCCAAAAGCCTTTGGTTGGCCGCTAAAATAATCCGTTCACTTGCAACTACTGGGTTGTTAACTCCTTGAGCTTGAATACGAGGTACACTTTCTTGTTCGTACATTGTTCTAGCTGCACGAAGGCTTTCACCACTGAGTAAATAAATTAGTACCATTTCGTAGCACTCGCGATTTGAAAATCGTTGGGACGTCATTCTAACGATTTACGACCGGCACGTGCGTCGGCGCTTGCGCGAAAGTGCGACACGTGCCACTTTCTCGATGCGCTGCGCGGCCGGCACGGCACCACGCCCCGCACCCCGCGTCCTGCCTCCCGCGGCCCTACCCCTGTCCCATCGCGCGCGTATTTGATAGTATTATTGCAATGAATAACGTTGTGTCTATGATTTCCTTGTTTCTCGGATATTTTTACTCGGAATTGGTGGGATAAAAAAGTAAAAAGTTATTTATGGAAATGTGTTCTATTAGTGATATAGAACCTCAGAAAAAAATATCCGACATACATACATACATAACGTCACGCCTTTTATCCTCGAAGGGGTAGGCAGAGGTGTATCTACACCCACTTTTCGCCAGATATACTTTAGTCCCACGTAATAAGGGGCGAGCCTATTGCCGTACCGGGCACATTTCCAGACTCCGCTACTGAGAATTTCGTGACAGAAAAACCCAATTACACTGCCCGACCCTGGAATCGAACCCGGGACCTCCCGATCCCACGCGCACATCTATGCCGCGCGACCAACGAGGCAGTCGTATAGGGTTTGATGTCGAGTTTTCCGTCTCTACGCAAAGATGGTATTTGCATCGTGTTATCCCTTAGTCGCTTCTTACGACACCCACGGGAAGATAGGGTGTGGTGACACTTGTATTCTATGCCGTCAACCACACGGCAAAATATCCGAACTACAAATAAAAATATCCTGTATATATAGACGGGAATTAACGCGAACATGCAAATTAGGTATTAACATACCTTACTTTGCTTGACGTTTTGAGACGGTTGCACGTCCCGTGGTCGCAAGCTGACTGGTGTAGCGATGTCACGTCTCCGAGTGCGAGGTAGATAATTCTATTTCTACCCTCGGGTCGTTTATATTCGAAGTACCAGCGCAAAACACCCTTACCGTATCTGTATATTGAACATTCGCCGACTGCGCATTAAAGTGGGGTGTTGCTAGCCGAATCACAGATTCCACGCCGATGACAATTTGAAGCCTTCTTCCCGATTGAAATTTTTATGTTTTCTGATTTCAATCGCTTCACGCACAACTCTTGGGTAAAAGTGGCGTTCCGTGGAGAGGACTTGGGGACGATGAAATTCAATCCAGTGATTGGTGCCCGATTGAAGTAAATGTTCCGCAATCGCCGATTTGTTCGTTTGACGGTTCTTTAAAAAATAGTTTCTAGATGGTGTTGTGTGAATGTGGTAGAATATTATTGTTATAATTCAGGTTTGATACAATGTTACTTAAAACTTAATATGTATTTCGTAGAATTGTAGAGTAAACATTTACAACATCTGGTAACACCAACTCAGGATGTACTCTATGTCCGTCCTTTACGGGTGTACGCGAATGTCGAGTCCATTTGATTCTTGGTCCTAGGCGTTGCCTAAGAAAAGTAGGTCCATAAATGAGGCAACTCATTATGACAGTGTGTGTCAAACAAAAGCAACAAGACGCATGCGTGAAGAACTGTGTTGTCAGCTTCTCAACAGTTACCCGAGTAAATGGTAAAATATTTGATCCTGTAGTCTAGTGGATAAGTTATTGGTCTCAAAATCAGTTTAGAAAATTCTTAAAAAATTACAATTCATTAAAAGCATCAATATAATTATTTGTGTATAGGTTAGGCGTACCACGTAAGTTCCTTTATGAGAAAAATGGTTGGTATATTATCCATTTTATTATGATATGATAGGTTAGATAAAAGAAATAGTAAAGTATAACGAAATACTATAACTATAGATTCACATAGCAAAAATCTCTGAAAAATTAAATCTCTCTCAACTGTGGGGAAGTTGAGTACTAGCAGCAACACTGAATGGCGTTTTCGGTTTTTGTAATTTTATGTTGGTATTTCAAAATTATTCTTATTTTACAGATAGTATGTGATACCAGAGACCTTATTATTTTTTGCTGAGTAACTTTTACTCAGGATAAAAGCGCAACTTGGCATTGTACAGCAAATTATTTCCGTAATTAATTTGGTGGATATATGCACCCCTGACACACGGCTGTTAGGGTGACAGGCTCAACCATGCCAGTTGGCATGGTTTTTCCTGCCTCATTTTACAAGTATGAGGGCTCCGTCTAGTAGAGCAGAGCGAGACCTTTAGACTATATATATTATGTAAATAGACAGAGGAATCCCATCACTCAAAGGTCTGGGACTGGGCTCCGGTGTGAGCCCCATTACCCGTCAAAATGTAATAGAACTTCATTTGAAACTTTGATACTTCGTTCATAGACATTTTGATTTATTCGTATAAAAATGTGACGCATAAACATAGTGACTTTATAACTTTATCGATACTTTTATTTTACAGACTAGCTTCGGCCCACGTATTCGCCGATGTGGGTGACAGTTATTGCAAATAAAGGTAGCATTTGCACTATTGTGATGTAGAAGCTATACTGCAATATTTCTTTGAAAAATAAGTATACTTGAATATAATTATATATCTCAAGAAAAGTGTTTTCATCGATCATCACAAACTTTCGTGTTTATAAAAGTTCAAATAAAACCATCTGCTGCTAACAACTAAGTTTAAAGCATGTGTAATTAAATGCAAGACTTCACATGTAGGACGATACTATTAACTGTACTAAGTACTGAGTAGTCATTGACTACTTTTTTGCAGTGGCGACAGATTGGCAAAAAACGATAAATTACCATGATGCTAATCATTATTTTCTGTGAGTCATTATCATGATTATATAATCGTAGCCATGATAAACCTGTCGTCATGCAAATGACAAGTAGACTGCTGTGAACCCTTAAAATATTTGTTCTCAGTTCTCTAAAAAATGGTCGTACGTTGTTGTCCTGGGAAAGGTCTATCATTACAGACAGGTTTATTGTAGCCAATAAGCTTGATATTGTAGTGATCGACCGAGCAGAGTGATTAGCATTGATAGACGTTATTACCACATCGCATGACAGCAATCTCGTAAAAGCAGAAAAAGAGAAGGAGATCAAATATTTGGTCCCAGCTCATGAGATTGTCGATATGTGGGATGTGAACTCGGCGATCATTGTGCCGATAGTTGTGTCAGTAAATGGACTAATCGCCAAGAGCCTTTACCAACATCTAAAGATGCTCGCACTAGGCAGCATAAAAACAACTTGTATTTTTAACAACAACACTTTTTGAGTTCGGTGCCAGTTAGAAGTACGCACACAATTTTATTTTCTTTCTTACTCACCTGGTTTAATTCTTTTAAATTATTTTATTTCTCACTTATTTTAGACCTAGGCGTATCTATAAGGGTGTAATTAATTTGACCTGTATATATAATATGATTGTGTAAAGATTTGAGTTTTTTTCTAACTAAGCCGATGACATTGTCAGAGACTTTTTCTATTTTACATTAAATAAATGTGATTCATTACGTGTGAAATATTTTATTTTAAATTGACCCTGAAGTTAAATTTTATTTCTAATCTACGTATTAGTTAACTCACTTATTACTGCAGCCTGCTCTCGATTGGTGATTTAATATAATTATGTAACCGAGCATACTGGGATCGTGCCTCCCTTCAATTTCAGAAGGCCTAATTTAGTTTGGAAGATTCTAGACAAACACTTGACGATCGTGATAATTTGCTAAATAATAAGCATATAACTTCCAAAAGTCTGAAATACATAACGTGGTTTTGTATTCCAAAACCATTACGTGGTAATGATCTCGTCATTGGCCCTATCATTGCATATAGGTAGTGATTATTAGTGATATTATGTAGGTATATCAATTGCTTTATTCACCTTAAAAAGGTAATTTAAAAATATTTTTTTTATCGTAACTTATTTACTAGTGTTTAAATATAAGCTATATTTATTCACATATTTTCCTTTATCTGAGGATTTATTGCAAACATTATCGATATTTTATCGAAATTCATTTTGAGTAAGCACATCACTAGTCTAGTTAATATTTACGACAATTTAGAAAAATGTTCAAAGATTCGAAATGACATTTGTGTATTTATCTTTCTCTTACATGAGAAAAAAATCTTAAGTCAGAGTGAAGTGCATATATTGGGTAAGGTTGCTATTTGAATGCGGTCAGTCCAACCTCTCTGGCGAGACCAATCATTAGTCTATGAGAAGGAGCATAGATAAATAATTGGTCTCGCTGAGCTCTACTAGATAGAGCACTACCTGAAAGTAAAACCTCCGTGAATGCGGCAACTTTTTCAGCAACACAACAGCAGTGTGTGTCTATCGGCCTTGATCGGGCCAGAGAGGTTGGACTACGTTTAGACTAGAGAGAACATGCTCGCTATATTTCCTTATACCGAACGTGCAACATGTAATGTCAGTTGGTCTTAGTTGGTTAATCATAACGTCAAATTACGCGTCTCATTTAAAGAGGCATAGACTCCTTACAGACTCATATCTTTGACTGCATTTTTTAAATAGCCGTGCTGTCAAATCCCATCGCTAAGGAGTGATGGGATTTGACAGTGAAAGGAGATATCGATGTTTTTTGAACGAGGGATAATTACGGCAACAAACTAACGGACATATATGTAAAACTGAATCGAACCCGCAAGCTTCGGCGTGGCAGTCGGTTACACTCACGCCAACTGGGTTGTCAAAGTATAGCACTTCAGCAGTTCACTGCTGTACTAATAGTAACATAAAGGCGAATCATTTGTGCTAGCGGATCACAAATCGGATTACCTACCACTTTAAAAATATCGAGCAGTGTCCAACGTAAGCGATAGCAAGCAACGTGATATGCGACGCAAACAAATTGCCAAAGCCTGCCGCATTAGCCAATCTGGTATAATTCGTACAATACATAATCTAAGTGTCAGTTTCTTAGTACTGTCTGTCTGGCAAGCCTTTGCAAGGCACTGCCAGGCGTCGACAGCAAAAACAATTTCAATATTTTAGTTGTTTACTTCTACGGCTTAAATATATCGACACATACTTAAGTTAGACATTTGACCAAAAATTTTATCGATAAATCATTACTGTTACGAACAACAGTCGGTTTCCTAACTCTATGTTTTGTCTACTGTCTAGCTACCACAAGACTGCTTTAAGATCGTGCTGCTATACCTATCGATAGCTCTTTCTATCATACTGCATGTGTCATTAGAAAGAAGATATCAATCATAGCAACCGCTGTTGTTATTTTAGTGTTACTTCTATGACTTAATAAGGTTATATTTCTTTGGATCGGCCTCATGTCGTAGACTAATATATTATAACTGGAAACCTCATGTATGAAGATACATCATCCTAGTGTATGAAGGTTTACACACGCCTGGCTGTCATTCATGTAGAGCGCGGCGAGACTAATTATTTATCTAAGAGAGGAGTTTGAAACCTGCTTTTGAAAAAAATACATTTGTTATGAGTTATAGTTAATTCGAAAGAATTTGGATTCAAATTATGATTATCAATGTTTTATCTAAAATATTCTCTATTGCAGTGATGACAAGGTTAAAATTGCGTAGATCGCCGATCCGTTTTGACATAGCTTGCAATATTGCATTATATTTAAAGCGTCCTAAGTGCGGCATGTACTGTAAAGGAGGGAAATCTTTATTATTTTGACGGTTTCAAACGAGTTATCGCCAAAGTGGGTCATGATTCAAAGAACAATGGCAGAATTAGGTCTGGGTTTGTTGTGGCGAGCTTAAACTTCATATGAACAAAACAAATTGTTTATATTTTCTAATATTTTTATATTTTCACTTTGTCTCGATAAAGCCGAATTATTTTATGATGATAAAAAGCATTCCAATTGATTACGAACTAGGTGCTTACTTTATTATTTGATTGTTGCATTGCAGTTACATTGATGCGTATCGATTATTAAATAAGTAATCGATATGATCGACCTTTATAGGGTTGGTTTGGTTTAAAATATAATAATTAAAATACAGTTAATTAATTGTTAATCAACATTATATCAATAAGCTAATTCTTTTGTAGGAAAACAACTTTTAAATCAAATAAAAACGTCACAGCATCGTTTTAACGTTATATCGATTTCACATAAAATCGATTTAAAATGTGCAGCTCTGCTTTTGTCTTTGGCTGTGACAGGTAGATGCTACAGAATAGTACTGCGTTTAGATGTTAATCTGACATAATGCCTTTGATAATTCAAACGTACCCAAATTGTTCATTCTTAACTAAACATTAAACACCGATATCTTCTTTTTCCGGCTTTCCCGAGTGAAAATAGAATAATTTATAGACTCTGTTACTTACGCCGAATTTTTTGATATATTTTTTATTACTGAGCGCTTCAATTTAATTTCAGACATTTTGATGTATGGAGATCTGCCATTGTCCTTTGTCGATAGTACCTCTTACCATTCGAATTTCGATGATCGCTGCCCGCTTTAAGCTAATTGATCACGGAGACATAATTGAATATTTGCCTCTTCGTCGATGTGACGAAGTCGCAGTCGCAGTCGTTGGTAGCACCGTCTGGACTTATACAGGTCCACTTGTGGCATTCGCGCTTTTGAAGAAGGAATTCATCATGAAGAGTCCTTCCTTCTTCATGAAGCTAGCCAGCAAGTGACCCCGCGAGTTCCGATGTCCATATCCAAATTACCCCGCTCTCAGCTCATCACCGCTTCATTTGCCTAGTTTCGCGTTGAAATCTCCCATGACAACGGTGTAATGGGTTTTGAAGCCATGTATAGCCCAAGACATATCCTCATACATAGCTTCTACCTCCTCATCGGGATGCGTCGAGGTTGGAGCGAAGACCTGTATGACCTTCAGGCTTCAACGAATATCGTTTAGATACTCTGAGTATCAGATACGCCACCCTGCTCGACACACTCAATATATTTACCACGCTGTTCACGAGAGATTTGAGGACGATGAACACGACACCACCTTGGGACTGTTGGTCGCCCTCCCGGTAGAAGAGCAAGTTACCGGAATTTAGCACTATCAAGTCCTCACCCTGTCTTCGGACCTCAGATAGGCCTATAATATCCCATCGTTTTCGGCTTTTGTTGACGGTTCATACCTACATTACGCAAATTCAATAAAGTTAATTAGAATGAGTTAATAAAAAAGTTTTGCCTCCTGGACAGAGCTTTAGTCAAAGAGGGGATGATGGCTTGTACATGCGTCATACTCGTGAACGGGTGTTACTTGCGATGACTGGTTGATGGCGGGCTTATGGGCTGGTATTCAATTTTTGATATTTAACTATATAAATATGTCCTTTAGCTGCCCTAAAACACCATGAATAAGTAGGTATTTCGGAGATTGCACGCGCGCGCTTCTAATTGCGGTTTAAAAAAAGGTGAAAACTTTAAAAAAAATCGTTCCCAGGTATTATTTTTGGTTAGTATGACTTGGCATGATGTCCACAACGAGTAGATTTCGGCTTGATGATGGGTCTTGTGACTATGACTTGTGATATCTTAAACTACGTTTATGTACAATTGGCGGCCTTATCGCTAAGTGCGATCTCTTACAGGCAACCTTTGGATGGACAGGAATGATGTTAGCAACTATTTGTAGTTGTGGTGTAGCACTGGCTGATGTGGATAGCAAGATGATTTAAGAATAAAATACATACATACAATTACAATATAATTATTTTATAGATATATACATAGACAATACATATAAACATATTATATATATTTATTTATATATTTATATAAAAGAAATGAATATGAAAGATTTTACTATACCCAGAACAAACAGATACAGTGAGAAAGGAAAAGAAAAAAAATGCCCTACGAATCTCTAATGGTAAATCATTCCACAGGCGGACAGCCTGAACAGTAAAGGATTTGGCAAAGTAATTTGTTAAATGCTTCGGCACCTCCAGCGTCAGATCCTCAGATGACCTCAAAGACCTTACATAATGTGTGTCATGAAGGAACTTAAAACGTTCTTTGAGATAAAAGGGAGTACAAGGATGGAATAGAACATTATATAACAACTAGCTTTTGCCCGCCGCTTCGCGCGCGTTAAATTCTGGGTAACACAAATCTACTTTCAGTCTCAAGTTGTGTGAAGGCCTGATTATTCTAAGGACTTCAGAAACTTTATACGGTATAAAGTAACTCGGTCAGTATCCATGACATTATCTTCCATTATCTACTGAAAGCTACATAATAAGATAATAACATCACCTTGCATACAGTCAAATGTCAAAGTCATGTTCTAATACATGTCCGATATATATCTATAAACATTTTCACATTTATAATATTAGTCGGGAAAATCGTTTCAGCCGTTTAAGCGTAGTATATAATTATTATTAGTTTATATATGCGATCAGTTTAATCACCGTGCACAATATGACATTATGTATGATGTGACAGTACTGACAGATAAGCCATAGCACATGCGCAGCACTCAATTATTAGCGCATGCGTTCTTACTTCCAAGAGGTAAATTTGTGCCGTACAAACTTCTACCCTCCCTACAATCCCTCCCACTTTAATTTTTGCAACTTATGGTAGCCTATGTCCTTCTCCATGGTCCAATATATCTCTATATAAAATTTCAACAAAATTGGTTCAACCGTTTCAGCGTGAAAACGGAACATATATACATACATACACACTTTCGAATTTATAATATTAGTAGGGATGTGAGAATGTGTGTATTCCCGCGAAGACGAATCGGCAGCCACTTGAGCTTATTACGAAAATCTGAAACGTGATGATATTTGCGCAGCCCAAATATAAATCGTATGCAAAATTTCTGGAGACGCTCAAGTTTATCTAACTGCTCCTCGGTGGGGTCAAGATAGCTGACATCAGCAAAATCGAGTACGGGCAGAATCAAGGATTGAGCAAGCGCAATTTTAGTGGCTGTAGGAAGAAATTTGTGTAGTCTACGCAACGAACCTGCTGATGCAAATAGTTTGCGTTTGATAAGGTTTCGTCGAAGTACATAGATCCCCAGATTTTTCACGGTTTTGCTGTAAGTAAGAACAAGTATATACAAGTAACATAGAAGGTGTAATAGTTGCAGCACTTTACAAAAACTTAATTGTTATGTATTATTAAAAACCTGGCGATGAAAAAGAGTGACCGTGAGTTTTATTGCCCGTTCTTTCTCATGTTTCTACGCCCCTGCTTTGCGAACGTGGCAGTAAATGTAGAAGCATAAAGTAAAAATGTTTTATATTTGACGTTCATAAGTGTCACTTTGAGATCTAATTGAATAAAGGGTATTGACTTTGAATTTGAAGAGTCATAACGACACAGCTCCGTAAATATTTGATATAGGTACTTATATTGCCATCTATTCAAAGCTGCTTCATAGTTCAATGCTTTTAAGGCATTTTCATCCTCCTGCATCAAAGTCTAAAATTGTTAATCTGCGATTGATGCAATAAAACTGCTCCGCGCGATAAAAGATTGATTGACACTACTACTGTCTCGAATAATTACCGTTTTATTAGATCTATATAAAGTTTTAATTATTGAAAACTGTACTAAAACGTCGGTTATATAAATCCTGACTGCCGGAGAATAAAAGGAGGCACATAAAACTCAAGAAGTGAAAGTAGCGCCGAATTATTAATACCATATACAAAAGAAAATTATTAAAAGCATATACAAAGAATTTATGTCTTTGAAAGTAATATAGATACTTTATTTCAAGGTTATTTTGTAGGGGCCGAGAGTGAATTGTCGCTCAAGCACAGTGGCCGCTCAGAGCTGCTTACAAACTTAAGAATAACGATACTACAGTTTTGGCGCGACAACTTTTGCATAAACCTGCACTTGGCTCCGCAGACAACTCGACAGTTAAATAATAAACTTTAATAGACTTTTTGGTCATTTCAGTTTACTGTCTTTTTTTTTCTCGGCGTATATGAAAGGCCAAAAGCTTTTGAAAATTTGATAGCATCTGACGTGAGTAACGAGAATAAGTTTTAATGAGGATAAAATTTTGGGTTTAAAAGAAAGATACGGCCGCGTTGAAGGTCTCTGTGAACTTTGAATTATACATACCGTTAGAAGTGAGGGGGCACTTTCCAAAAATTACTTTTTGTATTTACAAAATGTGTGCGCAGTTTTTAAAATTTTGGTTGAAGACATGGAAGCTATTAAGTAGGAAATACTTCGACATTCTTTGTTTGACAATTTGATATAAGTGTTAAGAGCGGGCAGCCTATAACCATGTATTAACGGAAAAATTTAAGGACAACATCAATTTTGAAAATGAATGGTAATTGTTTAATTGAATAAAAGTATGCACAACGTTGTTTTCTTTTAAAGAATATTAAAGGACAGAACTGTTATTGGCCTTTATCATTCACAAACCCATTGAAATGGTTACCTAACAGTATATATGACTGGTGAAACAAAATTTGTGTGCTACGTGGTCACCTAAATAACTTTAAACTGGATTGAAAGAGGACGGTTTTACAGGTAAATTGAAACTGAAAGTCTCTTTTGGAATGCGGGTTCGAAGTAGTTGCATTAAACTAGAAGCTAGTGACTTTCAAACATGCAGTCGTGCTCCATGAGAAGCAGTATGGTTGTACAATATTACTGCGTTGTAAGTGTTCAAACACGCAGTCGTTCTCCATGAGAAGCAGTATAGTTGTAAAATATTACTGCGTTGTAAGTGTTCAAACACGCAGTCGTTCTCCATGAGAAGCAGTATGGTTGTACAATATTACTGCGTTGTAAGTGTTCAAACACGCAGTCGTTCTCCATGAGAAGCAGTATGGTTGTACAATATTACTGCGTTGTAAGTGTTCAAACACGCAGTCGTTCTCCATGATAAGCAGTATGGTTGTACAATATTACTGCGTTTTAAGTGTTCAAACACGCAGTCGTTCTCCATGAGAAGCAGTATATATGCCAAAAAAACGAAATGTGTTAAATTTGTTATGCCAAATGTCAAAAATCTTGTTCACAATATTAGCACTCGGAATAGACACAGACTGCATGTTCCTTTTCACCGACTGTATAAAGTACATGACTCATTTGTGGGGCTTGGTATCCGTATATATAATAAACTACCCATTGGCTTGCTACAATTACCTTCAAATATATAGTTGGGGTAGTCAATCCGAGGAAAAAACTGCTGGCAACACCAGCCTTGTTTACATCGCCCGCGTATTTAAAATCGCTAATTATTATTTATAATAGTGTAAATTGCATATATTGTGGTTCAACTTGTTGTAAATAAAGCAATCATCAAGTGATATTGTTAGTGACTTAAACTAATAAGAATAAACAAATTTATAAAGTGTTACAGTACACAGTGAGATGATTGCAAAATCATTGTAATTAACAACCAGTGCTATACCCAAGCTACGAAACGATCAACTTTCCAACGTAAACAATAAGCCTCTGACGCCAGTATTGCGAGAACATTGTATCTTAACAAGTACTTGATAATAATTATTGGTAAAGCCGTTGCTGCAAAAAAATTATATTTGAAAAGTGGACTTTGAACCAATACTATCGACTCCAGAGTAGTGAGTGAGCAGAGGAACTAAAATCTAAAAATGGCACGAGCTGTCATTATTTGACACATTTGACGTTAACAATATTGACATTAGTGAAGAATCGAATTTATAATTTATTATTATACATTATACTGCTTCTACCAATTCTGCAAAGGATGATGATGACGCGAAGGGCAACTAGTAAAGATATGGAAGACAAGCTAAGAAAGGCCTTGACAGAGCTGGAGGCCTCAAAACGTTTATGTCAACAGCTGCTCCAGGAGAGGGACGATAGCGAGATTGAAATTATTAAAATCAATGACAAAAACACTTGTTTAAAAAATGAGCTGGCGGAGCTACACAGTCATTACACTGACGTACTTAATGAACAGGAACACTTACGTACAACACTATCCACTTTGCAACATTGCAGTGACACACACGAACTAGCATTAAGTCATATTACAAAACTTGAGCGTGATTTAGATAGTGCTAATGATACTATTAAGATGTTACAGTCAGTTAGAGCTAGTGACCAAGCCTCAGACACCCAAAAGCTATATGATAGGTTGATAGGAGATGCATCTGTGCCTGAGTGTGCTCCGGCCATTACAATAGATCTGACTGGTGAGGATACTCAATGTCCATTAATTATGAGTCGCAAAAAACTAAAGAAATATATTAAAATTAAAAAGCTTATTAGGTTATCGCACAAGGTAATGCATAAACAAAACCTATCAAAAATTAATGTCAACCTGAGAAAGGAGCGCATTAATTTGGTCAATGAATTAAATCTTTGCCAATCTGAGCTGGAGTACTGTAAAAGTTTGTATGAAGTTGACACACAGCGCTTACAAAATGAGTTGCTGAGCAAGGAAATACTACTAAAGGACATTTTTAGCAAGTATGAGTTTTCTCAAAATCAGCTGAGTGAGCACATGTTGGAGGCCAGTGAGCTGTTGGACATTGTAAAGTGCAATGCGGAGAGAATGGAGTCTCTGACTAACAATTTCTCATGCAATTGTGCTTGCTCTGTGCCTCTCCCTGAGCTCCAACCTGTTGTTCCCCAGACAGAGGTATTACAGCCCAGACAGCACCATATTAATGATAAATTAAATACGGTATTATACACTGACAAGTTAGGTGTTGGTTTTGGTTCCCTGATAAAGAACTATTTGAATAGTAATGTGGTTAACTACTGCTACCCAAATCTGGGTTACAAGGGAATTGTAAGAAAAGTTGTGAACAGTAACCTAGACAGCAGTTCATTTGTAGTATTGTTGTTAGGTAATAGTATAGGTTTAAGTAAAAAGGACATTTTAGATAGTATTGACATTTTATTACAATTAAATGTAGGTAAAATAATGCTGTGCTCTTTGACATACTCTAATTTATTATCTGACAAGCAAAATAATTATATTTATAGTTTAAATAACTTAATCCATACATTGACATGTCGTCATAGTGACAAATTGTTATTTTTTGACACTAACATATTTGTTAGTGATTTTAAATTGACATGGAATATTATGCACATTACCAAAAAATGTAGACATTTGCTTGCTACTTTGATAGCATATAATATTAACTGTGTTATACAAAATACAGCAAACCCCTTAGCTGACAGATCAACATTGACTGGTTACTCTAGTAACTGCTATACTGACAATAGTACTTATAATGTACCGCAGATCATTATTAGTAATCACACTAATATTCTTATTGATAAGACTTCAACTGATTTAAACTGTTAGGTGAGACAATGGGTAGGCCTGGGAAAATGGTTCTTGTTCATCAGAACATACAAGGTCTGTCCGGCAAGGAGTTAGAACTAAGTTTATTTTTGGAAACACACAATGTTCAAATACTATGTGTGACTGAACATTGGTTGAAGTCATTTCAAGTACCATTTTTTAATATTGAACATTTTTGTGTACAGAGTGTGTTTGTGAGAAGTAATGCCTTTCGAGGTGGCTCACTTATATTGGTCTCAAATAAGTTAAAATGTAAGGAACGTCTAGATATAGTAAATCTTTCTATTGAGCGCACAGTAGAATTGTCTTGCATTGAACTTGAGCAATACATTATAGTCTGTGTTTACCGCCCCCCCTCAAGTGACTTTGGTATATTTGAATCAGTAATGGAAGATTCACTTAATAAATTAAATAATAAACAAAAGAGGGTAATTGTATGTGGGGATTTCAACGTTAATATTCTAGATTCTTCTCCACTTAGTACCAGACTACTAAATCTATTCAATTCTTTTAATTTGCAAAATTTGTTTTTTGAACCAACCAGAATCACAGCTTCCACTTCGACTTGCATTGATAATATATTTACTGCTTGTGATACTCTAGACAAATTAGTTGTGAACAACATTACATCCGACCACTGTGGACAATTAGCTTGCTTCCCTATAACAATACCGAATTCTGAGTATAAGATAGAATATCGGCCACACACAACAAAGCGCTGTAACAATTTTAACACGTTAACTGCCATGTCGGACTAGGTGTCCGACACATATTGTTCCATTCAGGCCTTGTCGGACCATGTGACCGACAACACGTACCCAACTTCGACGTCTCGTTGGTGCCTGTCGGCCATGTTTATTACTCTTTCGGCTATCTAGAGTGACCCGCGCGGCCCCGTAGAGCACAAAAATCACTGTGTCAACATAACTTTTGTTTATTGTTACCTTTGTATTCACAATGAATAAGGTAGAAGTGAAAATAAAAATATCAAAGTAAATTGTAATTGTTGTTTAATCAAAGAAATCAGTCAAATAGTAACATAACATGTAGTTTATACATAACAATGTCACATATATTGAAATACAAAAGAAAAATACTAATATAAACTGTTGCTATTAAAATTAGCAATGCGATATATTATAGCAGCTAAGACAGAGATGTGGCTGTGATGGACAAACAGGACAGAAAGTGACAACCTTTTTTGTTTTGACGTGACAACGTCTTATAAATTGGTTTGCCGGGTGACACTTCAAGAAACTGCGTTACGCTCCGCTCACGTTATGCGCTCACAATGAGAGCGAGTGAGAGGCACGCGTCCCGCCTAAGAGCGAGAGAGACAGAGATAAAAAGTGAAAGGCACGCGTCTTTCATCCTTCTTCCTACTATACGAATGAATATTCACATTAAAATTATTTTACCACTCAAAGTCGTTGTCACGTAAAACTTTCGCCCGTATACCGACTTTACAGGCAACCAATTTTTATTTCTTGCCTGTAATCTACCCATCGTATTAACATTGTTTTTGTAACAATGCTGGCAATTTCTTCGAACATTCTTGGCTATCCCTTCCTTAGATATAAGGCGATGTTTTGCTCTTGTTGGTCTGGGTGTGCCAGTTGTAGGAAGCTCGTTTTCTTTATTCCCAAATAATAAGTAATTTACGATGGCCGCCCTAAAATCCACTATAGACATCTTCTTTCTAGTAACTTGCTTAAATAGTACAAGGGCGTTAACTATCGATGTATTAAGCAGTACTTCACACGCGAGCTTTCTGTACCACTTAACTGTTTTACGGAGTGGGGTTGAATAAGCCGACATTTGATCAGAGAGATCTACCGCCGACTTGGCTTGATTGTAATCTAAAATTATTTTTGGTTTCTTTACAACGACACCCCGTTTATTGCGGCTTTCCCGTAAAGTATCAGAGTGCTTAGTGGACAGTAGAAGTACCTCACGCTTATCGCGCCATTTCATAATTGTTATCCCTCTTTGGTTTTCTCTAGCTATAAATTCTCCAGGTTTCAATTTCTTTTCAGTCACTATTTTTGGCAATCTTCTTCGATTTTTTCGGACTGTCCCGACAAGATGGGTATCGCGATCAAGCAATTTATCTGCTAAATCTACATTAGTGTACCAGTTATCTGTGTACATAGTATGTCCTTTATTTAGAAGGTCGTTGCATAAATTAAGGACAACATTCGTTGGTGTGGTGTTTTCGAGTTCTAAATTCTTACCACAATAGATTTCGAGCCTGTATGTATAACCAGGAGTTGTGCAGAGTTTAAAAACCTTTATACCGTATTTGTGTCGCTTTTGCTTCATGTATTGCCTGAAAATAATACGACCACGAAACGGTATAAGGCTTTCGTCGACGCATAACGACTCGTTTGGAGTGAAATGAGTAGCAAAGTTTGTATTGAGAGTTTGTATTAATGGTTGTATTTTATGAAGTCGATCACCACTTCTAGCTGTCTCATTATTTGAAAAATGTAACATACGAAGTAATAATTCAAACCGGTTACGATTCATTGCTTGTTTCACGAAAGGTTGTCCAAACATTGGATTATTGGACCAATAATGTGCTATGGTTGGCAACCTTACCAAGCCCATCCATAAAATTATCCCAAAAAATGCTTTGATTTCCTTTAAACTAGTTGGTTCCCATTTATGCACCCTTGACTTAGGCTTTAAACCCCCTTTTGATATCATTTGTTGAGCAAATAGGTTTGTTTGTAAAGCAATTTTATCAAAAACTGTGTCAGGAACGAGTAATGTATAAAAATCTTCAGGATTGGAGTTCACCATCAAATATCTCAATCTTACTGGTATCAGGCCTGGATTTTCGGTGTATGGGATAATGCTGCATTGATTACCCGTTGAAATTGACCACACGTCAGCAGTAGCACCCGAAGAAGACGGATGAGTTGAAAATTCACATTGGTCATCACTTTCACTTTCAGAAAATATAATACGCCTTTTTCTACTTGTAGGTATTATAGTCAATTCGTCACCACTATAGTCGCTAGAAGTACTTTGACTTTGACATGCTGTTTCTATATTCTCAATTTCAGCTAAATCTTCTTGACTTATAACTAAATCTTCAAATAACATTTTGAATAAACTTATTACTAACTACCCAAAGTGTATGTAATTACTCAAAACAAAACACAAGTAATTCGAAAATCGTTGCAAACTAAACTCAAAAATATGACCTTCACCTAATAATTACAATGAATCACTAATGCGACGTGTTTCGCATCTTACGCATCGACGCAAAGCATAGGTATTGAATTCCTATTGGTGTTCCCGGGCGCGTGATCTATTGTGGGTGGAGCTTGTGGTGGACTGTGAGTATGTCCGACAAAATGACCCGCGCGGCGTAATGTGATAAATTATTACATTCAGGCCTTGTAGGGCTATATGTCCTACAAGTGTAAATAGGCTGTATATAATGTATTATAAGTAAATAAATATGATGTATGTGTATTTTAGGCATTAAAAACATGTTTAAGTTAAATAAAACCAATAACTTTTTTTTACTTTTTTTGAAAATATAGCGTGGCAGTTAACGTGTTAAGGCAAAGGTAGCAGCCAAATTAAAGCCCACTATTATGAGTTATGACAACCCTAATGATATGTACGAATCGATGTTCGAAATAGTACAGAGCGAGTTCCAAAATATTTTTAAAACGAAAATTAAAAATGTTAGTGGTAAGTCGGTTACCTTTAATCAATGGGCCACGGACGGTATTTATAAAAGTAGAGCGAGACTTTACGAGCTGTATGGCATGAAAAGGTATAAATTTGATGCTCCTTTTATAAATTACGTTAGTAAATATTCTAAAATATTTAAAAAGGTTTGTGCTTTAGCTAAATCTAAATTTATTAGCGATACAATAAAAAACTCGAATAATAAGATAAAAGCTACATGGAAAATTATTAACACTCAAATGGGTAAATCACACTGTGATAATAGGCTGGTAATAAAAAATAACGACAAAAATATAACAAATGCAGCTGATGTAGCCCAATTATTCAACGAGTTCTTTACAAATATACCTGTAAAAACGACTTGCTCCTTAAATTCATCACCCACCGCGGCCGAAAAACTGATGCGGGACAGCGTACCTAATTGCAGCACCATATTTAAATTTGCACATATAGGGCCACAAGATGTAGTCAATGCCTTCAACTCGTTAAATCCTAAAAATACCGGTGACTTCTGGGACATATCTATTAAACTGTTGAAGCATGTTATAGATGACGCTGCGTCCTATTTATCTACCATTTTTAATAAGTGTATTGATTTAGGTATCTTTCCCGACCTCATGAAGCTTAGTAAAGTTCTACCTTTGTTTAAGTCTGGCAGCAAAAATGAAATCAGTAATTTTAGACCTATATCGATACTGCCAGCGTTCAGCAAAATATTTGAGAAGTTGATACTAAAGCAACTATTAACATATTTCAATGTAAATTGTCTGCTTCATGGGGATCAATATGGTTTCACGAAGGGCCGTTCGACAACTGATGCGGGCGTTGCTTTGCTGAAACACATATTTGACGCGTGGGAGAATTCGAAGAATGCCATTGGTGTGTTCTGTGATCTGTCTAGGGCGTTTGATTGCGTCTGTAGGGACACGCTTATACGCAAATTGCGATATTATGGTATACAAGATATGGATCTGCAGCTGATTGAATCCTATCTGAAAGACAGGATACAATGTGTAGACGCTAATGGCAAGAAATCTTCTGGTCTGCCGGTCCAATTAGGCGTACCTCAGGGTTCAATATTGGGCCCTTTTTTATTCTTGGTTTACATTAATGATTTGCCTTACTGTTTAAAGGATATTTGCGATGTTGTACTGTTTGCTGATGACACCTCTTTGATTTTTAAAGTAGACAGAAATAGAAATAATTTTGACGACGTAAACAGTGCACTCTCGCAAGTCACACAATGGTTTACTGCAAATAACCTTGTTCTTAATGCCAAGAAATCGAAATGTGTTAAATTCGTTATGCCCAATATCAAAAATCTTGGGCCCGATCTTATTATTAATAACGAAGTTCTGAAAGCTATTGATTCTACAGTGTTTCTCGGGATAACATTAGATAGCAGGCTACAGTGGGGTCCCCACATAACTTGCCTTGCAGGAAAACTCAGCTCTGCTGCTCATGCAGTCCGCAAAATTAGACAGTTCACTGATGTGGAAACAGCTCGTCTGGTTTACTTTGGTTACTTCCACAGCGTGATGTCCTACGGTATTTTGCTGTGGGGCAATGCTGCTGATATAAATAACATTTTTGTATTACAGAAACGGGCTGTTAGAGCAATATACCAGCTGGGAGCGAGAGTGTCTCTAAAAGAACGATTTGGGGATATTGGTATTCTCACTGTCGCGTCTCAATTTATTTTTGCTAACATAATGAATGTTAGGAAAAATATCCACCTTTTTACTAAGCATAGTGATATTCACAATATTAGCACTCGGAATAGACACAGACTGCATGTTCCTTTCCACCGACTGTATAAAGTACATGACTCATTTGTGGGGCTTGGTATCCGTATATATAATAAACTACCCATTGCCTTGCTACAATTACCTTCAAATATATTTGAAACGAAAGTTAAAGCAACTTTGCTGAAGAAAGCGTACTATACAGTTAATGATTATTTAAATGACAAGACAAGTTGGTCGCTTAGTTGAACTGGAATGATATCTGCAAATAATAATTATGTACACAAATTATATTATTTTATTCTACTGTTATTTTCTTCTTTTTTGGTGTTTTGTTGAGAATCTTTATAATGTTATAATATTTAGTTAATTTTTTATGAACAATTTCAAAACTTTTTTATATAATTTAAATTTTTAACCATTGATAATGTAATTTATTATATTTATACCTACAATGTTTTTTTTTTAAATGTAAGTATTATTTATGTAATGATAATGACGTTCAAAAGTGCCAGGAAATGGTCTATTTGAAATAAAGAACTTTGATTTTGATTTTTTGATTTTGAGGGTGCGTGGTGGGTTCCTCTTTCCTTCCATTAGGTTACAATGGAGTTCCGCCAAGTAACGCCTGATTCAATCAACTATATTTGTTGTTTTGTTGACAATCTTTGTAATATTGTAATATTTAGTTAATTTGTTATGATTATGAACAATTTGAAAACCATTCTATATAATTTATATTTTTATTGATTGATAATATAATTTATTATATTTATACCTAAAATGTTTTTTTTTTCAAATGTAGTTTTTATTTATGTAATGAACTAATGACGTTCAAAAGTGCCAGGAAATGGCCTATTTCAAATAAAGAACTTTGATTTGATTTGATTTGATAGTTGTTCAATATTAACCCCTCGTATGCTGGATTACCAGACATAATTAAAATCTATTGTGTCTCGTGCAGATCTGCTCTTAAGCATACGAAAGGTTAATGCGTTGTAAGTGTTTAAAATCGGTGGTTATCATACATGCTGAAACCATGTAGCTTTTAAGGGAAGATTATTTTCTCACAGAATATTGACGTAAAGAAGAAGTTTCATATTATATAGTCATTAACATTCTCCTCTTTATTCTGGTTGCATTCAAGATGCAGCCCAGAGTCCGCTTTCTAGTTTAACCAGATCTGATAGAATGTTTGCTTTTACACAGACAAGTTTCATTCGTCGTAATTCGTGACTAATAACAACATTGTTCACGTATACAATGCGTATTACCGTATTCACAATTACGGTTAGTTCGAAAAGCAATGCTATGCATATTTGCGCTATTAAAACAGCAACCACCGGCGTCAAATTGTTCAAACGCATAGTATTATCACACGCAATCAAAATGCGGCTGTCATTATGTTATTCCCCAAATGTTGGTATTTATTCGGCATTAACGGCGTAACGGCCCGGTCACCACCTACAGTGACAGGCAGCAGCGGCGAGCGATTTCGCTGAAGATGGCGCGTTTACTCCGAGGTGACATCGGTCGGAGTAAAGCGTGCAATGAACATCGAAATCACTCGCCGCTGGCCGCCCGCCGCTGTAGGTCGTGATCAGGTCGTTGGTATTGTGTGCTACGCTCAAACTACGCAAATACGTTTGTTTAATCACGCGTTCAGCTAAATTACGTAGTGTTTACAAACAGGATTCCATGCAAAGGCCAAATTATGAGAAGTATGTATCTTCATACTAACGCTTAAGTGCGTACACAGTTTACCGTGATCACCGTTTCACCGAAGGCATAATGAGAGCTGTAGGTCTGACTTTTTGGAGTTCTGGGGTTATGTATCTTATTATTTTTGTTGGCAAAAAGGAGCTGATTCTCTATCTTATAAAAAATCATAAAGATGAAAATAACAATAAATTGAATAATGGCAGACATTTCGTTCGACACATAGTATGTGTATGTAACTAGATAACAAATGTACGAGCTAACACTACGGCAATGGTAATTTATACGCGTGTGTCAGAATCAGGGAAGCTACCTATAGTGTAGAGACAGTGTGACGTCACATCGCGCTCCTGCGCCGCGAGCCTCGCTACGAGTGACGCACAGCAGTGGGCCGTTCCCTCGCGCCCCTCCGCGCCGGCCCTATAAATACAGCGGACACACGAGGCTTCGTCCCTTTGCTCCGGCCAGCACCACCGAGTTGAGTACAAGATCATCTGAAGACCTGTGAAGTGCCAACGCTGCCCACGCCCTGGATAATTGTCTCTTCCGTTAGCCTTAATCGTCAGTTCTTTTTTGTATCGAATAACTGGAATTATAACGCGAGTTTAAACTTTCCTGGTGATATTTTTTATTTATTTCCCGTAAGTCAACCTAATTATCTCTCTTTAATTGCTCGGCGAGTGATCGATCCCGGCTACCCCGTGGAAATCAATCACTCGTGCGACATTGCCGCCCAATAGAATGTTTAATTATATTATATATATAATTTTTAAAACGTAAGTTGGCACTTTACAGGTGAGTGAAATAATTTCTTTTTCTCTTGTATATTTCTCTCCTGTGTGTGCATATATTCTGGTGTGATGAATTGCGTACAGGTGCAGTTTCTATCTATTTTTGTTGGCCATAAGCAATTTAACAGTGCAAATAACATAACTGTGATTTAATTAACGTCTGTCTAAAATCACGTTTCCACCGCGGGCAGCGTGTTGAGCCGCCAACCGGTTCTAACTGCTTAGCCGTTGAACTAACGAGCCACGGGTTCGCGAAAGAATATTGTGATTCAACCTTTGAGTGACCTTTAAGAAATGTTTTTCTTCCTTGACCAATCATCACACCATTGTATAATTTAGTGTACTTCAGTTTTTTTTAGCACGGCATTCGATTTTCTGGCGATATTTAATTTTTTTTCTAGTGCCGGCGTAAATACTTAGATGTTCTATTATTGTTTTGTAATAATGGCTTACATTATAAATTTCTCATTATTAACTAAAGCGGAATTAGAATATGAGACCACAATACGCGGCGTTTCAAAGCCTGACGATCCCCGCAAACAAATCGCTAAACTTTCAGTTAAAACTCCCTCAGAGGATATATTATCTTCACCCTTCCCACCAGAGGAGGATGTGGCAGAAGTGGAAAAGTCACTATTAAGATCAACAAAACACTTATCTATGTTGGAAGCAAACTATACTTCCGAGCTTCAACAGAAGGTCGAAACCGTGCTGCACCATTGTTTTCATCGACTGAATAGGGTGGATACCGGCAGTCTTGATATTAAAAAAATTGAGTCTGTGTGGAATAAATTTAATGACTTATATGCGAAATTACAATTAATCACGAGCCGTAATTCGCGGTCGGATTGCTCAGTGGCAGAGGGAAACACTTCCTATAATTACGACCGTAAGCTTTTTTCGGAATTAGGTAAATTCAAATTTAACGGTAAATCATGTGTAAGATCCTTTATTGAAAAAATTGATGAATTTATGTCCTGTAGATCTATTCCTCACGACAAGATGTTGTCTTTCGCTTTTGAAATATTTTCGGGTGACGCATTAGTTTGGTATCGTTCTGTTAAAAATAATGTAAAGACTTGGTTAGAACTTTGCGAACTTTTGAAACGAGATTTTAGTCCGCATAACTACGATTATCGGCTTATGACGGAGATTCGTCAGCGCTCACAGGGCAAAAACGAATCAATAACTATTTACGTGGCAAAAATGCACGGTCTGTTTTCGCGACTTAGTTCTCCTATCGCTGATTCGGAGAAGCTAGAAATTTTGCTAAATAATATTAGACCTTGTTACACTAATTGTCTGCTCACTGCAAAGGTTGTTGATGTTGATAGTCTGGTCGAAGTTTGTCGTCTTTTCGAAAATTACCAAAGTCGCAGTAAGCAATTTTTTGAACCCCCTAAAGTTTCAAAGAATACTGTAGCACCTGATCTAGCGTATAATTATCCGTTTTCTAATTTTTCTTCAAACAAAAATGTTTACAATCATAATCACTTCAATAAATATAACTCTGTCGCTGATACATCGAGATACAAGTCTGTACCACAAGTTAACGCCGTATCGAGTACTTCTAATATAAATAAAATTTTTTGCGTGCGTTGTAGATGCAATTCGCACTCATTACGTAATTGCCGTCAACCACACTACCTAATCTGTTTTAAGTGCGGAACAAAGGGTTTCAAGGTGTCAGACTGCCCCAATTGTAAATCTAAGTCGACCCCTACAGTTTCAAAAAACTAGTTAACAAGGATTGTGGAAAATCAAATTATACAACTAATTGTAATAAAACAGAGTGGAATAATTGGTTGGACTTTTTAAAAAAATTCTTTAGTAGCTATCATATATCCTCAATCCGTAATTCTAAAGTAGAATATTTACCTTACGTTACCCTAAAATTAAACGGAATACCTACCACTGGTCTTTTAGATTCTGGATCTTGCGTTACAATTTTAGGTAATAATTTGCATAACTTATTTTTGAAAGACGATGTTTTGGATAAATCGAAACCTTTAAGGTTAATAACAGCTGGCGGCGAACGATTTGAGTCTTTGGGATCGGTGTTTCTACCCTTTGAGTTTCAGGATAAATTGATTAACTAAGAAGTTCATGTTGTACCTGCGATTCAAAATTCCCTTATCCTCGGCATGGATTTTTGGCGAAGCTTTGGCCTATTTCCTAACAAATTAGAGTCTGTTTTGATTGTGAACAAGTCTGACGCTCAAGTAATGGAGTTGCAGGCAGTTCCCCTACACATCTTGTTTCTTATGATCATCTTACAGTCGACCAAAGAGCTACCGCCGACAACATTATTTCTAAATTTACCGATATTTCATACGAGAAGCGGGGTCTCGGTTGCACAAATATTATTTCTCATTCAATTGATACAGGTGATTGTCCCCCTATTCGGCAAAGATTTTATCGCATGTCTCCCGATAAACAAAGAATTTTAATAAAGCATCTTGACGACATGCTCTCAGAGGATGTTGTTGAACGATCTGAAAGCCCGTGGTCAAACCCTGTCATTTTGACCCCTAAGAAGAATGGTGAACTGCGTTTCTGTTTGGACAGTCGTAAATTAAATTCCGTTACAAAAAAAGATGCTTATAGCTTGCCTTATATTTCGGAAATTTTAGATAATCTGAGAGATGCTAAATACTTGTCTAGTTTAGATTTGTCTAAATCTTTTTGGCAAACATTAATTAAAGAAGAGGACCGTTGCAAAACAGCCTTTTATATTCCTACGCGTGGCACATTTCAATTCAAAAGAATGCCCTTCGGTCTTACGAATGCGCCAGCTACTCAACAACGATTAGTTGATATTTTATTTTATGGTCCAGAATTTGAAAATAAGGTTTTCTGTTTTATCGATGACATAATCTGTATCACATCCAGTTTCAACGAGCATATTACTCTTTTATTACGCATACTTGATAAACTAAAAAGCGCTAATTTAACAATTAATCTCGAAAAATGTCATTTTTTTAGAGATAAACTAATTTATTTAGGCTATGTTGTCGACTCTAGTGGATTGCATCCCGATCCGGATAAAGTAAATTCACTGAAAAATTATCCCACTCCTTCTAATAGAAAATAAGTACGTCGTTTTTTAGGCGCAGCCTCGTGGTACAGGCGTTTTATACCGAATTTTAGCTCTATTGCTGCACCCTTAAATAAGTTAACATCTCAAAGTAAAAACGCACCTCCATTCTGCTGGACGACAGAGGCTAATGAGGCGTTTAATAACCTAAAGAATTGTTTGATTTCCTCCTCGGTGTTGGCTTGTCCTGACTACTCGCAACCTTTTGAAATACACTCAGATGCTAGCGATTTTGGACTTGGCGCGATCCTCTGTCAAAGGTTAAATGGTGAGGAAAGAGTCATAGCGTACTATAGCAAATCACTCACTAAGCAAGAAAAAAATTACAGTGCCACAAAGCGCGAAGCCCTGGCTGTTCTATCTGCTATAGAACACTGGCGTTGTTATGTTGAAAATGGTAAAAAGTTTATTGTTTACACAGATCACGCTGCTTTGAAATGGTTCTTGACCTTAAATAACCCTACTGGCCGGTTAGCCAGATGGGGAGTTCGCTTATCTTCCTATAATTTCGAAATACGTCATCGTCGGGGTTCCGATAACGTTTTACCTGATTTTCTGTCTCGCTCTTTACCCGTTTCTGCTATTGCTAATGATATAAATAAAGATATTAATTCTAATCAGAATTTACCAGTTTCTACTAATGATCCTTGGTATTTAAATATCTATAAAGGCTGTTAAAGTTCTCCGACTTCCTTTGTTAACTATCAAGTAATTAACAATAAATTGTATTGTTTTAAAAAAACATTAAACCCTCTCACTAGAGAATTTCAATGGAAAGAGGTTATTCCGTCTGACCAAAGAAATGACATTCTAAGGGAGAATCATTCTTCGCCCACTGCTGGACATCTGCGTATTTTTAAGACATACAAACGTCTCGCACTTAATTACTTTTGGCCTGGTATGTACACTGATGTTGTCAAGTTCGTCAGTTCATGTGAACCTTGTATCACCCATAAACACCAAAATCACCCAAATTTAGGTCTAATGGGAAAACCCAAATCATGTCAAAAGCCCTTTCAGACGATTAGTATTGATTTGATTGGTCCATTGCCTCCCAGCAGGAAACAAAACACTATTTGTGGTCAGTTGTTGTTTCTCTAAATATTGTTTACTCTTCCCCATTAAACGGGCAACTGCAGAAGTGATAACAAAAATTCTCGAGGAAAATGTATTTTTGGTGCATGGAATTCCATCTACTATTGTTTTGGATAACGGTAAACAATTTATTAGCGCAACCTTTAAAAGTATGATGTCAAAATATAAAATTCCAAATTTGCATTTTACACCGTTGTATACTCCCCACGTTGACTAAGTTGAACGTTACAACAAAACCTTATTTCAACTTTCATAGAATCTGATCATCGAATCTGGGACACTCTAATCACTAAAGTTCAATTCGCCCTTAACTGCGCAGTTAGTGAGGTTACTGGTTATTCTCCTAATTTCCTTGTTTTTGGTAGGGAGGTCATAACATGTGGTTCTCAGTATATTGACAAGGAATTTAATTTCGATATGGTGCTTGAACCACGGGACGGCTATGCCGAAACTTTAGGCTATTTATCTTCTATTTTGCGAGAAGGTACATTCAGCTCTGTTGTCGGCCCACCAACGAAATTGTTCATCTTATAATCTTCGCCGTAAACAGGCAGAATTCAATGTCGGTGATATAGTTTGGCGCAGAACGTTTCTACTTAGTGACAAGGATAAATACTTTAGCAAGAAATTGGCGCCTAAATTTATTAAATGTAAGATTGCCTCAAAAAAATCACCTCTAGTATACAAACTTAACGACATGGCTGGAAAACCTTTAGGCGAATGGCACATCAAGGATTTAAAGTTGATTAATTACAAAGAATAATAAAAGTATAAAAACAACAATAAGAATACCTTCTACCTATTCATTGTTTAATTTTTTCAAACCAACGTTTCTAATTTATATTACCGTCTGTAGTAGTGCCTACTATAAATTGATATTTTCTGTGGTGGGTAGCAAATATTTTTTTTCTCGTAAACAATACTATTTTCAAATTGCTGCGCAATTGTGTACTCAAATGTTATGTTGAACATTGTTTTAAAAAATACTAACCATAAACTAAATATATTTTTTTTTACCCTGTTGATCAGTGGTTAAAAGGTCGCTATTAGCTGAGCATACAAGTTCGATTCTCGCATGTGTATTTTCTTTCCGCAAATCTATTTGTTGAAAAATGCATCTTGATTGGCGTATTGTTTTTCGCCGTGCCTTGTTCTGAAGTTCTGTTGTTATTCTTAATTCTGTATAAATTCCATAATCAAATTGTTATTATAGGTACTTTATAAACGATCATGGTGATTAAACGTGCGTCGCGAGCTCGGAACAGTCGAATAGTACCTACCATTTAGATCGTACCTAGTTGTCGTTATGACGCACGCGCGTTCACTCAGCGACGTCCCGATAAATAGATGCCTAACTAATGACTCACCATTGTTTACATTCAAAAAGTGGTTACTGGTCGTGTTCTAGTTATTAATTAGAGCAAAATATTTATTAATTTCTTTCCTTTGACATTGAGCGGTCCGGTCGTGTCTGCCGCTTGTATTATTTTTGTTCATCTTTACGAAAAATCTGTTGTTATACCTAACTATATTCAAAAAGTTTACTTATCTAGTGGCAAAGGCCGAACCCAAGATTTATAAGTCGTAGGGCTAGATCAAGTTTCTTATATCTACAAATCATTATTACCTTATAATTACCCTAAGCGCTTCTCCATAGATTGTTATCTTTAATATTAGGCTATTACACTGGCCTCGGCATGTACATGTAGGTATGTGTGATGAATTATGAATGATAAATGTTTATGTTCAAATTCAGACTGCCGTTGTACGCGTGAAGAATGCAAGCGTGGGTCATTATTATTTAGGTATCCTAATTAGCGTATAGGGTTGTCACTTGTTCAAGGTACTCAGGCCCTTGTTTTCTCTAATTTCAGGGAGTATCTTCAGGGCTGCTACGCCCGTTGGGCAAGGGAATTTTCCTTAGGGAAAATCCCGGCTTAACGGCGGGGGGTGTGTGACGTCACATCGCGCTCCTGCGCCGCGAGCCTCGCTACGAGTGACGCACAGCAATGGGCCGTTCCCTCGCGCCCCTCCGCGCCGGCCCTATAAATACAGCGGACACACGAGGCTTCGTCCCTTTGCTCCGGCCAGCACCACCGAGTTGAGTACAAGATCATCTGAAGACCTGTGAAGTGCCAACGC
Source organism: Euclidia mi (assembly GCA_944739405.2). Lineage (NCBI taxonomy): Eukaryota > Metazoa > Arthropoda > Insecta > Lepidoptera > Erebidae > Euclidia > Euclidia mi. The sequence continues at coordinate 89,972,078 of OX123182.2, forward strand.
CGCCCGCGCCCTGGATAATTGTCTCTTCCGTTAGCCTTAATCGTCAGTTCTTTTTTGTATCGAATAACTGGAATTATAACGCGAGTTTAAACATTCCTGGTGATATTTTTTATTTATTTCCCGTAAGTCAACCTAATTATCTCTCTTTAATTGCTCGGCGAGTGATCGATCCCGGCTACCCCGTGGAAATCAATCACTCGTGCGACAACAGTTTAGATAAATAAAAGAGACAACTATCAAATCATACTTTCATTTATTCAGTTTGGCACAAGGATATATCTTTAGATTACGTTGTGATTCTACATTTACATTTAGAGCCCAGTTCGCAAAGCAAAGACATAGAACCAACAGAAAGAACGGGCAATAAAACTCTTGGTCATTCTTTTCAATAATGAACAAACAGTGGTACAGCCAATCTATATAAAATATCAATGTTGCGGGTAGTTTTATATTACTAGACAGGTCTGTCTTACAAAAGAACATAATAAGCATTATTTAGCATCAATACACTTTACTAAATGTATACCACAGGTATATAATGAATCTCATTGATACAACTTGATCCACAGTATATTATTCCATCCTATATTACAATCTTTAGTATCTCACAAATGATCAAACTACCCACAATCAATATCAATAAAATAATGATTACACCATCTTACATTATTTCCTAGATGATTAAACAAAAGAACAAGCAACACAATATTGAAACACAGTAGCAGTTAAATAGTCAGAACCATATCGTACCTGAGCTGCCTGAGCAGTCGTCGAAGGAGAATAGGACGAACTAGCCGAGCCTGTCGACTTATATAGGTACACCTTATTTACACGTTTGACAGTTTAACTGTCAAACGTCATGTCAGTGTCATTTAATTGCCACTATACTCTTACATACTATGTATAAACACTTGGATATCAGTAATTTCAGCCCAAAGCCTAGATATTATTACATATCTCTCACGGCAAGACTGACAATTACTTAGTCCTCGAAGTACAATAAATTAAATAACACTTTACTAAACAATCGTCCGACGGGCGCCCTGTAACAATGAATTCTTACCATATTGATTAAAGCCATCTAAAAACTATAGTATCGTTACGTTACGTCCGCTACGGCTATACTGACTTACGTCGTCATCTAAGTAAGTTCACTTATAAGAATAGTATCACAACAACAATCCATTTGTACGAAACAATTACACAAAAATAAACTGGACTCATATTTACAGTAATTACGGTTTCATTTTGTGAATCTAGACATAAGTTTTCTGTATCAGCTGCTTTGATACCATTGTTACAAAATGTATTTACTATTCTATGAAGGGATCATTAAAATTCACAATACACATGTTACATAGAAGCAAAACTTTAATTTTTTAATATTACACCACTGCATTATCCATCCACAAAATGACAAAAATAATTTAGTACAAAAGGAGCCCCCTCGAAGCATCATAAAAATTTAAGTAACGTTTTTAAGAATAAAAAATTAAAAATTGTTAGGTAATTCTGCTTATGGCTGATAAATAATTGAAATAAAGTAAATAATTGAAATTCACAACTGACGTACATAATTAAATTTATTTTCACTAATTTACAAGTATACAGGTACTTGTATAATAACAGTAGTGTAATACTAGGACAATATTTAATTCTTATACACTGTCATTGCCATTGCCCTTCCTTTCACATTAAATAGATAAGTAACAACGGTCAATCGCCGTGATAATATCTAGCCCCACACCTGCTGCACATGAGTCCAGGCTAGAACAAGGCGAAAGACTTCAGCAGTTCGTAGGCAATATGATCAATATCATCAACATCAAAATGATTATCAATATCATCAACATCAAAATGATTATCAATATCATCAACATCAAAATGATTATCAAAATGATTATCAAAATCATTATCAAAATCATTATCGAAATCATTATGAAATCATTATCAAAATCATTATCATCAACATGGTCATCATTGCCAGCATTATCATCAACTTCTTAACCATCGGTAAGTTAATCATCAATAATAATTCAATCATCGTCAACTATTTAATCATTAATGAATAAATCGATGTTATCACATTATTATACATATTTACAGATACCTTTATATCATCACTGCTACCTACATTATCGATAATGCTGTGTACGGTTATCAGAACCTCTAACCTATAGTAAGACCGCCCTTTTACTTTCTTTGTATATGTATTTTAAAATTTAACTTAAATACTTTAGTAAGAAAACAAAAGAATGTTATCTGTAAAAGCTACTATGTCATCAAAGAATATCTAAACGTTATTAATCTATAAATCGTAGCTATCTAAAACTACAAAGTTATTTATTATATTCCACAAAAATTAACTGTAGGAAAAACTATAAATGTAACTTATAATCAAAATTGATATCTATATTAATAATACACTAAAATGTTATCAATTTAGAATAATAAATGCAGCAGACCCTATTAAAGCATGTTACTATAATACATCTTTTAACTATAATATATCAAATGCACCTAGGTATAATATATAGACTATTATAGTATATTACTAAACTGCTCTTCTCTCCTAAAAGTGTTCCATAATAATTGTTTCCTAATTGTAAGTCTACCACCCGTATATGTACAGTATGGAATGCTATAAACTGAATTGATCTGAATGTATTGCAGGTACAAACAGTACATAAGTATAAATAAATAACTAGTAATCAAGAATGAACCAATTTAGTTAATAGCTTATTTATGTTACCAATAGTCAGTTAACTGCCTTAAGTTAAACTAGACGCCAATACCAGTAAAAGTACTCTTGGTAAGAAACGGTATAATAAATATTCGTGTAGAAAGTCAAACCAGACACTAGTTAAAATAAGTTTCAATTCAGACCAGTCGGTTAATATTTCAATATCTATAAGTCAAATATACATACCTAGATTTATTAATTTAGGTCGCAACACTTAAAAACATCAATGTACTTATACAAATACTTATTATATTAAGCAGAATATCTTATTTAATTTCATCAATTTCAGTTTAATTTATCAATTGTATCATGTGATTGTGGCTATTTTCATTCCATTTACACAATCAGAACACTGACATCGTTTTTAATTCGTTTTTTTACGTATTTTACGTTAGGTACCTGGTTCATTCAGTTTCATTATAATTAAGATTTGACGATTCGTAAGAGGTTTGGTATAAAAATAGTAAGCTTAATGTAAGTATTGTTTAAAATAAATACACAAAATCCTTCAAACACCTAGAATGATTAAATACCATTTTAATCATTATTGCCATGGTCTCCTACAATTGAACCATACAAAGTATATGTACACATATATCTTTGCATAAAAAATATCTCTAAATAGCTTATCTATCGCAGTGTTTATACCAAAGATACTAAATTGATAAGATAGTTCATTACCGAGAGCTAATCTTAAGATTGATTATTACTATATGGTCTAAATAGGTTTACAGTTTAACACATGGCACTTCATAATAAAAATACATAATTTCAATGAATAAAAGCAGATAAAAATAAATACCGTCTCATATTTTATTAATTTATTGAATTTATTTGTATTATTTCCAAGAATGGATAAATAAACTATGAGAATGTTTTCGAAAAAAAATCAGTGATGTAATTTGAATTTATTTGAATAGCTTGAAAAATGTCTGCATTTATTACACATTTCATTTTAACTATTTTATCTGCTATTATCGTTATAAATAACAGGAAATTATCAACCAAAATAACACTACTTGAAATTATTGGATACACTGCCATCTAATAGTGCCAGACATAAGCAAAATGATGTCACTTTCTTTAACAAGTCAATTTAATCCTATGTAATATAAAAACATTCTTCAATTACTACTTTTTAATAAAAATACCTTGAGCTATATATTTAGTCGTAGCATATATGACCCCTCAGGCCTCAGGAGGGTGAGGTATGTTTAAAAAATAAAAGGAAGTAGTTACTAAACGAAACTATCATTTTATCGATATGATCTAGCTAGACACAGACCCGCTTGATATAATATAGAATATTTCTGTACCTACACACAAAAGTTCGCTTGTAGTAATAGTTATACAAAACTCATAGGTTATCTTTACAACATTTTATTCAAATGTGGTGCCTCTGAGACAAATGGAAGCTATTTGGTTTTGTTCTTCCAATAGAAATCAAAGTGACAAAATCATAAGTATGTCTATTGCAAGTAAACTGGTGGAAACAATTACTCACAACACAATTATAGAAAGTGCATTATTTGTAATTCGATGCACAAATTTTTGTGCCATAAACAATTATTAACCAGTTAAAAATACGAGTATATTTCAAAGATATGTTGAAGATAAATATACAGTTTCGTAGTTTTATCTCCAGGACAACACATTCAAGAGCTTAACATTAAAATATTCTTTTTTTTTTCTTTCGTTATAGTTTGTAACTAAGCCCTAAAGCCGACAACAAAGAAAGTATTTTGTTAATATGTTTGTGAGAATAATGAATGATTTATTGAAGAAATATCGTGTATCATAATATAGAAACTAATTGGCTATTAGGTATATTTCATGATTTGTGTTTGTATTTCTTCACGTTAGTTGTCAATATCTACAGATACGTGATGGTCACTTAGTTGAAAGTCGTGGGTTCGGTTTTCATATGACACAATTATTTATTTTAAGAACAGGTGCTCGTTGTCGTTCTCGTTCGTTCCTTATCTACCGTTGAAATGGTTTTTAAATCTGCTATCATAGATGTGGCTACAGTTGCCTTCAGTCAGGAGGGCAAGCTTTAGTAGTGTTTCTTTAAGCTCCAAATGCCGGAGGCTCGTCCCGACGCTGATGCGAACTCCATTCGCCATTATGTTTCCCCTGAAGAAAATACCAGTTCACCGTAACAACATTTACGCATAGGCATTTGCGAGACAAATCTCGATATACAATCTAGATTGGTACCTATAGCAATACGTTCACAACTTAGATCTATTCAAAACCACTAAGATCTGCAGCAAATTTTCCCTCACATTAATATTCTATGTCTTCTACATTATGAAGATTCGCCACTTTTAAAGTTGGTAACGAGCACAAATTTTGTCAAGAGCATTATTATCAAGAAATAATGTATGTAGGTGTTCGCAAACTGGCTCAAATAAGTTACACATGACACTAGCGAGCACCGCTGAACACTTCGCGTCCTAACTATGCTCGCTCCTCACTAAATTCGCTGCAACTCAGTTAAACTTAAGTTCTTTCAATGTGGGAGCACTTTGCTAACTGTCGGCGTGCAATCATGATCCATGTAAATTTACAACGTACTCTTTGGCAAGTTTCCAATGTACAAGATATTACGGACTTATTCCTAGTTTAATACTCTAGGTAGTTCCAGTGAAATTAATGCTTTTAAAGTAAAAACGCTACAGCACTAAAGGCAGTATCGATGTCAATCCTTTTAGCGCAACTAGGTATAGAGAGTACTTAATAGTGTTGTAGTGAGAACTACAGAATCCCTCTCAGTGTCGGTTTTGAAGCATCTGAGGAGAAAGCACACAAAAGGACGGTATGAATATTTCATACATCTATATGTCGATGGGAGGAAATACAACATTCAATTATTCAGTTTGCTGGAAACAAAAGTTCTATTGAATGGAAGATAACATTTTATTGTTCAAACACAAACTCACTTCTCATGATCTCAGATGAAATATATTACATTCACCCTATTTATGTATAACATTTTTATTTTAAAAATATATATTATATAACTCGTTTTAATAAATAAAGATTAAAAACTCTCAAATATTTCGGATAGCTTTATAAATTTTGGACAGGATACCGATTACATTACATTACGTATATGTCGGCGATACGCCAGGGTTATGGTGTCCAGACTCCATAATAAAAACACTCACGTAATATTACTTGGTTTATTATCAGTTGATTTCTAGCACAGAATTGAATTAAAATGCGAACTACAGTCCTTTTTATAAACTAACCGTCATTACGCTTAATGTAACGTTTAACAACTCCTTTTCAACATATAATTGAAATTACTGTACGATTAATTATAAACTAATCAAAAATCGACATTAATATTGTAATGAATTTTGCACAACACTAAATTATTTATATTACACGAATAACAAATTTATTTTATTAACCAAACGCTGCTTTACAACATTGTCAACAGATGGCGCTATCAACAGGATGCAAATATAAACGCATGTTATTTAACACCGTAAAAATAAGTGTCAGAATAACGTAATTTAATACTAATTGATTTTACTTTGAAAGGTTCAGGAGTTATCTTAATAACTAAGCGATAAATTAAATACCCAATCTTTATAAACAGTTAAGCAGCCAATACAGTGTCTAATATTGTAAAGTAGTGAAGTTCTCAGTTCTGTGTTCACAAATAGTTATTTAAATATCAATCTTAAATATTATCAACACTTTCGTAACAATATAATCATTATATATAAATTTGCGCCCATACGGCCATTCTGATCCAGCGCGCTCCTCGCGCTGATTATTTAACGGTTACAGAATAAACAGCATAACAAACAAAAATAAGGAATATAAAAAATACATAAATAAGCGTTTATCATACAGAATGAACTAAAAGTTATTTACAAGGCTTCACCTAGTCATAGGATCTTAGCCTGAGGCATGCGTCACCCATCACGGGATCTAACAAACAATACTTCACCCATGGCTAAGCCGATTACGGCATCACCGATTACGGGATCCAGCGCACACAGGCATCACCCACATAGGGATCTAGCCCACAAACGCCATCACCCACATAGGGATCTAGCCAACACACGGCATCACCCATCACGGGATCTAGCCAACACACGGCATCACCCATCACGGGATCTAGCCAACTCACGGCATCACCCATCACGGGATCTAGCCAACACACGGCATCACCATCACGGGATCTAGCCAACACACGGCATCACCCATCACGGGATCTAGCCAACAAGACCAGGATCAAGGATACGCATGGTGGCCAGCCAGCGTTTTGGGAAGGATGTTGGATAGGAAAAATAAAATTTTACTCAAACACATAAATGCAAAATTTGCCTCATAAACACATCTATGCATATACATAAAATAATCATCGTTCGTCATGATCAGTTATATCAATACAATGCAATTATATAGGTCCAACAACGACAGTGGAGGAGGTAGAGGACCCACCACGTAAATCGGTACCTAACGAATCCTCCGCCCATACGGTTAAGCTGCTCATACAGTTGTTGATGTTGATCAACAACAAAGGTTAGCAAACAATGCTTGACTCCAGCACTCATACGGCATGTGTGCGCGTAGCCCACAGACAAAACCACCGACGTCAAAAGGGTGGTCCACCGTCATCCATACATATTAATGTATAAAGGACCGCTCGTCCATCCTCTCTTCACACTAAGTCCAGGTCATCTGCCAGGAGGTCATCAACCTGCAACACTCAAAAGACAGGTGGTGGGCAACATTTCCCACCCAAGTATTAGTTCCATAAACCTTGGTACTGTAGATGTAATAAAATTCTATTCTGCCGAAGAGGTGCGGTCTATTAAGCTATATCTATATATCAGGCATGTTCAACCTGTGCATTTATCAGGATACCCATATTTTGCAGTTTTGATAAAACAGTTAAAACCTAATATATTCAAAATTAGTTTTATCCACATGAAACAGGAAAACAAAATGACAAGAACAAAGAGAGGCCTATGTTCAGCCGTGAACAGTCGGACTGTTGGTGATAAATATGAATTGATTTCAAACCATGCAGATCCAAGGATTTCGAAAATACTAGTGCTATAATTATTATTCATGTAAGAACATGTTTAATCCAATATTGAATATTTTTAGGCATAGTGCAAGCTGTGAAATTGTTGCACTGTTTGCCAACTGAGCCATAAAAGAGAAATTTATAAGCTAACAATTACAAAGCAAGAGTAGTGCAGTCTTATTTCTTATTTCTAAAAATGATTCCACTCAGTTTTTATAGTTAATATGGTGGTGAGTTTATATCAATAGTTTTGACTTTATATTTAAAGGAATTTTCTAAATAATGTTAATATTTATTTTCAACTTAACATGTGGTGCCTATGTAATTCTTATCAATTCATACACAATAATTGTTTATCCGAATAAATAAACTTAAATTGACCAATCACAACTGACTTAGAAATAAAGCATGAGTAGTCCACACAACTACTTTTATTTGCCAAGTATAAATACTGCTAAATGGGAAAAGAGATATGGATTTTCACATCATGTTCCCCAAACCCACCTATAATTATCCTAACAACCATACTCCGAACTGTCTTGCATCCCACAAGAGCTAAGTAATAAGGTTGGCACCAAATTTTATTGGTTTATCACTGTTTGTCATCCCGAATATAGATGCAACCAACTTTGCAAATGAACTCACAAACAAAAAAAAATGCATTTACCAAGTATAACACTAAGGCCCGGCATTTATAAAAGATCAGCAGTCACCTGCCTCAAGACTTTCAACCGAAAATGTTTAGAGGCGGACCACTATAGAACCCAAGTGAGTGCACACGTCCACAAAGAAATCCACCGTCCAGATCTCATGTCTCTAGCTTCAGTAGTTCGGGTTAAGCAAGGAATTATCAAGGAACAAATCATTCTATACAGGTATATAACTTGAGCTGCAAGTTGTAATTTCAACATAATGTTAAAATGAAATCATGTAGGCACCTACACAGTCCACAAATTGTATAATAAAACCTATTTTGTAACTTTATATCTACCTTCTGAATATATCTGTACTAATATAATAAAACTGAAGTTTGTTTTGTTGAATGCACTTATCTGTGAAACTACATACTGGTTTTATGCAATAATTATTTTTGTGGTGGATGGTCATTTATCAAGAGAGGCTTCATATAATCGCGCCGTGAGCACTAGCCATAAGTAATGCAGTTAGTTAGCCTTATGTAATGTGTAACCAAGGCCTATAAATAATGTTTTGATTCCTTTAATGTTTTACTATTGAGGTAACCTATTGACTACCAATTGAATGCATCTTCAGCACATCAATTAGCTTATTTAAGCAAATCAGGTAATTTATACAATGCATCTATATCAGAGCTTGAACTTGAAAAGGGCAGTTATACCGTTCTTTACTAATAATTACATTAGTAGAACCACATAACAACAAAGCTACTTTCTCTTTCTTGTGTAGATAAGTTTTACAGAAAGTTTCCGACATGGCCTAACGATTAATAAACAGACAAGAGCCCCAGCCGACGGCATAACATGACTATAAGCACAGTAGCACTGCTATGTTGATACATGGATAAACAACAGTTACCTATAAGTTCTATTTGGGGTGTAACGTTCGTAATTTTGACTGTATAATGTTTGTGTGTTAATGGTAATCCTTACGGGGACAGTAGGTAATCTTATAAGCACCATAATTTATAAAATTAGGATGTTTCTCAAAAACTAATCAAATCAGCTCTAAATAAATACCTCTGGTCAGTGCATCAACAAGCCGCATCTGCAACCTCTGGTAGAACTCGGAGCAGAACAGCGTTCACGCCACAGCACACCCCGGCGCGTGCACCCCGTCCTAGTCGCTCTGTCGCTCTCGCTCGCACGTGGCCTCACGTGAAGTGTAGACTTGCTCGCCATAACTCCGACACACCGTGTGGTCTCCGACCAGGGTTGACTAGCGCCAAACACGGCTTCCAAGCGCTTGTCGCATCAGTCTTCAAGTCATCCTTGGTAATGGCGGCTAAGCCAAGAGACCCATCACTCTCGCTCCAACCGTAGATCCCGAAGTCTCTTAGTGGGCGTTTATCCCACCACTGCTGTCGGCGATACGCCAGGGTTATGGTGTCTAGACTCCATAATAAAAACACTCACGTAATTTTACTTGGTTTATTATCAGTTGATTTCTAGCACAGAATTGAATTAAAATGCGAACTACAGTCCTTTTTATAAACTAACCGTCATTACGCTTAATGTAACGTTTAACAACTCCTTTTCAACATATAATTGAAATTACTGTACGATTAATTATAAACTAATCAAAAATCGACATTAATATTGTAATGAATTTTGCACAACACTAAATTATTTATATTACACGAATAACAAATTTATTTTATTAACCAAACGCTGCTTTACAACATTGTCAACAGATGGCGCTATCAACAGGATGCAAATATAAACGCATGTTATTTATTACCGTAAAAATAAGTGTCAGAATAACGTAATTTAATACTAATTGATTTTACTTTGAAAGTTTCAGGAGTTATCTTAATAACTAAGCGATAAATTAAATACCCAATCTTTATAAACAGTTAAGCAGCCAATACAGTGTCTAATATTGTAAAGTAGTGAAGTTCTCAGTTCTGTGTTCACAAATAGTTATTTAAATATCAATCTTAAATATTATCAACACTTTCGTAACAATATAATCATTATATATAAATTTGCGCCCATATATACCTACTAATTGTTAAGGATGCATAACTTCGATTGCATGGATAGCGTTGTGGTTTAAGCGGTCGCCACGCCGTTTCCGTTCGCCGAGTGTCGTAGGTTTAATCCCTACAAAATATAACAGTTTATGTGATCCACTAATTACTGTTTTGGAATTGGCCGTCCCATTGATTGTGTGTCTGTAAAGTCTCCCGCGACACACGATATATACACGACACATGAGGAATTTCTAGCCTGGCAGTTGTTTAAGAAAAGGTGAAATTCAAGATTTTTATAAGACAGTGACAGTAAAACCACCCATGGGGCATTTCTTTTTAGAGTTGTCGGTTTCGTTTATCCAAATAAAAAAGAAACCAATAACTTTAAAACAAACGTTATCTATAAGTTCGCAACGACATTCTACAGGGACAGTTGCAACTTTGCTACAGCATCTTTATAGCGGGCCACTAGATGGTGCAAGTGCTGCGAGTGTCGGGAACTCCCAGCGCCGCATACCGCATAAGTGTCCACTGTCAAATGGCGACGCTAAGAAGCCCGCGGTATATCGGCGATATTAACATCCGACTACTTTAAACATACCCGTCTGACACAGAACTGAATGAATACATTGCAAATATAGTTAGAATATCGAATAAGAATTGAATACTGTTAGAATTATTTGTTCAGAGGGAATTAAATAGGTAGGTGTGATGCGTTTAGGTAACTGAAGTAAATAGCTCAGTCTATAAACTTGTATAAAATACATACATAGACTCACGCCTGTTTCCCCGAAGGGGTAGGCAGAGGCATATTAAACGCCCACTTTTGGCCAGTATTTTAATCCCACGTAATAGGTGGCGAGCCTATTGCCGCTTATCGGGATATTTTGTTTGCCAGAGCCTCGTCCGTTGATCGGCAGGTGCACCACTTGCAGGTGAGGTTGGCTTGGGACCCTAATTTCTTGGTGGGAACCCTATGCACCCAATACTTGTATAAAATATATGTGTTTAATATTATTTGTATATTTACATTATATTTATATAGGTCCTTATTTGTTACTGGTACTCATAACTATAAATATTTCCTAACATACGTGTGTATTTGAATGAAAATATCCATCTCGGCAGGTAAACTCAACCCTCACAAATATTCGCTCAAGTCAAACATTTGTGTGCGTGAACATGGATGTTTGTCTTGGTCTGGGTGTTTCTATGTATAATATGTGTGTATTTACAAAAAGAAAGTAGCTATATGTATGTTTATCCATTATCTAGTAACCATATTACAAGCTGCTGCTTAGTTTGGGACTAGATGGTGTTGTGTTAATTTGGTAAAATATTACTATTATTCTGTGATCTACAATATCCTGGAAAGTGCTAATACATCACAGTCATAAAAGGTCAAAATATAATTTCTTTATGATATAAGATCATAATTTTAAACTTGTATTCCCAAGAAGTGTAATTAATATCTGTGTTACGGCATTAATTCTTGGCAAAAGAATATCGAGGCTTGTCCCAGTCAATATTCAAAGTACTTGATGATAATGAGGCTCTCGTTATTAACAATACAATATTAGCATGTGCCCTGCAGGTAAGTATATTAATCAATGTACTGATGCTGTCTGATGAAATTGCCAAAATAGACATTTTGTAGAATAATACTATAAATTTTACGGTTCACTGTTCAGGACAAGGGGTGTTTAAAGCGCAGGTAGTAATTTGAAATGTTACTAGCTTTTACATTGGGTGCACGTGGTTTACTACGTGGTTGGAGAGATTTTATTAGGAATCACTGAACGATGTTTTTTATGCTTGTGCTTCTTTCCAGTACTCAACGTGTACATAATACTCCTATTGTAACTATTTCTTTAAATATGTTAAGTAGGTTCATTTGTTGACTAAATCAAACTGGCATTTGACTATTTCCTTATCTGTTATCAAAAATTAACAAGGATGTACATATGTAAAATTTGTTGCTGCAATAATTTATAAAATGTTCGTAGTATGGCTTTTATTTTTTGTAATAGTAATTACGACATAGCTCCGTAAATAATCAAATAATTATATCATCACCTATTTAAAGCTAAGAAGAAATTTTCATCGTACTGCATAACATACCAAAGGATTTAATCTGAAATTGATGCAATAAAACTGCACCGCGCGATAAAATATTGATTGACACTACTACTGTCTCAAATAATTACAGTTAGACTAGATCAATATAAAGTTTTAATTATTGAAAACTGTACTAACACGTCGGTGGTATAAAATCCTGACTGCAGGAGAATAAAAGGAGGCACATAAAACTCAAGAAGTGAAAGTACCAGCGAGTTGTTAATACCGTATACAAAGAATTTATGCCTTTGAAACTACGATCGATATTTTATTCCGAGTTTATTTTGTAAGGGCCGAGTGTAAACTGTCGCTCAAGTACAGTGGCCGCTCACAGCTGCTTACAAACTTAAGAATAACGAATAACTACAGTTTTGGCGCGACAACTTTTGCATAAACCTGTACTTAGCTCCGCAGACGACCAACTCGATAGTTAAATAATTAACTTTAATAGACTTTTTGGTCATTTCAGTTTACTGTCTTTTTTTCTCCGAGCATATGAAAGGACGAAAGCTTTTTTAAAAATTTTATAGCATCTTATGTGAGTAACGAGAAGGAGTTTTAATGAGGATAAAATTTTGGGTATTAATTTTCCAAAAAATACTTTTTTACTTAGAAACTGTGTGCGCAGTTTTTGGAATTTTGATTAAAGATATGGAAATTATTAAGCAAGAAATACTTGGACATTCGTTGTTTGTCAATTTTATGTAAGTGTTATGCTTATGAACATGCATCCTATAACTACCATGTATTAACGGATAAATTAAAGGACAACATTCATTTTAAAATAGAATTGATATTGTTTAATTTAATATACTTCTTGGTCAGTCTTTCGTCATCAATCTTCTTCATGTGTCCAAACCATCTTAGCATACCTTTCTCAATGGTTGTCACTACATCATCTTTTACACAACACTCTCTTATCACACAATTCTTAACTCTGTCGTTCAAAGACACTCCACACATACTTTTCAGTGCTCTCATTTCTACGGCATTTATTCTACTTTCATGTCTATTCTGCCATACCCAACTTTCACTACCATACATAAGTGTAGGTACTAATACCCCTCTATGCATAGCCAAACGTGCCATTTTGGACACGTTTTAACTGTTCATAAAAGCCTTCAAAGCTCCATTCACCTTATTGCCTGCATTAACTCGTCTTTCAATATTTTCTTCATTCCTACCATTCCTAGTAAACAGCGTATCTAAATATATCGATGCCTTCCGGCCAAAAGGGGGTAAGCGACATTTTTTGCGAAATCGACTTATATATATGGTTAGAATCGGATTTTTTTTCTGCGTCTAATGGTCTAAGTTTCGTGGCTCTAGGACAAACTTTTTGTCGCTTAGGCGGTAAAGGAATTGAGGTTCTAACACTAAGGTTTTCGTCATAAACGACAGTTATTTTTGGTGTATTTTGTATTATGGTGGTTGGATAAAAATTATATTTCAAAACTGTGAGATAAGCATTTTTGGCTTTGAATATTTTTTTCTTTACTTGAACGTTAAGTAGTTTGAGCTGTAAATACTTTTTTGTAAAAAATACATTAGTCAAATTTTACTTGAATCTTTGTGTACAAAACTTTCGGTTAGGATATTAGGGCAGTTCCTTTGGATAAAATATATGTCATTTATTACATTTAGGTCTCATTTCTGTGACTTTATTTGGCGTTTATTTTTATTTTCCCTAGTCACCAAATCAATCATCGAAGGCGCTTAGGATAATTCATCCAAACGAATGTCGCCTTACATTGTCGCTTACCCTTTTTTTTCCCTCCCCAAAAAATAAATGGTATGGTGGTTAGATAACAAGGTAAATCAAAGGTTTGGCGGTTAGCTTACAGAAGAATGACAAACAGCGTCGGTTATCTCACTCCTTCGTTCGAACAAAATGTCGTTAGCGTTGCACAGCGAACATTCACCGCGGGCATAAGCACCTCCGTGCTTTCGAGTCCGTTTGGCGCGAAGTTTTTCGAAGGAAATAAAACGGTAAGATTATTTTAATAGACTTTTATATTCATCTATAATTGTGTATTTTAATTAGTTATTTTAAGTTTTACAGACAAGAAGTTATTCTTTTGCTATCTTGTTCAGACAATACTGAATGGTTAAATAAGGACCTACAGAGTTTTTGTTGGCTGGCCTGGCTTAGGATCATAATCAAGGGTTTGAATCCCAGGTTGGGCCTGCAAGAAATTATTGGATTTTTTGATGAAATCTCAGTAACAGTCAAGAGTTAATCCTGCGACTGATATGACTCTGTTGTGTCGAATTGCCTATGGGACTAAGAGAGTGAGAGAATAAAAACTGCACGTTTGTTTTGCACATATATTAGCGTTAGTCTTCTTCTTTCTCTTAGCGTTATCCCAGTTTCAGTCTGGGGTCCGCTTTCTAGTCTAACCGGATTTGGCTGAATATTAGCTTTTCCACGGAGCGACTGCCTGTCTGACCTCTGCAACCCGAAGGGATAGCGATATTCCATGGTTTAGACTAGTGTCAGTTTATTTAGAAGGTACTGACGCCCTGTAACGACTGTCAAAGATCTTCATGACAACCGGGACCGACGGCTTAACGTGCTCTCCGAGGCACGGGACAAGCGATAATTTATAATTCAATACGCACATAACTCCGAAAAGTCATTGGTGCGCGCCGTGGATTCGAACCTGATACCCTCTGCATGGCAGTCTGTTGGTATATCCACTCGGCTATCGCTGCCTTTATATATTAGCGTTAGTAGGTCCCTTTTTTGCAAATTGTTATTCTGCCTCAAGATTTGTCACCGTGACTGATTTAACATGCGTCATCATCATTGTTTTATCGATTGAGTGAATGGATGGGTGAGTGCAAATGAATGGATACACGGCAAAAGCGATAGTAAGAACCCTCTTTTTGGAGTGGCTGAAGGCCGCCACGGTGTCTTCACCTTCCGCCTGACGCATGTCTTCATCGGACACGGTTGTTTTTGGTAGTTTCTTTGCTGTGAAGGACTCCCCCGGCTACGGAGTACATGTTGTATGGGGCAGCGGAAATAATTGTGAAGGTTTTCTATTCCTTTAGAAAGTAGTAAAACAAAATACTTTTCGTCGATATTTGGTTATGTAATAATAATATATATATGTTTCGTTAAGATTTGCTATTTCACTTTCCATTCTCGCAATTTCGTTGTTACTGACGTATGTAGTTTCTTTCATGAACTGAAACTGTACTGGTCTACAGTACCTGGTTGAAGAAGGAGATTCATTCTTCCAATACCGAAGATTGTTTTCATTGGTCATTGAGACGGAGAGGAACTAATGTTGTTAGAAACAAGTTAGTGTCTGTGGCACCATCTTAATGTGCGTAATAATGAGTTAATTAACTAATATGGCTAAAAATTGGAGAGTCGCAGGTATTCGCAGCTGGAAGTGATTTATTAATTATCTACACAAATGTGCCTATTATTTGAATTATAAGGGCGGTTTCAGATTAGCGTATTTTTCTGCGCGTACACGGTCGTTTCAGTATACGCGCTTACACGCGCGCTACAATACGCGCTTCAAAAAACCGCAATGGAGTAAACGGGCATATTTCGGCGTGTTCGATCAAAACGATAATGACATCGTGTCAGTGTCAACATAGATTCTGACGGCTCGCGCTTATACGAGCTTAGAAGCGCGTCAACGCTCGTACGAGTTATGCGAGTGTCAAAAGGCGAGCCTATACGCATGCGCTTCCAAAAACAAGCTTATACGCGCGTATAAAACGCTAATCTGAAACCGCATTAAGAGAAACCGCCGGAAGCCGCCGCAACCTAGATATGGCCGTTTAAACTAAGAATTTTACTTAAAAACAAGCTTTCTTCTCTAATTATCCTGCACTCATACTAATCACTTTATTGACAATACTAATTATCTAGTAGATTCTCTAAGATGTGTAGTATTACAGAAAATTTAAGTATATTTAAAAAAACACCACAAAATGGAACATACAACCCACTAACTTAGGGCTTTTTTCAAGTGAAAATTCAATATCCTTTTAACTTCAACTTTGTAATTTTATTAAACTAATAAGATAACGCAATAAAAATAAAATTATTATTTGTTTATTTAGGCTTGTAGTATCCAATACTGGTATGACATATTCGAATAGTCATACTTTGCAAAATTGAATTTTTTCCGCTCATTGACCACCGTGTGACGTCGCGAGGTGATTTACGACAACTGTAGACGCGGACATGCGGACGACGAGGACCAAACGCCTACCGTCCAGTGGCGGCTCGTTCAAAGGAGCACTGGAGCAGTGAACTCCCATAATTATAAAATATATGAATAAAAATCAAATAAACTTTTTCTAAAAACATATTCAATATTTTAATACACACCTATTCTCTTTTCTATAATGCATATCCACAAATAAGTATTCAACTACTAAGCTATTTATCATAATTTTGTCAACACTCTTGAAACATACATAGGTATTTTTGTAGAGTGGAGCGCTCAGAACAGCGCTCTTGATTGACGGAAGCTTAGTACAACGCTTAATACTGAAATGTAATGAGTGCGAAAGAGAGAGCGATCTATGCGAATGGCGCGTGAGACAAAAGATTTGTATGAGAAATAAGCCAAATACCGAGCGGCGCTCCTGGCTAGCTTGACGAGGTGCGCATGCGCGAATATATTACCCGATAACCCGACTAAATGATATGACCATTTGTCACGAAGAAAAATTAAAGCTTGTGCGCCTTTTGTTTCTTATAGTGTTTTGCTGGTAACATTAGAATGAAATGGAATGTAAACAAAAGCAAAACATTTCTCTGCAAGTGCGTTGGTAATCTAAAAAGGATTGGTGTTTAGAATACAATTTGTGTGTGTGATTGTGTGTATATGTTTAAGAAAGACAGTTAAATTGTGTAACTAATATGGAACAATACAGTGTAAGTTTTATAAAAAATTGTGAAAAGCTTTGCAAATGAGAGTTGAAATAAAAAGCAAGGCACCACCTCGGCTACAAATCACAATCACGATAATGTGTTTCTAAAACAAAAACATACACCCGCAGTTTTAGAAACGACCAATATGATAAAACACCTTGGTTATGTGGTTGCGAAGAAAGTAAGAAGCTGTTTTGTGTCCCGTGTATTTTGTCTAGTGGCGGCGGAGTAGATACTGCGAGGACGGATGCAGGTATCGATAATTTAGTGCATCTTACTATTAAAATAAAAACGCATTCACAAAATAAATGGTAAGCATTTTTCACCTTTTTAGTGAACACCCAATATAATCTTTCACGAGCCGCCTCTGCTACCGTCATACCTAAAAGTGGTCCTTAGGTACGAAATTTTAAGTTTATATTTTTTTGTCATACCTAGAATGTCAGCATGAATGTATAATGCAAGACTAACTTACAATGAATAACAATTGTTTTGTTTAATTTTCTAAACTAAAGACTGATTGAGCACAATTTCTCTTTTTTTTAAATTCATACCTTAGTCGGTTAGCCAGTTTAAAAACTTATAAAAGTCTAATGTATGTATGTAAGTATGTATGTATAATTTTATAAGAATTAATCACAATGCGCTTTCGCGTTGTATAAAAGAGCTTATAGTATTTTTTATAGATAATTAACTTATAACAATTTCCTTGTTCTTCTGTCATTAATCAATAGCCGGTTATGTCATATTGGCTCCACTTGATGAACAGAAAAAGCACAGGTATGCTCTTTTCTTCAACAGAAATAAAATAAATGTTGCAGTTAAATCATTTGGGTTGGAACTCATTAATTGGGTAGTTTTCATTTACGACGTTTTTTCCTGTTAGTATAATTAGGACCATTTGAGGGTAAGCGACAGTAAATAGTGTTAGGAGTGTGATTTGTTTTAATTAACAATGTCATTTCGTAGAGACCTAATCAAAAACTATATGGTTAAATTTTGAAACTTTTGGAACGTATAGAAAATTTTCTATGATTTTTTTTCACTTATTTTGAACTTTAAACTACTCTCCTGTAAAGTTTGTTAAGTGGCGGTTAGCCTCTTTTGGCCGTAAGGCATCGATATACAAAATCATTCACATGCTCCACACGTTGCCGTCGATAATAACATTACCAGCCGTAACACATTCCTCCTTTTCAAAAACCATAACTTTCGTCTTGCTCACATTCACTTTCATTCCTAAATACTGATCAAGAAGTTATATAACTCAAATGGCAATGGGACAGGACGAAGGGGAAGACCTAGACGGACGTTCTCTGGCCAGATTGGAGACATCCTAAAAAAAGGACAGGTTAGAAGCACCCTTAACCGAAGAGCATTCATGAGAAATTTGATGGGATTGAATGAAGCAAGAGAGATATGTCAGGATCGTTGCAAATAGCGTTCCGTAGTCTCTGCCTACCCCTCCGGGAGACAGGCGTGAGTCTATGTATGTATGTATATTAAATTTAATAACACTATGTATTATGGTCATTTTTTCGTTAACAGAATATTAAAATACAGAACTGTTATTGGCCTTTATCATTGATAAACCCAGTCATATTGTTATGTAACAGTATCTACGGATGGTAGAACAAAACTTTTGTGCTACGTGGTCACCTATATAACTTTAAACTGGATTGGAAGAGGCCGCAAATTGAAACTAAAAGTCTCTTTTGAAAAACGGGTTTAAAGTAGGTGCATTAAACTAGAAACTAGTGACTTTCAAAGACGTTGTCGCTCTCCATGAGAAGTGGGTATAGACGTACAATATTACAGCACAGCGTTGTAGAGTGTTTAAAATTGGTGGTTCTCATGCGTACTAAAACCTGTGGACTTTAAGGGAAAATTATTCTCTCACAGAATATTGACGTTAAGGAGAAGTTTCATACTATCATCATCATTCTCCTCTTGCATTAAAGATGAAGCCAGAGTTCGCTTTCTAGTTTAACCAGATCTGATAGAATATTTGCTTATACGCAGACTAGTTTCATTCCTAGTAATTCGTGACTAATAACAATTATACACGTATACATTGTACACGTATACAATACGTATTCACCGTATTCACAATTATGGTTAGTTCGAAATGCAATGCTATGCATATTTAAAATAGCAACCACCGGAGTCAATTTGTTCAAACATTGTCATTATGTTATTCGCCAATGAATAATGCCACCAAATGTTGGCATTTATTCGGCATTAACGGCGTAACAGCCTGGTGACGACCTACAGCAGCGGGCGGCAGCGAAAAGCGAGTACGATATGGCGACATGGCGCGTTTACTCTGAGGCGACATCGGTCGGAATAAAGCGCGACATGTACATCGAAATCGCTCGCCGCTGCCGCCCGCCGCTGTAGGTCGTGATAGGGCTGTAACATTGGTATTGTGTGATACGCTCAAACTGTACGCAAATACATTTGTTTCATCACGCGTTCAGCTAAATTACGTTGTGTTATACCATGCGTATTCACCGGTAACGGCCCGGTCACGACCTACGGCGGCAGGTGGCAGTGGCGAGCGATTTCGATGTACAAGGCACGTTTACTCAGAGTCGACATCGGTCTGAGTAAAACCCGCCATGTACATCTAAATTGCTTGCCGCTGCCGCTTGACCCTACCGCCCGTCACTGTAGTTCGTGAACGGGCCGTAACGTCGCGTTGGTATTGTGTGCTACGCTCAAACTATACGCAAATACGTTTGTTTCATCACGCGTTCAGCTAAATTACGTTGTGTTAACAAACAGAATTCCATGTAAATGCCAAATTATGAGACGTGTGTATCTTCATATTAACGCTAAAGTGCGTACACAGCTTAACGTGATCACCGTTTCACCGAAAGCATATTAAGAGCTGTAGATCCCACTTTCTGGAGTTCTGGGATTATGTATCTTATTATTTTTGTTGGCAAAAAGGAGCTGATTATCTTTTTTATAAAAAAACACAAAGATGAAAATAACACAATAAATTGAATAATGGCAGACATTTCGTTCGACACATAGTAGGTGTATGTAACTAGATAAAAAATGTACGAGCTAATACTACGGCAATGGAAATATATACGCGTGCATATCAGTTAATATCATATCAGCACATCAGTTAATATCAATTTATATCAAATATCTACCTAGAGGCCTGGCAGGATAAGGCCTTTATTCCGTGAAGTAAGGGAGAAAAATTTTGGTGAATTTTTTCATCCGTGCCCGAAAATAAGTTGGTGATAAAGCAAAATTATTTGCGCCACTCACGGTGCCAATGAAAATCTCGCGGTCGCATTGAAAGTAGATCAGCACTGCGTTGTTCGCTGAGTCAGCCCGGAGCGGATTCACTGTCTACTAGTGAAAGCGCTCGCAATTCTCTGAATCATCATATCAGCCAAACGACGTCCACTGCTGGACATAGGCCTCCCCCAAGGTTCTCCACACAGATCGGTCTTGAGCCGCCCGCATCCAACCGCCTCCCGCGATCTTGACGAGATCGTCGGTCCACCTTGCGGGGGGCCTACCTCTGCTGCGTCGTCCGGTACGTGGCCGCCACTCCAGAACCTTTCTGCCCCAACGGCCATTGGTTTTTCGAGCTACGTGCCCTGCCCACTGCAACTTCAGCTTGGCTATCCGGAGAGCTATGTCGGCGACTTTGGTTCTACTGCGGATCTCCTCATTTCTAATTCGATCTCGCAGGGAAACTCCAAGCATAGCTCTCTCCATCGCCCTCTGAGTGACCTTGAGCCTTCTGATAAGGCCCATAGTGAGCAACCACGTCTCTGATCTGTAAGTCATCACTGGCAACACACACTGGTCAAAGACTTTCGTCTTGAGACATTGCGGGATATCGGACGAGAATATATGTCGTAGCTTCCCGAACGCGGCCCAACCGAGTTGGATTCGACGATTGACCTCCTTCTCGAAGTTGGACCTACCTAATTGGACTACTTGTCCCAGGTAGATATACTTGTCGACAACTTCGAGCGTAGAGTTCACAACCTGAATAGGAGCAGGTACAACATGGACGTTCGACATGATTTTCGTCTTGTCCATGTTCATCTTAAGACCTACTTGTTGGGAGACTCTACAGAGGCCATCGAGCATTGTGCCTAGGTCTTCCATGGTCTCAGCCATGATTACGATATCGTCTGCGAATCGAAGGTGAGTGATGTACTCGCCGTTGATGTTGATATAATAATAATAATATTTATTGATCTCAAACATATACATGGTTTTGCTTACATATATTATCACTAATACAGAAACATTTGAACCTTTAATTTAAAATTATTCGTTTTGATATGTCGAACGTTGACAGCCGTACTAGTATTGAAACTGTATGACAGCTGTCTGTGCCTTCCATAATTATACAATATAATAAGTCTATTGAGTAGCAAGTGCTAAGTGATATAAAATGCAAATACAATTTTAATAGGAGACAAACGTTACAACCTAATTAAATTATAATGTAAGAACGTGTGTGCGTTTGTGTGTGTGTGTGTGTGTGTGTGTGTGTGTGTGTGTGTGTGTGTGTGTGTATGTGTGTGTGTGTGTGTGTGTGTATGTGTGTGTGTGTGTGTGTGTGTGTGTGTGTGTGAGTGTGCGTGTGTGCACGCGCGCGTGTGTGTGTGTGTGCGTGTGTATTTGTCTGTGTGTGTGTGTTGTTCATGCTAAACAGTTTATATGATTAGTGCCTCTGTATCTTTGTAATCTAGTTGTTGAAGCCACTGTTTCATTTTTGCTTTGCATTCCGTGTAGTTAAGTTTACAGATATTTAATTTGTAATTGATCCTATTATATATACGTGTGCTTATTATATAGAATTGGCGCCCTGCTAGTGCCGTTTTATGTGATTCCGTAAAGCATACTATAGCTTTTCTACGGTTAGAATCGGTTGAGCTGTAACAGATGTTCAAGTGCTTTCTCATTACAACCTGCAAAATAAATAACTGCCTAACCGTTAAAAGACCGCATTCCGCATATAGATCAGTTGTACTGTATCGCCTAGGTTTACCAAGCATGACCTTTAAAACCGCTCTTTGTGCACGTTCCAGTCTAATCATAAGGCTTGAGGCGCTACCACCCCAGGGAACAATGGAATATGAGATAACAGATTGAGCCAGTGCGTAATACACAGTTTTAAGAGTATCACAATCCGCAGAGCATATCAGCTTACGAAATATTGGCATCAATTTCCTTACACGACATACGGTGTTGTTGATGTGTGTTTCCCAACGTAAGGCGTTATCTAAAGTGACTCCGAGGTATTTAATTTCTTTGGTCTGCTCAATGGTACTGCAGTTGCAGGTTTCAGATTCAAGGTGACAGGAATGAGCCTTTATTTGAATAGGGTCAAACTTATTATCGTGGCGCTGAGAGAAACATATGAATTTCGTTTTTGTAATGTTGATCGTTAGTAGATCTGCGTTCAAGAAATTCATAACCTCCCTCAGCGCGTCCTCAGCGTGTAGACATGTTTGGTCCCAGCTCTTTCCGCTGACTACTAGGGCAGTATCGTCAGCATATGTGACTATGTTGCAATTAAGGATAGTTTTGGTACACAGGTCATTGATGTAAATCAGAAAGAGTGTAGTTCCTAAAACACTTCCTTGTGGAATTCCAAAGCTAGGGCTGGCAGAGTCACTTATGTGGGTGTTCACCTTAACGTGCTGTGTGCGATGTGTCAGGTAACTTGTAAAAATATCAAGCACGTGACCTCGGATACCGATACGTTCCATTTTATTGAGTAACTAGAGGACACCAGCAGCTACGCCTGCATTTTTTTTAATTTACCCGTTTTGGCCGATCCCGTGGTAATTTCGGGAAATCCCTTCTTAGTGCACCCCTACGGTCCCCAAGGAACATGCATGCCAAATTTCAGCTTCCTGCGCTTAATAGTTTTGGCTGTAGCTTGTCTGTCAGTCAGTCAGTAACGCAAGGATTTTATATATTAAGATTTAGGGATTGAGACGGTATCGAAGGCTTTTGTGAGATCTAAGAATATGCCAATAACCTTAGAGTTACTGTCAAGCTGCCTTACTATCGTCTCCGTAAGTTGAACTATAGCATCTTCCGTTGACTTTCCCTGACTAAAGCCAAACTGTGTGGTAGCAATTAGCTTGTTGGTTTCAAGGTAATTTTGTAATTTTTAAGTTAAAAATTAGGTAATTGATGCCGAGTCCATTCCAGTCCAGAAGCTTGAAAACATCCTCCAGCGCAGTGGTAAACAGTTTCGGGGATATGACATCCCCCTGTCTCACTCCTCGCTGGAGTTGAATAGGTTTCGAACTCTGGTCCTGGAGGCGGACTGACATAGTGGCGTTTTCATACAAGCACTTCAGCACTTCGATATATCGGTAGTCAATCCGGCACCGTTGGAGAGACTGTAGCATCGCCCAGGTTTCGATCGAATCAAAGGCTTTCTCATAGTCCACAAACGCCAAGCATAGGGGCTGGTTATACTCCTCGGACTTCTGTATAACCTGCCGCAGCGTATGTATGTGGTCTATGGTACTATAGCCTTTACGGAAACCGGCTTGTTCGGGAGGCTGGAAGTCGTCTAGCTTGCTCTCGAGACGATTCGTGATGACCCTCGAAAACAGCTTGTAGACGTGGCTCAGAAGTGTGATGGGTCTGTAGTTCTTTAAGAGGGTTTTATCCCCTTTCTTAAAGAAAAGCACCACCACAACTCTGTGCCATGCCTGTGGCGTTTTACCCTCGAGAATGATGAAATTAAATAGCTTCCAAAGGGCTTCTCTAGCGAGTGCACCGCCAGCCTTCAGAAGCTCGCTCGTAATTCCGTCATCACCCGGCGCCTTGTTGTTTTTGAGCTGTTTGAGAGCCACACTAATCTCGTGCATGCTGACGTCCGGGATATCTTCGGTATAGTGTCGGGTCAATCCAGCTCTAGGGTCTGACGCTGGAGTACTTGCAGGTTGTTGCGTTGTCGTGTATAGCTGTCTATAGAACTTTTCGATGTCCTCCAAGAGCTCAGGCTTGGACGATACGATTCTGCCATCCTCCGTCTTCAGCTTTGTCAGCTGACTATGCCCAACAGACAGATCCCTCTGGAACACTTTGGATCCCTTATTCTGCTTCATCGCCTCACGAACACATTTTGTGTAGTATTGGCGGAGATCGCGAGTCAGAGACTTAGAGATCTGTCTGTTGAGGTGCCGATATTTCGGCATGTAGTCGGAGGATAGCAGAACCATCTTGCGCCTTTCCTTTAACAGCTCGAGGGTCGGACCCGAGATCTTGCTGGTTCTCTTGCTTTTCTGGGGCTTAAAGAATTTAGCCCCTGTTGTATGGACAGCATCCACGAACCCGTTACTGTACTCGTCCGCATCTACACATTCGCCCAGGCATTCGAAACGGTTCTTGAGTTCGAGCTGAAAGCTCTCGGGGTTTTGGATATGAACCGGTGCCGGTCGGAGCGTGGACTTTATCAACCTCGAACGTTCGAGGCTTGTACAGGTATTCAATGTGCCTCTTACCATTCGGTGATCGCTCCCCACTTTAAGTGAATTGATCACGGAGACATCATTGAATATCTGCCTCTTCGTCGACATGATAAAGTCGATCTCATTTTTGGCGGCACCGTCTGGACTTACCCAGGTCTACTTGCGGCATTCTCGCTTCTTGAAGAAGGAATTCATCATATAGAGGCCTTCCTTCTCCATAAAGCTAGCCAGCAAGTGACCCCGGGAATGCCGATGCCCATAACCAAATTGCCCCACTCTCAGCTCATCACCGTCACGTTTGCCCAGTTTCGCGTTAAAATCTCCCATGACCACGGTGTAATGGGTTTTGAAGCCATGTATAGCCCGAGATATGTCCTCGTACATGGCTTCCATCTCCTCATCAGGGTGCGTCGAGGTCGGAGCGTATACTTGTATGACCTTCAGCGAATACCGCTTGGATATTCTGAGTATAAGGTACGCTACCCTGCTCGACACACTCCCGATATTTACCACGTTGGTCACGAGAGATTTGTGGACAATGAACCCAACACCACCTTGGGACTGTTGGTCGCCCTCCCGGTAGAAGAGCAAGTTGTCGGAATTGAGAACTATTGAGTCCTCCCTCTGTCTTCGGACTTCAGATAGGCCTATGATATCCCATCGCAACTTGCTCAATTCTTCTTCCAGCTCGACAATCTTCTCGTCGGTCCGCAGTGTGCGCGTGTTCAGTGTTGCCAGGGCCAATTGTCGTTGGTGGTGGTAGCCCGATCTCTTCCGGAGATTCTTCGCAAACCTTTGCCCCGCCGCACAGTATACGATTTGACTAATCTAGGAGGACAAAACTCAGTTACCCAAAATATGTGTAATACATTACATTTATTCAATACATTTGAAATGTTATAGTAAATAAAGGACACTAATCAGTTTATACCTAATCGGATTTCTAATCTTTTAAGAAAATTCTTATATCTCTATCATGTTTAGATATTTGCTTCCGAGGAAGTTTTCTTAATAACGATATGTAGGGGTCTGAAGACATTAATAAATGTTTAATTAAATCATAGTTCGTTCTGAATCTTGATAATTTCATTGTATGCCCCAATCTGACTTTCCAGATTGCTTTGTTTATAGCTTCAGAAGCTTCTTCAGACATTTGTCCAATTGGTATTATGGAGTATTTTAAAACATATCCTCCATGGACCAAAATTTTATGAACCGTGGCTGGCATGTTATACCATGGGTATAAGCTTAAATACCTTTCTCTGGTCTCCACACAATAATCATGGAATTTATCAGGATCGATTTCATAGCCAGAAGCTATGGCTGCAAGAATCGTCCCAAAACGACGAATAAAGTTCTCATTGAGAACAGTAATCCGTGCTGTTGTGGCATTGTTATAAAAAATTGTTCTTGCGGTATTTCCATCCTTATTGGTACCAAATCCTGGTTTAACTTTGTCTATGATGAGACCAACTTCTTTAAAACCTTTCTTGTTTCTTCCTAGCACCTAACATTATTCAGGCTTTCTTGTATCTGGGGGCTCGTTTTGGTGAAGCTGTAGATACTTCCTGCATCAGTGTAGCAGCATCCCGTTTACCACTAGCTCTGATACTTAATTATGCAGCGTAGGCCAACTGATCTTTACCGTAGTCATTTAATAAATGTTGAACTTTTCTTTTCTTCGATTTGTTTGAACTTTCCGTAAAAATTTTCTGCGTTCTTTCACCACTAGTACCTGGTTTTGAAACATTTTGTGCTACGGCAAGGATGTGGAACTTTAATCTTCGTTCAGCCACTGTTCGTGCTCTTGTAGAAACAAGTCCAAGCGCCTTTGTTTGCGAACCCATTTCAGGCAAATGTTTTCGCATTCATTTTTTATAAATGCCTTTAATTGCTTCTCCTGTTTGTTTGTTAATCTTCAAATCAACGAAGCTTGTTTTCACGAAATTAAAAACATCATTTAATTGACCTTTAGCCGGAACAGAACGCCAAAAATCGAATATTGATTTTCGCTGCATTCGGGTAACTAACTATAAAGAAAAATACAAATATATTTATAATCGCAAAAAATCGCAAGAAACAATTATCATAGCACTAAAGTATAATAAGCAGAGAATATTTTAAGACTACTGGTATAGCTTGACTACATTTGACAATATGGTGTATCTCCAAATGAATATTGCTTACGACTAAAAAATAAATATGTTTTACTTCTTATTTTTATGTGGCTCTTAAACATTTATGAACATGCATTTGGATTTATTTTAATACTTAAATCAACGGATAATTACCTCCAGTTGATAACTCCATCACAAAAATTCACTTTATATCGCACAAAACACCAAGAAACATGTACACATGGTAGTGTTAACGGTCACACTGAGCGGTCAGTCGACTACCTAAATCGTGTACAGGTAACTTTGCTCATTGTTTTAAAAAGGTTCGCTCTACCTGAGGATTTTTTGTTGTTTACTGTTAGTTAAAGGGTGTATTTAAAAGTGTGATAAGGGCACAGAAACATCGATTTAACGATTTCATTTAAATACCTATTGTCCTTCTAGATTGGTCAAATTGTATACTGTGCGCCGTTACCATGGCCGCTACCATAACCAGGACTAGCGGGGCCGCCGGGGACTAGGGGCCGGTTTTTATTGGTGTGTTTCATTTATGGGGGGATTTGCCATAATCGCCACGCTTGGCAGGCGTATTGGCGATCGCAGTGGCGGAAGTTTTTAGTGCTGGACGCTGCTGCCCATCTAGCAACTTGGGATTTACTTTCGCCAGGTTCGGATGATTTGACCGCCATCTTTCGGTTGACTGCTTGCACTGGAGGAGATACTATGACAGGTATCTACTCGTCAAAGTAACTCCCTCAGTGGGCGGTGGGGTCGTCACGTCCCGACGCCGACTGAACGTATTGCTAAATTCAATTCTCTTTCCGTTCAATTCTCTGAATATTGCCGCCAAATTGAACCTCCGATAACCTAGATCTCTTTCAGCGGTACCTGGCGATGCAGCTATGTGGATACGTTTTAATTTACTTTCGCTCAAGTAATG
This sequence comes from Euclidia mi, assembly GCA_944739405.2. NCBI lineage: Eukaryota > Metazoa > Arthropoda > Insecta > Lepidoptera > Erebidae > Euclidia > Euclidia mi. The sequence goes on from OX123182.2 coordinate 90,000,122, forward strand.
TAGCAAAGTGATTCGATTACGGCTGAAGTTTAAATGCTATTAACGCTTACAATGAGCTGATAGGTACTTTTCATTTGTATGTTCTGATGTAAGGACAGTGTTTTTATATTGTAATGTTGCTTTACTGCAATCTTACTACTATGGTGAGGAAATAATATAGTGGTTGAACGTGCTATTACAAGCTTACTTCATAATTAGCGGTTTTACTCCGAAATACAGCTAGTATACATCTTTTCTAATCTTTATGTTCTGGAAGTACTTTATTTTGTTTCTACAAAGATAGAAGTCGAATTATATACCGAATAATAGATACGGATATACGGTAAATGAATAGATATACCATACATGCGTAACAATGTGATTTAATATCTCTACGTTTTTCCGTAACCTATAACTTAGCCCCAAAGCTGACAACAAAGAAAGTATTTTGTTAATATGTTTGTGAGAATAGTGAATGATTTATTGAAGAAATATCGTGTATGATATATAGAAGCTAATTGGCTATTAGGTATATTCCATGATTTGTGTTTGTATTTCTTCACATTAGTTGCCAATATCTACAGATACGTGGTGGCCGCCTAGTTGAAAGTCGTGGGTTCGGTTTTCATACGACACAATTATTTATTTTAAGAACTAAAATAAATTAGTTATTGTCGTTCTCGTTCGTTCTTTATCTACCGTTCAAATGATTTTGAAATCTACCATCATAGATGTGGCTACAGTTGCCTTCAGTCAGGAGGGCAAGCTTGAGAAGTGTTTCTTTAAGCCCCAAATGCCGGATGCTCGTCCCGACGCCGATGCCAACTCCACTCACCATTATATTGCCCCTGTAGAAAATAGGTAGCAGATCACCATAACAACCTTTTACCATAGTCATTTGCGAGACAAATCTCGATATACAGTCTAGATTGGTATAGCAATACGTTCACAACTTAGATCTATTCAAAACCACTAAAATCTACCGCTAAGTTTCCCCTCACATTAATATATTATGCCTGTTAAATTATGAAGATTCGCCACTTTTAAAGTTGGTAACGAGCACAAATTTTGTCAAGAGCATTATTATCAAGAAATTATGTATGTAGGCGTTCACAAACTGGATCAAATAAGTTACACATGACACTAGCGAGCACCGCTGAACACTTCGCGTCCTAACTATGCTCGCTCCTCACTAAATTCGCTGCAACTCAGTTAAACTTAAGTTCTTTCAATGTAGGAGCACTTTGCTAACTTTCGGCGTGCAATCATGATCCATGTAAATTTACAACGTACTCTTTTGCAAGTTTCCAATGTACAAGATATTACGGACTTGTTCCTAGTCCAATACTCTAGGTAGTTCCGGTGAAGTTAATGCTTTTAAAGTAAAAACGCTTGAGCACTAAAGCCAGTATCGATGTCAATCCTTTTAGCGCAACTAGGTATAGAAAGTACTTAAAGTGTTGCAGTGAGAACTACAGAATCCCTCTCAGTGTCGGCTTTGAAGTATCTGAGGAGAATGCACGCAAATGGATGGTATGAATATTTCATACATGTATATGTCGATGGGAGAGAATAATACGACAGTCAACTACCTATTCACTTTGCTTTAGAACAACGTACTTCAATGAAAAATAATTTCAAATAATAATTTAGGCTCTTCCAATGTTATGTTATATTGAACGGAAGGTAATATTTAATGTTTATAGTTAGTTAAATTGTTCAAACACAGATTCAGTTTTCACGATTTTAGATGAAGTATGACATTTACACTAAATACTTACAACATTTACAGGTAAATATTTGTTTAAAAAGTATAACATATTTTTTATTAAAATATAATTTATAACTCGTTTTAGTCAATAAAGATTAAGAAGGCTCAAATGTCGCATTTCGGATAGTTTTACCAATTGTTGATATTTCAACTTCGATTGCATGGATAGCGTAGTGGTTTTAAGCGGTCACCTTGCCGTTTCTGTACGCCGAATATCATGGGTTTGATCCCTACACGAACAACAAAGTCAAAGATAGACAAAGACAAAGACTGGGCATTCCATTGATTGAATATCTGTAAAGTCTCCCACGACACAGGACATATACACGACACATAAGATATTTCTAGGCTGGCTGTTGTACTTAAAAAGGGTGAAAATCAAGTATTATATAAGATAGTACGAGGGTCAAACTGAAAGTTCTTAGAACTGGCCACTTATAAACAATATAATAAAAAAAATATTCTAAAATTTGAAAATAGAACTCTTTGCCAATATTACTGAGTATATATTTCATTCATTTGTCATTTGTTTTACGATTTGGCGGCAAATTGAAAATTGTCTGTGTCACGTCAACATGAATTTAACACGAGAAAATTTTCGTGCAATGATTTTTTATGACTTTCGATGTCATTTAAGTCAACAAGAAAGTTATGATAGACTACGATTGGCCTTTCACGATGAAGCCCCATCTCGTGCGACTGTTTACAACTGGTTTAATGAGTTTAAACGTGGTCGCACTAATCTCACTGATGATGTACGTGAGGGACGGCCTTCTACGGCGACGACTGAAAATAACATCTGTGTTGTGCGGCGTACGATAGAGACTGACAAAAGAGTGACCTATCAGCAGATTCGGACAAGCTTAGGCATCGGTATGAATCAAGTGCACAAAATCCTCCACGAACATTTAGCGGTCAGGAAGCTTTGCGCCCGGTGGATACCTCATAATTTGACTAAGGCTCAAAAACTCCATCGTGTGGATTGGTGCCGTAAAATGATTGAAAGATTTAACGGAGGTGACTCAAATGCTGTGTTCGACATACTAACAGGTGACGAAAGCTGGATTTACTGTTATGATCCTGAAACTAAAAGACAATCTGCTCAGTGGGTGTTTCCTTTCGAGGAGTTGCCAACTAAAGTGAAGAGAGATCGAAGTGCGGGAAAAAAAATGGTGGCCTCGTTCTTTGGAAGGATAGGTCATTTCGCAACAATTGTGTTAGAGGATCAAAAAACAGTTTCTGCAGAATGGTACACTACCAATTGCTTGCCACTTGTCTTGGAAAAAGTTCGAGAGAAACGACCTCGCAGTAGGATCCTCCTTCACCACGACAACGCCTCGTCGCACACCGCCAAGCGAACGATCGACTATTTGGCGACATCAAACGTTGAATTACTGGGTCACCCGCCGTATAGCCCCGACCTCGCGACTTGTGATTTTTATTTATTTCCAAAAATTAAAGAAAAACTTAAAGGAAAGCGGTTTATGAATGCTGAAGAAGCTGTGGCTGCGTATCGCGATGCCATTGAAGAGACCCCTAAGGACGAGTGGGCAAAGTGCTTTTCCCAGTGGTTCCATCGCATGCAGCGGTGTATTGACGTCAATGGACAATATTTTGAAAAGATATAATAAAACTAATAACTGGCTAATGTAATCAGTTTTTGATTTTCTAAGAACTTTCAGTTTGACCTAAAACCACCCATACGGCATTTCTTTTTAAAGTTGTCGGTTTCATTGTCCAAATAAAAAACAAACCAATAACTTTAAAACATAAACACCATCTTGAAGTTCGCAACGACATACAGTGACAGTAGCAAGTTTGCAACAGCAACTTGGTAGCGGGCCACTAGATGGCGCAAGTGCTGGGAGTGTCGGGAACTCTCAGCGCCGCATAAGTTTCCACTGTCAAAGGGCGAAGCTAAGAGGCCCGCGGTATATCGGAGATATAATATTAACATTCAACTACTTTGTAGATACCCGTCACAGACAGAACTGAATGAATACATTGCAAATATAGTTTGAATAGCGAATTAGAATTGAATACTTGTTAGATTTTTTTTTTTCAGGGTAAACGAGATAGATATTTACTGACCAACAAAATTAAAAGTTTCAATATATTGACACAAAAACAAAGTTATCAAAGTTATAACTCACAACAAATTAATAAGTTGAAACTTCAAATTAATTAATTAATTATTTGCAACAGACAGGTTAAGTGTGTTATTTGAGATATTATACAACCCTAAGTAACACAGATATGTGTTACCTAACAATATTATCAATATATTATAACAAAACAAAGGTTTATCAATGTGACCATCTATGCAAGGTCAAGTTTGGTTATTATAATGTTTCAAACTCAATATATGCAATTAACTAAATCAATTGATACATATAACTGTTATGTATCCAATCAAACTGACTTATTTAAGCTAACAACAACAAATTTAAGCTAGATTTCAACAATACAAGTCAAACAATTACTGATTTAAGACAATGTGCTTCAAATTAAGTAGGTCAACTAATACAAATGAATATTATGTATTTTAAGCAAAACTGACCTAACAACACCACGACTGTTAACAAATGAGATGCCCAGCTCAGATACAAGTTTATACAATATTAATCTGAGGTTAGTACACTCAGCGGCTAGATACAACTACGCTCTGCTACCACAAATTATGTTCAGAATCTGGGCTAGAAAAGCTGGGAATGGTTGGATGCAGAAGGCAGTGGAAGCGATAAATTCATTCAGTCTTTAGCCCAGGGCCAAGGTTTGACATATGTTACTGTGATACACAGTGATTATATTACAATAATTATGTAAATTTACCTGAGATCTCCTGGTGATGTTCTGGAGTAAACCTATAAGATTACACTCATAATTTTGGCCAAAATAATAAGGAAATCGTTATAGCTACCAGAGGGTCCAAGGCGTCAGGGTCTTCAGCACGATGGACGTGGATGAATTTACAAAAGTTTACAAATGTTCAATAATTCACAAGTTTTATCACAATGCCGGCAATAGATCGAAAGCGGCTTTCACGAGAGTTCCAAATTTACAAGGATGTGCTTTCCAAAAGGCGATATTTCACGAGACGACAAACCCGTGTTAGTTTTTCAAGCAAGAAGCAAAGGGGTTTATTTTCAATATATCACTAACTTTATGAATCGCTCACAACTATGTCGGGCAACTTCAATTGCGACAATTGCAAGGTTATTAACCAATTCAATTTTACAAATCACAAAATTCAACGTGTTCACAAAAGGCAATTTTCCAGAACAAGCGCAAGAGAAAGATTTGACATTTCATAGTGTGACCAGAGTCAGACATTTTCAATAGACAAAGTAACACGCTACTAACCTGATATTATCGATTTAACTTATCATACAAAATATTTCTATTTCAAACAGTTAATTTAGGGTCATATCAGGGAGCCATAAAGTAATTTAAACACATCAATTGATGTGTTTAAATACACAACAATTGTGTGCGTGTTACTTTGTTTATTGAAAATTTCTGACTCTGGTCACACTATGAACGGTCAAATCTTTCTCTTGCGCTTGTTCTGAAAAATTCCCTTTTGTGAACACGTTGAATTTTGTTATTTGTAGAATTGAATTGGTTTTGCGCTGGTTTGCCTCAGCCTGTGCTCTGATAAACCGGCCTGATCGCCAGCAGGCCCTATTACAAAGATATGAGCGGATCGATGATTGCCTGGCAAGTGTGAAACAGCAACTCCGTTCTTTTAGCGCTAGCTGTCTCGAAGTGACTTCACCGCTGACAAGCGAAATAGAGTCAGTGAAGATTATGCCCAGATTTTGGATCTCTATGATGCTGTCTCCAACTGTGCAAGACAGTTAATAGCCGAGAGGGACGGGCAACCCATGTTGAAGCAGGAGCTTCCTAGGCCAGCACCGCGACTGGTGAGTAGGCTTCCCACATTAAACCTCGCGCATTTTGATGGCTGCCTAGGAAGCTACCTGGTCTTTGTTAACCTAGGGCTGACCTTCGGCTGGCACAAAAATTGGCCTACTAGATGTCGGTTCTGGATGGGGAGGCCGAAGGCCTCATCCAGCATCTGCCCGTGTCTGACGAGGCCTATCAGACGGCTCGGGATTTAATTACTCGTAGGTACTACAACAAGCGAGGCCTCGCAGACACCCACTTTGAGCAGATTTTAGGTTGCCCACGCTCACCCGGGTCTTTGGGTTGCGCACCCAAATTTGAACCCGCTCTTGGTGGCAATAAACGCCCTTAAGTGCCTGGATCTGCCCGTGGACCAATGGTCCTACCTGTTGGTGCACATTGTGCTCAAAAAGCTGCCTGGCAACCTGAGGTCGCGATTTGAGCAGCGCTTTGGTGGGAATAGTGCGACACATCTGCCTCCTTTTGCAGACCTGGAAAGGTTCTTAGAGGACGAGTGCCGGGTTTTGGACAATTTCGGTGGTGACACGCCGGCTAAGTCGCAGCCGCCCAAGGTCAAGGAGCAGGCTCACGTTCACACCCGAGAAAATGTTGATCGGCGCCCGCCTCGCTTTGCAGTCACGCAGAGCCCAGCGGAGTGCTCTTACTGCAAGGTCACGGGGCACAGAACCGCCAGTTGTAGGGCATTCTTGGACCTTCATGTTGCCTCTCGTAGGCGCATCGCGAATGCCCGCCGCCTTTGCTTCTCGTGTTTGGGATCCCACTACCAGCGAGACTGCCCAAACTCTCGCCCGCGTCCTCACTTTGGAGGACAGCATTTGGACATTCTCTGCATGAATGCCAGTGAGGTAGGCCGCTTGTCCAACCAGCCGACGCCGCGCACGGAAGGGTATTTTGAAGGTGGCAGCCGAGGCTTACCGGCGCGCAGCCGAGATTCGCCTCGCTCATTGGATCGCCACTCACCCCGTTTGAAGAACCGTAGCGTGCGCACGCCTCCTCTCTCTCGCGTACCAGATTGTGCGTCAGCTTAGCGTCACCAGCACCATAACTGTTGCCCCAGGTATCCTCCTCCTTTGGTGGAGCGTCCCCGCCTTGACTCGCGCCCAACTCGTTTTGGGCGGGTGCGTCATTATGATCCCCCACAGATGGCGCGCGGATCGAGTCACCGCGCCTTTGAGGACTTCAAGCCGCACCCTCGTTTTGATTTGCCTGGTCCTGGCCAACGGTCGCCGCCCAGGCAACAATAGATCATTGACTTCTGCCCTATAACGCCAACCACCCCCATTAAACCGTTATCCTACCAACGGTTGCTGTTAGGGTCTGGGGACCCACAGGGACCTCTGTTGTTGTCCGTGCTATATTAGACACAGGTTCACAAGGTTGCATTGTTTCCACTTATTTGGTAGGGCAGGTTAAATTAAATATGGGTTCTTTTCCGAATTGTATACGGGGAATAGGTGACGTAGCCTCTAATGTTGAAGGGCAAGTTAAGGTTTTGTTTGCCCCTGTTGAATCTTCACACCCGAGGATTAAAACCTCGGCTATTGTGCTGAAGAATATTTTGGGTATGCATCCACAGAAACAGCTACCCGCTGCTGTGGTGAATTTGACTTCGGGATTGAAATTGGCAGACCCTAAATTTGACACACCAGGACAAATCGATTTGTTGATTGGCTCTGATGTGCTCGGTGGAATTTTGATTGGTGGGAAACGGGTCTCGGTGCCAAATGGTTTGACTGCCATCCCAACCATATTTGGATTTGCTTTGATGGGACCTGTACCAAGGGATCCCCCTCCACCCGAACTTGATAATTTGTTGGCTGTAGGCTTCGCTCTCTCTAATGCAGTTCAGGGGTTTTGGGAGGTAGAGGAGCCCCCTAAAGCTGCCCGTTTGAATCCAGAACATGAGGAGTGCAAGCTGTTCTTCCAGAACAACACTGGTCGACTCCGTTCTGGTCGGATTATAACGAAGTTACCCTTTCTGTCTGTTCGGCCTCCGCTTGGTGAGTCACGACCTTTAGCCGAAAAGAGATTGTTGGCTATGGAGCGTCGCATGGCTCGTGATCCGGAGCTCAGACAGAAGTATATTGAGTTCATGAGAGAATATGAACAATTAGGACACATGTCTGTGTCAAATTTGGATTGGCGTTCGGTGGAGCACTACTTTCTCCCGCATCATGCGGTATTGAAGCCATCAACTGGCAAGCTGCGTACGGTGTTTGATGGTTCTGCGCAGACTTCTACGGGCGTATCCTTGAACCAGTGCTTGCATTCTGGTCTCAAGTTGGTCAAGGACCTTTGTGACGTCATTACCAGCTTCCGACGACATAAGGTTGTCTTTGTGGCCGATATAAAAATGATGTTCAGGCAGATGATTATCCACCCTGATGACCGTCGCTTCCAGCTGATCCGTCGGAGAGAGAATCCTCGAGATCCTATGGTCGTCTACGAGCTCAATACCAATACGTAAGGGCTAAGGTCGAGCCCCTACTTGGCAATACGTTCTCTTTGGGAGCTCTCAGACCGCGAAGGCTTACGTTTCCCACGAGCCTCTGCCATCCTGAAGGACGATATTTACGTGGATGTCATTTGTTCGGGCGCCTCCACAGCGGACGAGGCGATCCTCTTGCGGGACAAATTGATAGGTATTTTGGCCTCCGCTGATTATGAGTTGCGCAAACGGATTTCCAACTCACCAGCGCTTTTGGAAGGCTTACCCGAGGATCATCAGCAAGATCCACATTTATTTGAGATTGTTGACAATCCCGACATGATGGCTGTTCTCGGCGTTCAGTACAGACCAGTCCAAGACATGTTTACGAATAACGTAGACTTGAAATTGCCTTGTTCTTGGACTAAACGTCTCGTGTTGTCTACTGTCGCCAGAACCTTTGATCTAAACGGTTGGATTTGTCCTGTCATATTATGGGGAAAATGCTTCTTGCAGAAGCTTTGGACAGCAGGATTGACCTGGGACGAACCTCAACGCGGTACTCTTGTTGAGGAATGGACGTCTTTTGTATCCTCACTTCCTGCCGTCAACGAGATCTCCTTGCCTCGTCCCATCCTCCCTCCCGGGAAGTACAAGGCAATTCTTCACGGGTTTTGTGATGCTTCGAAACGTGGTCACGCGGCCGTGGTGTACTTGCGTACAGTCAGTGCCTCAGGTCAGGTGAGGGTTTCCCTGATCATGGCGAAGAGCAAGGTTGCACGCCTTCGAACATCTCTGACCATTCCGAAATTGGAGCTCTCGGGAGCAGCACTACTCGTGCGATTGTTGAATCACGTGTCTAGTACTTTAGGTAAATCAATTGGTATTAATGGGACCTACGCCTGGACAGACAGCCAAATTGTTCTTTGTTGGTTGAAGGCGTCTGTCCACACTTTGGAAGTATTTGTCGCTAATCGCGTTTCCCAAATACAAAAATCTGAAGTCAAGCTTGTTTGGAGACACGTGCCAGGTGAGCTCAACCCCGCTGATTGTGCCTCGCGCGGATGCTTGACGCTTAGTTTGATAGGTCATTCGCTGTGGTGGGGTCCGGAATGGTTGAGTCGACCAGAAATTGATTGGCCTTGAACGCCAGTCTTGAATACTTCCAATTTGCCGGGTCTGCGAACACTCGCTCTTGAGAAGGTAGAATGCGCCTTCGACCCCGATTTTTTGTTAAATCGCTACAGCTCCCTTGACAAGTTGTAAGGTGTTACTGCTTGGACAAAGCGTTTTGTTTTTAATTTTAAGCACCCACAACAGATACGACTGACACCGTTTCTTTCACCACAGGAACGACAGGAGTCCCTCACCTTTTGGATTCGTTCTGTGCATTTGGCGCATTTTGAGAAGGAGATTGCTATCCTTAAGTCAGGGAAATCGAAATTATCGGGCGCTGTATCTAAATTGAACCCCTTTTTGGACGACACGGGTCTCTTGCACGTTGGAGGGCGTCTCAAGAACGCCAACCTTCCTTACATGGCACGCCGACCCCTTCTACTATCCAAGGACGGTCATTCGGTACGTTTGTTGGTAACTGACCGTCACCTCAAAAATTCGCATGCTGGTTGTAATGCTCTGTTGGCCATTTTGCAACGCGAGTTTTGGATTTTGTCTGCCCGAAGAATAATTCGGAGTGTAGTCTTTCGCTGCATCCCTTGCTATAAGCTCAAGGCTTCTACCATGCAGCCCTTGATGGGAGACTTACCGCAGATCGCGTAACAGAGAGCAGGACGTTTGACGGTGTTGGCACGGACTTTGCTGGTCCCTTTTTAGTGAAAACTTCAACACTTCGAAACAGCAAGACTCTTAAGGCCTACTTGTGTGTCTTCGTTTGCCTCTCCACAAAGGCCCTTAATTTGGTACTTGTCTCCTCGCTTACGACCGAGGCGTTTGTAGCCACATTTGACAGATTTGTATCCCGCAGAGGGCTGCCTTCCTTGATCCGTTCTGATTGCGGCACTAACTTTAAGGGCATCTATAATTATTTGAATGACGTAATTAATTTCCAAGGTGCATAGGGTTCCCACCAAGAACTTAGGGTCCCAAGCCAACCTCACCTGCAAGTGGTGCACCTGCCGATCAACGGACGAGGCTCTGGCAAACAAAATATCCCGATAAGCGGCAATAGGCTCGCCACCTATTACGTGGGAGCAAAACACTGGCGAAAAGTGGGCGTTTAATATGCCTCTGCCTACCCCTTCGGGGAAACAGGCGTGAGACTATGTATGTATGTATGTATGTAATTAATTTCCTTGAAACCAACAAGGCTGATATAGGCAATAGGCTTGCCCGACGTGGGATAAATTGGTTGTTTTCCCCACCAAATTGTCCACACTGGGGTGGTATATTTGAGGCCGCTGTAAAATCAGCCAAAACACACTTGCGCAGAAATATTGGTGAATCAGTCCTTACATTGAGGAACTCGCAACTGTGTTTTGTAAGATTGAGGCCGTTTTTAACTCTAGGCCATTGTGCCCGATCTCCTCAGATCCAAATGATTTGGAAGCCCTTACGCCAGGCAATTTTTTTATTGGTCGCCCACTTGTCGCCTTGCCTGAGTACCCTTATATTGATACGAGACCTAATCGTCTCTTGCGTTTTGAATTAGTACGCCAGATTACTCAGAGCTTTTGGAAACGCTGGAATTTGGAATATTTGCACATACTCCAGCAACACGTAAAGTGGACTGACAAAACCGATCCTCCCAAGATTGGTGACCTCGTTTTGATCAAGGAAGCTAACCTTCCGCCACTCAGATGGCGCAGGGGGCGCATTCTTCGTTTGGTAACTGGGACTGATGGAGTTGCCCGATTTGCTGAGGTCTTGGTAGACGGTTCAATTCTGAGGAGAGCAGTTGCAACGTTGTCACTTCTACCATCTGATTAGCGGACCGGTAGGCTGGTCCGGGGCGGGTGGATGTTTGAAATAGAAATATTTTTTATGATAAGTTAAATCGATAATATCGATTTAGTAGCGTGTTACTTTGTCTATTGAAAATTTCTGACTCTGGTCACACTATGCACTGTCAAATCTTTCTCTTGAGCTTGTTCTGGAAAATTCCCTTTTGTGAACACATTGAATTTTGTGATTTGTAGAATTTAATTGGTTAATAACCTTGCAATTGTCGCAATTGAAGTTGCCCGACATAGTTGTGAGCGATTGATAAAGTTAGTGATATATTGAAAATAAACCCCTTTGCTTCTTGCTTGAAAAACTAACACGGGTTTGTCGTCTCGTGAAATATCGCCTTTTGGAAAGCACATCCTTGTAGCTTCGCGATATGTATTGTAATTAAAGTAAATTTGGAACCCTCGTGAAAGCCGCTTTCGATCTATTTCCGGCATGGTGTTAAAACTTATTGAACATTTGTAAACTTGTGTAAATTTATCCACGTCCATCGTGCTGAAGACCCTGACGCCTTGGACCCTCTGGTAGCTATAACGATTTCCTTATTATTTTGGCTAAAATTATGAGTGTAATCTTAAAGGTTTACATATGTCAGACCTTTGCCCTGGACTAAAGACTGGATGAATTAATCGCTTCCACTGCCTTCTGCATGCAACCATTCCCAGGTTTTCTAGCCCAGATTCTGAACATTAACGCTAGGACATAATTATAAATTTTTTGGCAATAATTTTTTTACTGGTATAAGAAAATGTGGTTTGCAGTGGCATTGGTATATAAAAGACGTAACAATAAAAAACTAAAAACTGTTTAGTAGTATATTATGTTTACGTTATACAGTGAAGTGCCTGCGGTTATAAGCGATATCCTCTTCAATAATTTCAATGTTCCAAGTAAATCAATAAGATTTAATCCTCCTATTTCTATTCCTCATTCCTCCTCCAACTATAAGCAAAACACGTTCATGGTGCGAGCAAGCAATTATATTAATAAAGTTTGTAAACAGTTCTCGTTAGATATATTCACAACTAAAGGCAGTTCGGTAAGAAGGCAGCTAAACCTTAAATTCTTTTGTTCACAATCTTAGTCACTTCATAACGTACTATATGAATACCTATATTTATTTAAATCTATTTTTACTGTCAATGTTGTGTGCTACATAGTGTTCTCTTAAGATCTTGTAAAATATTGTACTACTATTAGTGGTTGTTCCCGAAACGCTGAGGACCGCAATAAGTGGAGACAGATCGCGAGGATTGCATCATCTGGAGGAAATGCATCATGAAACCACGACCACTCTGCCAAGAGTGAACGACTGAGGAGGAGGACTATTAGTGGAAACCTGTAATTGGCTGTATGTTGCGTAGTTATAGTCACATACTCATTTGGCTGTAGCTGTTGGTTTTCCTTAACTAAATAAATGAATAAATAAATAACTCCTAATTTAAATGTGTATTTGAATTCAAATATCCATCTCGACAGGTAAACTCTGCCCTTACAAATATTCTGTGATCTACAATATCCTGGTAAGGGCTAATTGAATCACCGTTATGTATAACCAGTCAATAATGTGGTTTCATAGATATTTGCGTGACCAACGCCGATAATAGAACCTTACAATAATAATATCATACTAACTGAACTTAACGGCCAATTACCAAATGAAAAGCAAAAGATTTCTTTTATACTAACGCTGCCATACTTAAATACTAAAGTGCATTGGATTGTTTTTTCCTACTATCGATGGTGTATAAAACAATAGCAAACACACAAAAAGATTTTTTTTTATTTATGTTGTTCGACATTCTTTCAAGAACCAAAAGTAATGTACAATAGCGGCCTAAAACATTCTCCTGACAACTTCTGGCTAGTGCTGCGACAAATCGAAGTACCTAGATTGCTAGAATAAATCGCCGCAAAACTACTCATATGTTCATACACAGGTTATATTGTAGACCACATATGTGTCTCCATCTTTATTCAAATAAATCTGAACAGAAACTGTTTACAAAGTTGCAAACAGGAAAATATATTTACAAGAAGGTGTAACTCGAGAGTTACTCCTTCTTGCTACTAGAGGAAAATATATAATAAACAGAGACCTTTATATCAAGGGAGTTTGTTTAGACAAACGTTTTATACAAGCTTTATAGAATCTATTAGAGTCGCTTCCATAAATTATGTAAGTCACGGTTTAGGACGGATGACAAAATGTGCCATAGTTTTACGATACAACCGTGATTTCATTTACGAGTATTCCGTGATGAGACAATGCTACGAAAATCATGCGATCCTGACGTTGATTATAGATGACCCCTAAGCTGTGACGATCGAGGCAGTGTTCATGTGCTACGTTTTATTCATGCCGGTGTTAATACCTTGAACGAAGGCTCTACGTCTCACTAAATCTCGGCTTTGGTAGAACAAAGAGAGCTGGGGGCCATCTTGCTAAATACCCGTGTTTATTACAAACGAGGAAGGTCTTCGGTGATTTCAATAATGAAGTAACCTTATACAGTTTAATGACAAAATTTAATTCGAGCTCAGTAATAGACTGCACGGGTGGTTAAGTGGTTTAAACGATCGTCTCATCGACACGTCACTTTGTGTGATTATCAAATTGGTGCTACGACTCTAGGTGTTCTTTGTGCCCATTTAAGACTCAAGGCAGAAGGGGGCTTAATTAAAAAAAAATCGACCACAACAACTGTCTATTGACTAACTATTGTATGATTTTTGTGAAGAATAGCAATTTTTTGTTGTGATGACATTATTGTATACAAAAGTGATATAGTCAGTTAAAAAGCGCGTAGGATAGGTTTTACAAAAACAGTAGGACATCTCACAATGTAGGTATTAGAAGAAAACGTTAGTCAAAAAGCATAACAAGCAAAACATTATATTTTACTTGCAAATCGGTAAATTGTTCAACCACTACATAAAAGGATAAAAGCCACTACACACTTGCACCAGATCTAAACGAAAGGGTACTAAATCATACCAACACCGTAGATCTTACACCCCTTTTATGTACGAGTATAGTACATACCGCATCTCTGTACCTACGTGGTACATACAGCATACGGAAACCATTTAAAACATACTTATTATAAACTTCATGTACCTTCTTAATTCCTCTTACCCTCGTATTAAGCGGATAATACATAAAACATAAATTAACACAAAATTCTAAATATCCGAATTGGCATTTCAGCGATTTCCCTATTAGGCCATTCCTGAGAGTTTTCCTCAAGTAAGTAAAATAAGATAAGAGGCAAAATATCCTCAGGTAACAAAGACATTTTACAAAATCAGTGTTGTACATTATTCTCGTATTAGGTAAATCTGGGTCTCAATACGTAAGGCGTATCGGGAGTGTTCGTGATGGTTCGGGGGCGCTCGGCACGGGTTATATCCGCCGAAGATAAGCCGCACTTGTATCCGACCGTTGCTCAGCCCTGTTGTGCCCGATTATAGCCGCCGATATCTCTTTATGCTGCCTACTTTACCGACACGTATTTGGGAAGACCTAAGAGTGGGCGATGTGATTAAATAAATAATGATTAATAAATTCTTGAAACAAATCTAGTATCTACATATTTCAGTGGTAGTCTCCTTTACGAGCTCCGGGCGCGATTACGAAAGTTTATGATTATAGCCAGTATACCGCTAGAATTATGATGAAAATATATAATACGTCTTAATTGCGAACCAATGTGTCATTTGTTTTCAAAAGTACGAGATTAGTTATAGCTAAATTTTAAGGCAGATTCATACATATTAAATATGGATCCACAGAAGATATAAAATATATCTAGACAAAAAATTTTAAGTCATTCAATTTATTAATTTTTATTCTTCCAAATCGAAAAAGTTTTAATAGCTATTCCATGCCTGTTTTCCTTAGGTACGAAAACTCTTAAATTAACTCATCACGTCGATATCAATTAAAGCAGTCACTATAGTATTTTTGAGAGCATGGTAGTTTAAATAATCTGTACTATTAGACGTAGGTACGTATAATAGAAAACAAATACGTTCACCCAACACCATATAGTTGACTAACAACCCAACACATTATTAGTCCGCGCCAATTACACTGTCGAGTGGGTGCGCTAAATGGAGTAAACACCACAAAGATCAGCGCTGCAAGGAGGACGGAAACGTCTGTTTACATCACATGAACCGGGGATGCGAGTACGGGCAGACAAAAGGCGGGTTCACAATACAAGTGAGACGGTACAGCGCATCGCAGATGACAGAGCGTTGATAATACGCTCTCTCACAGCGGCTGTTTAGCGCACACGCGTCCGGCCCGTCCTAAAATGGCACCGCCCTTCAGACAACCTTCATTTCCTGAGTACTCCTTTAGCCAGGGCCCGAGGGACGTGATGGTAATCTTTGTTTTCCCTGTCATAATTTCGCGCAAATCTCGTTTTCGTAGTGATTACAGAATTTACTATTTGTGTATTTTTATCTGAAATTGGTTTATAATAAAAAAAATATACAAAACATAAATACTTCTTATTTCAGTCTTGGTAAAGTTACGGAGGCTTTACAAGGATAAAATTGAAATAACAGTTTTTTTACTCTATCAAACGACAAAAATTCTTCATCATGTCAATAAGGAAAATAAGCAACTCCAAATTAGCAAACGATACTTCAACAAAATTATGTACGCAAAAATATTATATAATTGATATGAAAATTGATATAGAGCAGTTAGGTCCCTTGATTAAAATAAACGAATATATTAAGAATATTAATAAATTTAATTATGTAAACAATTCCCACAAATTCTATTTATTCTAAAAATGTCATCTAACTAAACATCACGTGCGCACATTCTACTTGCAACAATTCAAAAACAACATTCGACAATCTAAGACCAACTAGCCAGTACTATCTTGCACGTCGAACTGTTTTGTTGCAACAACAATGGGTAGCAACGTCGCTTGTAGCCGACGAGTATCGAGACAACAGGATCGCGAGTGCCACTGTCACGCGTCGCACTCCAATGAACAAAGCGACAAAACGTGAACACAGCACAACAGCCAACAAACCGTGTCAAAGAACGAACGGACCAACGGCTTATCGACGAAAATACTTTTATTTGCCATCGATGACACTCGAACAATGGAATGAAACTATTTATTCTTGTTATATTCTCTTAACTGGAAACAAGTAAAGGGATCTCTATAAGTACTTGCTTTTATTATTTTATTAGCAGCTGTCCGCGTTTCACTTCCGTTGTGTGTGGAGTATGAAATCAGTGGAATAACATGTTTTTCGTTTTAGATATAAATGAACAGAAACTTAATTTAACTACTTCTAAAATTACTTAATTGAAAAATACTTGACTAAGCTTGAAAGATGAAATTTGTACACATGAACTTTGGACTACCTTTTTTTTTTTCCGAGGTGAAAAATCCCTTCGGATCTCCGACTCTTGGGGGAAATAAGAGCCGGAGTATGTGGTGTTTCCACTAAAAACCACCTCGACTTCCGCCATGTACCCGTGTGTCGGAGGGTGGGGCATCACCAAAGCACTCGTCGCCACCCTCCGACGGGTATTGGTCCGCCAGATGGTCAGGCGGGCCCCGAACAAAACCCCCTTGGCGACGGATTAAGGTGTTGGACTCAGCCGCCAAAACGCCCAGCGGCCGCAGAGGATAGGGAGGACGGCAACGCAACACCGCATCTCCTCTTCCTCTGCGGCCCCACCGCGACGCATCGAATAGTGCGCCCCCATTTGGTCGCGGGAGATAGGGCGCGCGGCAACGCAACACCGACACGCCTCTCCTCCCGCGACCGCACCCGACTGCGAGGGACAGACAGAACTGTCCCCCGCACCCGCACCGTTGGACGCATCCTGCGCAGGCCCCTCCAAACCCACGCGGAGCGTCCCCTCCTGGATCCCTCTTAGCTTCACCGCGGGTGACCAATCCACGGTTACTGAGCCCCTCCACCACGACAAGGTGGAGATCCCACGGGGGGGAACTTTGGACTACCTAAGCCCAAATTTTAAAGCAGAAAGAAAACTTAAAAATATTTCATTTGTAATATTTTCATAATAATATTTATATCAGTATTTTTTTTAATTTTTGCCTAGCAGGTAGATCCCATAGATACTAAATTCATGACAGAAAGGGAGACATACTACCTACGCCTCATGGTGAAGATAATTCACGTTATACAGATATTTAGAACAAAGGAAATAACAGGCGAAAGGACCTTATATTCCTGGGAGTCCCAGAATCTGAGAAGGAGGACTGCCGCTTGCTGGTCATGGACATCCTCAAAACCAAGATGTCTCTGAAGGATGTCGGCGACACTTCCATCACCAATTGTCACAGGCTCGGGGCACCCAGCAAAGAGCATCACAGGCCTATTCTGGTAAGATTTTCCCGAATTGATCTCAGGACAGCTGTATGGAGGGCGAAGACGGCTTTAAAGGGCTCGAAAATTTCGGTCAAAGAGTTCTTGACCAAAGCCAGACAGTCGTTATTCGTTAAGGCTCGACAGCATTTTGGGATGCGCTCCTGCTGGACTCTGGATGGGACTATCGTCGTCAAGGCTCCGGATGGAAAGCGCAGTAAGATTACATCCTCCCACGAACTGCAGCAGTTGATGTCTGTGCATCCAAAGGTGACGGGCGACGATTCTTCTGCGTCCAAGAAGATACCGGCCGGCGCCGGTAATGTAAAAACTGTGCCACGCAAAATTTAACTGTTTTGGTTTGTGTGATGTTTGTAACAGTTCACGTTATGCTGTATATGTTTGTACTTATATTTACTTTTGTGTGGGTGACTCATTATTCTCATTTATTTAACTTTGGATTGATGAATCAAACTTTTACCCGCAGTTTAAAATGTTAAATGTATTCACATTCACTTATTTTCACTTCACACTTATTTTGTTTATCTGTCAGAAACGTCATTATAATGCCATACGTCAAAATATTATTTCTCCCATAAGTCCATGATTTCTCCATGCAACGTTCCATTTCACATTATTATTGCTGTGTAAAATATATGTACTGGGTGAATATTTCCAACATAAAATGTTTTAAATAAAAATTGAAACAGTTTAACTGTTTCAATATTTATTTTATGGTATCTCTATGTTAACTTTCTTATTTAGTTAGACCTTCTTTTTTGCAAAGATTTCTAAAGTTAATTTCATTAGGTTGCGTTTAGTGATTTGCTTGACTTGATATTACTTGTTTGTGTTTTATAATGTAGTATTGTAGTTTTTTGCTTGCTGTCATATGCGTTTAGTTTCACCTAACATTTCTTTTTTAACGTGTCGGTACAGGTACAAGCAATCTTATTTACTGTTGAATTTTAGTGATTACTTTGGTATAACTTTCCATATCAAATATTTTTTTTTGTGTGTAAGCTGGCAGGTGGTACAGAGATAAATAGCTTTGTACTTGGGTACATAAATTTCTTCAGTTTTCTTCTTATCTTAAATTTGTTTTTAATTGTGTATATAATATATATTATTTTTAATATTAGTTTATATATTTATAATAGTATTCATATTTAGTATCTTTTATTATTTTGGCAAATGAGTTCTGATGATGATATATCGTT
Source organism: Euclidia mi (assembly GCA_944739405.2). Classification (NCBI taxonomy): domain Eukaryota; kingdom Metazoa; phylum Arthropoda; class Insecta; order Lepidoptera; family Erebidae; genus Euclidia; species Euclidia mi. The sequence continues at coordinate 90,018,792 of OX123182.2, forward strand.
TTGTTCTGCCAATGAATCATTTAATGAGAGTTTTTGTTCGGTGCCCGATAGAACTGTTGGCGAATTTGTGCGTGACACATTTAACGTTAAATCAAATCAGTCGCTCAATTTTATTGTGTGTCATTTAAACGCTCAAAGCGTGCCAAGCCACTATAGCGACCTGTTAGAAGCCTTCAGTAATGTCAATGTTCACGCTGTTCTGATCTCCGAGACTTGGTTTAAGCCACAGCTGCTCTCCACTACTTATCCTCTGCCTGGATTTATTCTTATCCGGAATGATCGGGTTGACAGGAGGGGTGGTGGTGTTGCAATCTACATTCGTAGCGACTTTCCTTTCAAAATTGTTGCTACATCTTCTACCTCCTTCACCTCGATGGAATATCTCTTTTTGGAGGTTACTGTCAAGGGTGTAAAAACTATTTTGGGTGTTGTCTATTGTCCCCCAGCTGTTGACTACTTCTCCAGTTTCGAAGCGATTCTGGAATCTTTATGGTCGGAATATACACATCACATAATAATGGGTGACTTTAATACCGATCTCCTCACTCCCCACTCTCCTCGTTCACGTAAGCTCCTCCAAATTATTGAATCAGCCAGTCTTCATAATTCACCACTTCAAGCCACTCACCAAAACAACAATGGGGAAGACACCTGGCTTGATTTAATCCTTACTTCCAACCCTTCCCTTATATCCTGTCATGGCCAATATCCTGCTCCCGGTTTATCCCACCATGACCTCATATTCCTGTCGTATATCCTCAAACCACACAAACCCAAGCCTAAAGTGTTGCACTTGCGTAACTTTGCTGGGATGGATGTAAATAAGTTGGTAGAAGATGCTTCTCATGTTAATTGGGAGCCTTTGCTGTCGGCTGGCCCTATAGATGACAAGGTTTATATCTTCAATAATGTATTAGTCAACTTGTATAATGTCCATGCCCCAGTTAGAAGGGTTAAATTGAAACGCCCTCCAGCCCCGTGGATGACCATAGGGGTAAGAATGGCAATGAGACGCAGGGACCGAGCATTCCGAAAATATAAAAGAGATCGTTCGGACGACAATTGGGTCTCTTTCAAAGCTGCAAGGAATCGGTGTGACCAGATGGTACGTAACGCCAAACGCCGCCATATTCTTGAAAACATTGTCGCCAGCTCTCCAGCTGCTACTTGGAAGTTCCTTGGAACTCTTGGCATCGGCATACAGCAGCAATTCGACCTTCCGAATAATATCGGCTTGGATGATATTAATTGTCATTTCACCACTACTCCTTCAATTTGTCATCTAACCCGGAATCGGACGGTCGAATACGTGGCAAATTTGCACCAGGTTAACATAGATCCATTTCAGTTTTCTCCAGTTGCACCAGATGAGATCAAGAAGATTATCCTGTCCATCAAAACAAAGGCTGTGGGATACGATGGCATTGGTCGACAAATGGTCATGCCAATTTTAGACCAACTCCTACCTGCAGTATCCCACATTATTAACTTTTCCTTAAATTCTTGTGTCTTTCCCTCCTTATGGCGTAAAGCCTTTATCCGACCCTTACCTAAGATCCCCAATCCGTCATTATCTAGCCACTTCCGTCCCATTTCCATACTTCCATACCTCTCCAAAGTGCTGGAAGCCTGTGTCCATAAACAATTATCTCACTTTATACATGTCAACAATTTTTTAAGTCCTCTTCAGTCAGGGTTTAGGCCAGGACACAGCACTACCTCTGCCCTGTTAAAAGTGACTGGCGATATTAGGGCGGGCGTTGAGGATTCCAAGGTTACTGTCTTAGTCTTGGTTGACTTTTCGAACGCATTTAATAACGTCAGTCGTGACTGACGATGGGAGAGGATGGATAGGAGAATATCGTGATATTCTCCTATCCATCCTCTCCCATCTTATGGTCTCATCTGATGCATTGGATTGGTTTTCCTCTTATCTTCGGGAGCGTCAGCAGGCGGTTCGCATTGATGAATCATTATCATCTTGGCGAGTTCTCGACTCTGGCGTTCCACAGGGCGGTATTTTATCTCCTCTTCTTTTTGCTCTTTTCATTAATGTTCTGACCCATGACCTTCGGTGTACGTATCGTTTGTATGCTGATGACTTGCAGTTATACTCTCAGGCCACGGTAGATAATCTAACTGCTGCCATTGACGCTGTGAACAATTATTTGACCGCTATTAAACATTGGTCCGATAGCTTTGGACTTCATGTCAACCCTTCTAAATGCCAGGCTATTATTATAGGAAGTAATCGCATGATGAGCAGAGTTAAGGCACTATCTCTTCCATCGATTTTATTTGATGGAACTGTAATAAAGGTAACTTCGGGTGTCAAAAACCTAGGATTGCATATCGACGAATCTCTTAGTTGGCAAGCTCAAGTCACGAATGTGAGTAAGCGAATTACTGGGTCCCTGCGAACTCTCTATCGCTTAAGACATTTTATTCCCGTCAAGACAAAGGTAACGCTGGTGTAAACTTTACTCTTCCCGGTCATCGATTATGGTGATGTTTGTTATCTCGACCTGAATGCAGACCTTCTCGATAAACCTGACCGTCTTCTCAATAACTGCATTCGATTTATTTTTAATCTTCGCAAGTATGACCATGTGTCTGCTTTTCGTTCCGAACTTCGCTGGTTGCCCATTCGTCAGCGCCGAAGGTTGCGCACTCTCACGACTCTTTTTTCTCTTCTTCATTCTCCAAGTCCTCCCGTATACTTAATGTCTAATATTCAATTCTTAAGCTCGAATCATTCAAAAGATCTTCGCTCTTCTAACAATCTCTTACTTTCATGCCCTTCACACACGTCTGGCCTTGTCCACTCTTCCTTTTCTGTGCAATCAGTTCATTTTTGGAATTCCCTGCCTCTGGAGATCAGGATGGCTGCTAATCGTTGGACGTTCAAGGTTAAGGCACGCGAGCATATTCGCAAAGACTTATTGGCACAATCATCATAATTTTTCACATCAACAAAACTGTATATGTATATGTATGTATATATTATATATATTTTTATATGTATAGGTGATTATATATGTGATTTAAATATATATTTATCTTGAATGTATATATGTAGCCATATTGTATAAAATATGTATGTATTGTATATTATCATATTTATGTTACTTGTCATATACAAATATTAAGCTCCTTAAACTAATTTGTACACCTACCACAATTATCTCTGTATCACCCTATGGTTGACTGGGAGAAAATGGCTCGATGGCATTAAGTCCGCCATTGTACTTACATTGTGTATTGTACATAAAGTTTAAATAAATAAATAAATAAATTTATTCGTTTTAAAGATATAACAGAGAGATAGATAGACAGATAAAGACATTTAAACCGAATGATCTAGAAACTACATTATCATTTAAATGTAATATCTTCAAAACCAATATATCGCGGTAGAACCCGTTAACCGAAGTTTCATTTCAACCAAAATCCAAATATAATATTTACAAAAGCAGATGATAGTCTGAAAGAAACTTAAGAATAATTTATAAGCTTCTTTAGAATGCATAATTGTATTTTGTGGTAACTTCAGTCTTACAAAATACAAAAGTCTATATAATAGATTTAATAGTTTAAGTTAGGTTTGTTGAAAAGTACTGTCAGTCGGATGATAATATTCTAAAAGTATAATTAAACTCAGGTAATTATGGCAAGTTATCACTGATTGTAAGCTGACAGTATCTATATTGTATTGACTGTATCGTCGAGCTTCAAACTAACATCACCCAACTGCTATGTGCCGCACACGAATTGCATTAACCAAACGATGTACACGTACAGTTCAAGTAAAATGAAATCAAAAACTGCAAGTTAAATCACACAGTTGCGAGCTATTTGCACTGTACTAGTTTCAATTTGAATAAGCTGTAACGTTAGTCTTTATTCTCAAGTAACGTGGTGACGCCTATCGCGTAGGTACCAAGCAAGTTTATGTTGCATATATAGCAAGTTGCCTCTCGTGGGAAAAGAGAAACATGTATGTAGACACTGAGCCTAGAGCTCCTGCCTCGCTAGCAAGCTTTTAAACCTATGTAGTACTGTGTTCACTCTAGAGATAAGCTGTGAATAGTTGTCACGTTGGCAATAATAACGAACACAGAAAAGGGTTATAGAATCATCACAACTTGAACTTTTGGATTAAACAGGGATTTCTTGGTGCCTTTTGTCTAAAAAAATTGACGTAAAGTAAATGTGTATTTCTGTCTCGAACAAACTAACATCGAGACTGCATCGCAGATCCATTAAGCACCCACCTCTCTCTAAAAGTTGCAAAATTCTCCCGAAAGATCACGACTCCGTAGTCAATTCTTAAAATACTGCCACACCAACAATTTCCTCTGGTATGATATTACGTAACATGCCATATACTTGTACGGGTAAAAGGTACGGAAGACCGCCCGTATATATTCATTTGAAAGGTGTGAATTCTAATACCTTGGATATTCCATTTTATAAAAATCGGGTCCGTCTTTATATAGTTCGCCGGTTTGGGTATTTTATCGATATACGATATTTACTTATGATACCTTATACTACTTAGGGATATTTACTGTGGCCCTTTTTCAATATTATAAACTCGCGAAAGTAGGTTTCGCGAAAATATTCGTGTTTTTCAACTGCCGATTGATGTAATCGTTTTTTGAAGATAAAAGAAGAATATTATGAGCAGCGATACATTAATTCGGTCCTCAATCGCATAATTATTTTGCAAATATCAGTTAAGGCGCTGACATCCGCTATTGAGTTGAGCTGCTGCTGTCACTGTCGGATTGTATACATAAAAAAAGAACCGCGACGACGACGGGACGTTCAGAACTTTTTACAAACCATCGAATAAATTAATTACTTAAAAATAAATTGACTAGTAAAAAATAAAAAACAACCAAGTTCTGTATTAAATTTATATATTAAATTTTACCAACGCACGTTGATAAGTAATACAGATATTTTTGTTGGAAGATCATTTTAAGAGGTTAGTTTACTATTTTTTGTATCGAGAAAACTTTTCAAAAACGTGTTTTGAATGCAACAGGGTTCTCAAAAATATGTTCAAGATCATTATAAATTTTTCCGCCGTCACAATCTTTACAGATTTAGCAAAAGAAATGTTTGAGACAAGCCTATTTGGCTGTTGTCAGCGTCTTAACTTCTTTCAATTACGCTTATATTTGAGAGTATGAAAACAATGTATATGCTTTATCGTAGCAATATTCCATGACGGTATTATTACGAACTAAATAGGATGTATTTTAACATGAAACAAATTTAAGTCTTCGCACATCCAATTGTCTGACGAAGATACACGAAAAGCGCTGCTTCATACCGCAGATATTTGGTTTTTGCTGGTTTCACTAGTGAATGATCAATCGATTAGAAAAACCAAAAATGCAGAATTAAATACCTACAATTAATTTGTGGTTGTGTCCTTCCTAAAAATACATGTTTAGCTTGTAACATAATCTCGCGTTCATATAACACATTTCATAGTCTTACTCGCTGACAACATTATTAACCTCTTTGGCAATGTTTAAAAATGTGTAATGGCCGGTAGAACTCATTGCCGAATGTATTTTCTCTATTCAACCTAACAGTGAATAATACAAACATCTTTTATGTAGGTGGGATTCATTCCTCGCAGCTAGACACGGGAATTTCAAGAGTCTTATAAAGGTATTTTGAAGAGAGCTTGAAAGCTTAAACCCGACGCGAGTGGCTGTTAAAATAGGGAGAAATAAAGATTTCTATATATGGGTAGCTTCTATGTTAGGAAGTTATTATGTGTCGCCTGAGTGCCTCTTTCTAGTAAGTGACAATTTAGTTTTATTAGGTTTCATAACAGAGACATACATACAACATACATGAAAAATCCAATAAGATGTGTTCGCCTTTCGACATTTTACTTCTTATGTTGTCTAGTCTTGCGTGTACGAAAATCGTCAAAATACTTGTCTTGGTTTATTCTCTAAATAAAGGTTAATGACTTAAGTTAGCTTTTTTGTCGTAGTGCCTCAGTATCGACTCAACTGTGTTACATGGTCTATTGGGATAATATAGCGAGGATAAGCAAGTTTGAAAGAAAATGTTACGTGGGAAAACCATAATGATCCATTTTTTTCAGCCATAATTGGACTTAGCAGATTATATTTTCTACTACAATTTGTAAAGAATTGAAAACCTAACCTATGAAAATATTATTTAAAGATAATGTACATAATCGTTTAACATAGAATCCAATGATAATCCAGTTAAAAATGGATTAGAGTATTATGTCGATTTGTATCAAATTAAATTTCTTTCTCGAACGCAAAATTTGAAATTCCTTTTTTCGATACTGTTACTTGTACATAATATTTTCAATTTAGCAACCGTCGTTTCAATACTGTGCAGTCACGTACATAAAGAAAGATTATTAATTTTCTACGTCACACAAAACGTGCAATACGGAGCTCTCCGTTCTATTTAAGATTGCCAACTCAATAGAATTCCTAGCGACTACTGCCGCGAATTGAATACACTCAAATGAAACTACAAATGCTGTTCCCAGAAATAACATTTCGAGTAGGGTTTTAATTTAATAACCTCCTAAGACCCGGTTTTAAAATATTTTTATGCTAACTAAGACCCAACCTACATATGTACAAATTAAATATTATCTGTCAGTCCCGAGAATAAAATTCTTTTGTTTGAGTGTTTATTGAGTTATTTATTTTAAAATAATATTTATTTTATTAAGTAATGATGTTTAGACTACCATTAAATGTACAGAAAGTGTACACAGGGTCTCAGCGACTATACGGACAAAGTTTTTGGTCGGGACTGACTGACGTGAAGTATTTTGTACAGAAAAATGTACGCGGGGTCTTAGGAGGATAAAGTACGTAGTGAGGGAGCGTCGCCGACAAATGTTGACTAGGAGCAGTACTAGTAGTTACTAGTACTCGATTCTTGTGATGGCAATGTGAGGACCACCGCTCAGAGAGTATGCCCAATTATTTAGAGCACGGGTTTCTTAAGCATAATGATTTAACTTGATTAGAAGGATAATATAAACTGCACCTAACCACCTCATATTCACAGAACTATATTAATCTTTCATAAGTGCTTACTATAAGGGTATAAACGATTTATCCTTGTGCAATACGAACTAAAATATCAGTAAAATGTAGAAAATCTGCGAAATGTCCAAGACTGTTATTTTCACATTCTTAAAATAACTATTGAAATCTTTCCATGTCCACTAGCCTTATTTAAGTTGGATTTCAGATGAGGTATACTACTTGTAAGATTTAGATTTGCAGCACATTTATTTATCGGTTTAAAATGTGAGACCAACCAAAACCCTAAGACTGCAAAATTTATTAAAATTCTTACTTAATCTATCGTCGTAAAAATTATATTTAACAGTCAGCGAATAAAACAATACGCGAGTCAGCTTACACACGGCGCAATCTTGCATTCAAAGAGTTATTCCCTAGCTCTGTATAGAGGGTGTGCATAAAGAGGCTTTTATCGCGAGCGGCCGTTGAGTGCCACAGCCGACCGCAAACAAAATCCGACACACGATGAATACTGCTAAGTAGGTTAGAGATGTGATATAATCTCCAGATTTACGATACAGAAAATAATAAAATGGGCTACCGAGAGCATTATTATGTGTGAATGGATTTTGTATGGCCTTATTATGCCGACTATTTTTATATAATAGGAAATGTGTGATATATAGTTCCTGTTTACTTAAGATAAGTTTATCGGCTGTACAAGGTAGTAAACATGCTTATGATTTCATCTATCATTTTAAGATACTTGAAATCATAGACATGTTTACTATGCTGTACAGCAAGTTGTAACTTAATTTTTTATCAAAATTAAAGTTTGATACATAATGTTTATTTCTCAAAACATATAATCATAACATTACAGAGAAATACACACAAAAATCGATACAGAGATATATAATATATGACAGAGAAACATTAATAATATTTAAATTTTAACTCAAAAATCGAGCCGTTTATTTAAATAATTATTAAAGGTTGAAAAGCTACACTCTAGAACGATCAATATATTACGATAGAGAATTACAATTTCGATAACCAGACAAGCGATCTAGAGTAAATTGGGGCTTCATAAAAGATAATAAAATAGCCGTTTCAACGATGCTATCGCGGAAATGGTTCAGAATAAATAAAAAAAATATGTGTATATAAAGGAAAAGTGAAGAAAACTTTAAAACGGGTGCTACTTAGTTAACTTCCGTTTGTTTGTATTTATAGATAAATATGCATATTTGGGCGGTTATTATGTATGTTTTCACTTCTTCTTTTTATAATTCAAGATATTGTTTTTGAAAAAGATCTGTGACTGCATAATTAAAGTATAGCTCAATTAAAGAAGAAAGTTGAACTATAATTTGCTCCCTTTCTTCTCTTGGTAGCAATTAATTAATAAAATAACCCTCTGTGGCACAAAGAAACAACCAACAAAGATTCATTTCTTGCTTAGGAGAGCTTATAAACGTATACTTTTATAACATAATTTAAATACAAGTAATTTATTTCTACGGTAACCAATGCCGACAGACGTAGAACTCAACTACTCGACTTCATTCCAGTGCAATCGAGTAAATACAAAGAAAACTAAGGTACAAGTGTATCTCATTGAACCGGGCGGTTGAACTCCAAAGAGGTTTTTATCGGGGCGCTGTGTGGCACACAAGTGGCGACTCTCACAGATAAAATCTAGCTTTCCGAGTAAACACACGAGCGAAACGTGCCTTTAAAAGAACTCAGTGGCTAATACCCTTTGGCTTTGCGATTTACAGTACCTCAGTAACGTGAAGTAAAGTTGTTAGTTAAAATGTGTAGAAGAAAGTGCTTCTAATTTTATGTATGTGGGAATTTTTAATCTGTAGTCAGTAATAAGGTTAGTCTTGGGCTGCGTATTCTCTAGTGTGTACGGTTACTTCGTAAATTATGCCACTAGTTTACATCAGTGTGAATAGAAAAGGTCATTGCAATACTTTAGAGACCTTTGCTTTATGTTTTAATTAAATAAGTTAGTAAGTGAAAAGTCTGTGAGCATTTACCTTACTCACAAAGTGGTTTAGTTAAGAAAGTAAAACGCACACTTTTGGGGCAACGAATCATTAAAATATGCCCATTGTGCATTTTATTTGTATTTTTTTACCTGTGATATGATTGTGTATATGGTGTACAATAAAGAATTATCTAATCGAATCTAAAATAAAAATTTTACTAAGACATATTTTTTTACGAAATAATATATACACGTGTTGGATCATTATGAAAAGCTTGTTTTAAATTTCCGTCAACTTATTTGAAAAGCAGATTGAGCAGCGATAGCCGAGTGGAGAGACCGACAGACGGCTACTCAGAGGATCTCGGGTTCGAACCCACGGCATGCACCAATGACTTTTCGAAGTTAAGTGTAGCTTAAATTTATAATTATCGCTTTCTTATCGGTGAAGGAAAACATTGTGAGGAAACCTGCATATCTGAGAGTTCTCCATAATGTTCTCGAAAGACATGTGCAGTCTGCCAACCCGCACTTGGCCAGCGTGGTGGACTATGGCTTTACCCTTCTCACAGTAAGAAGAGGCCCGTGCACAGCAGTGGGACAGTATAAAGGGCTGATGATGATTTGCAAAGCAAAGTATAAAATAACCCGCAATGTTAAGATGAAACCATAGCAACCACTAAAAACCGATAAGTATTTTAATATACAAAATGTGTATTATCAATGTGTCCTTCCCTTTGCCCTTTCCAAAGGCAGACAGCGAAGCCACATTTAAAAAGTAAAAGCAGTATTGAGATTTATACGACATCTACGTCAGAGCTAAGTTATAATATTCTCATACCGTCGCTTTATGCACCCGCGGAATTATTACAAAGGAAATATATGAAGCCTGGAGCCTCATTTAAAAAAAAAGTACGACACAGTTTGTTGTGTCGTCTTTTTCAGACTATCATTATTAACATTTTTCCCATGACAGAAAATATGTGTTACGGTAAATATATCCAAATAGTTTTGATTCTAGATTGCAATTGCCGAGCTTCAAGTTAAGTCTTAGATGCAACCGGTATAACACTAGCGTTATAATAATATAATAATAATAATATAATAATATTCTTCCACATACACACATCACCATCAAGTCCCAAACTAAGCAGGGCTTGTACTATGGGTACTAGATAATGGATATACATACATATATACTTTTTTTTGTAAATACATACATATTATACACAGAAACACCCAGACCAAGACAAACATCCATGTTCATGCACACAAATGTTTGACTTGAGCGGGAATCGAACCCGCGACCTTCAGCTTGGCAGTCGCTTACACTCCCGCTGCGCCAACCGGTCGTCAAATAATGTATGCATTATAACGCTAGAGTTATACCGGTTGCAGGAAAATATATGTATTTTCCTTAAACAAATGACCCTTTATTCCCTCTGTTGGCAGATTAGATGTACATCATTTCAGCCCAGTCATAACCAAAGTGTATCGATATAAAATTATATTCAACATTTATACCCTTGCGTTGCATAAAATATTTCTTAAGGTTGCTCTTAAGTAACTAAAGATTACGTTTTAATACGCGTGCACCACTAATTGTATAATTTGACATTTGTATTCGATTCCTACATAAAGTTTGCGATAAGTTCCTAAGGCTACGAGATTATATAAACATTTATACCAATGGTGGTCGATGAGTTATGACGTCACGTGTGAGAGTGCTCTGTGGCACAACGTCTCTATCAGCGGTAACGTGCGTCGTAAACGCAACAACTCGCGCGATAAATTCGATCGCATTACGACCCCGTACTAGTGATGTGCACTCACGGGATATGGAAGTAAACGATATTGTGGAAATTTTATATTTTTACAGCCTGTTTATAATAATGAAGTAAATCATAACGCGCATGGCATTTAAATTAAGGTATTAACGTCAGCAAACATACTACAATACAAATGTATATAATTTAGTTAGTTATAATATAAATTACAATGAGAAGCAAATGCAATTTGATCACAGAAGAAATTTGAAAGAAACTAAGCCATTATCTTAGATAAAATATAAGTATTCAGGAAAATAGTCTTTTGCTCATTTAAATTCTGAGGAGACGTTTAACCATATACACATTACAAAGTAAAAGTACCAGGTTTACACATATGTAGAGGTGTACCAATGTATGGATGTGGGTGCCCTTATATGTGTTATCATATTAATTAGACGGTAATAAATGTTTACTCAAGGAAGAAAGGTGTTTCTATTAACATCCCGAAAGCCCGACCTTATACATATAATAACCAGTCAAGCAACAATAATTCAGTGCTGTACACAATATTTTCTAAAACAAGGTCGGACCGGCGAGCGATATTATCATAATTAGTTTTCCCGGTGATAGAGTATTATCTATAACGGATACGGCGAATATTGATAGCCGTTTATCCGGGACGGTCACGATCTCACAATCATTATTGTAAAGTGTGCCGATACAACAAAGAACAGATTCGAGCTTTTATTAATATCGGTAAATCATTAAATAAATTATATTCCGTTCCTTGGTAATTTCGCACTAAACCGACATTAATAAAGACAAAATTAATAATCTAATCTTAGTCTTCAAATGTTCATTCCGCATCGCATCAAAATCGAAACATCAAAACGTATTAAAATGAGAACCACATACAAAATTGTGCTATACTTGCAGTGGTGTATAAATTTCCAATAATGTAAATAAATTTGTAAATTATCTAAATCATTAAGTTTAGCTTAAAATTCGTCCATTGTTATATTACTGTAAACGTTTTTGTTTTCACTCTCTTTGTTTAGTTTATTTCCTATCATGAAATCTATTCGTCTATCTTTTTCTTATGTCTATGTCTAACATTACGAACATTCAAATTATACAAAGCTGAATTATCCTTTGAAATTAACCTCCTTCAAATAACACTCGTCTTACATAAGTCCCTTAATAATCCGAGAGTCCCGTTTATCCCGGGACAGAGACATCTAGTTCATATCACTCACGTGCGTGTAACTAAACAGCTCAGATACGTTGGTAATGACTGCCTCCCTACAACTACGTTTATTTTCCACAATTCGTGCCCAAGTGCGGGCCTGTGTGGCCGTACTCGAGACCAAGTGCGTATCGTAAAATCTGGTCAATGTGAATCTAGAATACACTGGCGAACTGAACGTTAGTGTAAGTGTTATTGGATGCTCGGAAACTGTAACTGGGCTGACGTTTACTGTTTCAGATTGCTCTATCCAATGGGATGTTAAGTTTGTTTTTTTTTTTTTAAAACAAGTAATCATACCCAAATAGAATCAATGTCTGCCGATTTGTTTCGTTGGCGGCCTTTTTTGTCTTTTTAGGGGATAAATAATAATATAAAAGTTATATAAATAAATTAAAAGAAAGCTGCTAAATAATATAAAAGAAACTTTCATAGCACAGTAGGTATGCTACTGTGTATGTACTAGCTTTTATTAACAAACTCTTGCAATTTTCTTGTTACTTCCCGGACCAATTCGAAATCTGTTTTTTTTTTTGTTTTTTTGTAACATAATATGTATGTCATGAACGTCGTCGTTTTCTATTCTTGGCACTACTGGCAGGTGGTGTATTATTGGTAGTTTTGAATTAATATTCAGTTTTTAGTAGTAGTAGTATATATAAAATAGGTATTTTATTTGGTTATCTTATGATTATATATATTTATATTTTAGATAATATTATTATATTTATTAAGTATATTTGCAGCCATTGATATTGATAGCATTAGTGATGATGAAAGCTTCTACTCAATATGTAGTATAGATGACAGCTTCACCAGTATACTGTCACTTGCCGACAGTCTTCATTCACAATTTTCTGATGTACCTAAAAATTTCAATGCCGTTCATATCAATGCCCAAAGCATTCCGGCACATTTCCCTGACATGCTGGCCAATCTAGACTGTAAGAACCTTCATGCTATCCTTGTTTCTGAGTCATGGCTTAAGCCCTGTCTGCCTTCTTCATTATACTCCCTACCTGGTTTTCAACTTATCAGAAATGATCGAGCGGTCGGGGGCGGTGGGGGTGTTGCCATATAACTTCGCTCACATATCCCATATACAATTGTAAGTATGTCTGCACAACCACCGCCACCAAATGCCGGTGAGCATTTATTTCTGGAAGTTGCACTAAACCACACTAAAGTCCTTCTCGGCGTTTTCTACTGTCCTTCCCTACGTATTGATTATTTTTCGACCTTTGAAACCGTATTGGTTAATCTTGTGCCTTCTTACAGTCATGTTGTCATAATGGGTGATTTTAATACTTGTCTGCTAAAAAATGATTCTCGCTCTTCTTCCCTTCTTTCTACTTCTATAGCCTGTAACTTGTCTATACTACCCTTAAGCGCAACTCATCACTTCCCTAACTCTACACCTTCTCTCCTTGATATAATCATGGTTTCCTCTAAGGAACATGTCACCATGCACGGGCAATATCCAGCAGACATGTTCTCTTACCATGATTTGATCTACATATCTTACAAAATCCGTCCACCTAAATTGAAGCGTAACGTCCTAATGCAGCGTAATTTTGGTGGCATGAACACCGATGCTCTTTGTAAAGATGTCAGTGACATTGACTGGACTCCACTTTTCAATGTTGAATCTGTTGATGAAAAGGTCAGCCTCTTTACATCTAATATCACAGATTTATATGATAAGCATGCACCAATTCGACCTATAAAAATAAAGCACCCTCCCTCACCGTGGCTCACTGATAGCATCAAACAGCTCATACACAAAAAAGCTGCAGCAAAATTTAAATACAAAATTAGGCCTGATGAACAGAATCTTCAAAAATATGTTGCGATCAGGAATCACTGCAATAGGGTGTGTAGGGACGCACAACGCCAACATATCCATAATTCTGTGAATAACGGAGATCCAGCGAAGGTCTGGAAATTTCTTAAAACCCTGGGGGTCGGCAAACCACGTCAACACACTATTCCTAATGACTTCAATTTTGATATGCTTAATCAACATTTCTCTGCCTTGTCCAATATTGATAGGACTACTAAAGAAAGCACTATAAATTATCTTTCATCCTTGCCAACCCCTAGTTATTCATCATTTGTCTTTAATCATTTCACCGATAGTGATGTTAAGAAGAACATAATGTCAATCACTTCCAACGCAGTTGGTAGCGACTGTGTCAGCCGTAATATGCTCCTTCCAATCCTCGATTTAATCCTGCCCATAATTACCCACATTCTTAATTATTCCGTATCCAGTGGTCAATTCCCATCAATGTGGAAAGATGCCCTAATAACTCCCATCCCAAAAACCCCTCATCCTTCATCCTTTTCTGACTATCGTCCTATCTCCATCTTACCATTCCTCTCCAAAGTCCTCGAACGTCTCGTCCACAGTCAAATCAACTCGTTCCTATCTAAAAATAATCTCCTTAATCCTTTCCAATCCGGTTTCCGTTCGGGTCATAGTACCGCTACAACCCTTCTAAATATTACGAATGACATAAGGGCTGGTATGGAAGGCGGACAGCTGACAATCCTAGCTCTGCTAGATTTTAGCAACGCCTTCAATACAGTGGATCAAGACGTTCTACTTAGCCGTCTTTGCTCTCTTAACATATCTCCTACTGTGAATGATTGGTTTCGTAGTTACCTGTGTGGCCGCCGACAACGTATACGCATTGAAAATTCACTTTCGTCTTGGTGTAACACTACTGTTGGTGTGCCCCAGGGTGGCGTGTTATCTCCTTTACTCTTCGCAATGTTTATAAATTCTATATCTAACAATCTTCGCTCTTCCTATCACCTTTATGCAGATGATCTCCAGATCTATACGCAGTCGCCATTCGCACAGTTATCAGATTCTATAGATACCATCAACAATGATCTTGCACAGATTAGCAGCTGGAGTAAATCCTATGGACTTAAAGTGAATCCCTCGAAAACCCAGGTTATTGTTGTTGGTAGTTCGAGAATGATAGCGAAAATCGACTGGTCACAACTTCCTGACATTATTTTTAATGGCACAGTTATTCCTATACAGGATAAAGTAAAGAATCTGGGCCTAACTATCGATTCAACCCTCTCCTGGCGCTCGCAGATCCAAGAAGTGAGTCGTAAGGTGTTTGCATCGGCAGGTTCACTAAGAAGACTTAGGAATTTTCTTCGTACAGCCACCAAAATTGCACTTGCAAACTCTCTTCTATTACCCATTATTGATTACGCAGATGTCAGCTATCCAGATCTTGCCGAAAACCAGCTTGAAAAACTTGAGCGCCTTCAAAATCTCTGTATACGATTCATATTTGGATTACGCAAATACGATCATGTCTCACAATTTCGAACACAACTCAAGTGGTTACCAATACGATATCGCCGGAATGCTCACATTCTTTCTTTGCTGTACAATATACTGTTTAACCCTTCAACTCCCTCCTATCTTAAAGGACGATTCGAATTCCTTCATGATACGCACAACCGTTATTTAAGGTCATCGGAAAATTTGAAACTGAAGATGCCAGTACATTCAACAGCTTTTTATGATAAATCTTTTTCTGTGACTGCTGTTCGGCTATGGAATGCATTACCGTTTCACATAAGGCAGGCTCAGACGGTAACAAGGTTCAAATCTCTAGTCAAGGATCACTATCTATCATTATAACATTCCTTATATAAAATTATAAGTATGTATTAAATTTTATTTATGTATGTGTATATATATATATGTATAGTTATTTATGTATGAGTAGGTATATTATTGTACTATTTATTTTATATATGTATATATTTAAAGTAAATCATAATTTACTGGTACACTGACAACTACCATTTCTTTCCTACCAATAATATCCATCCAAAGGTTGCCTGGTAGAAATCGCTGTTAGCGATAAAGCCGCCCATTGTACTATGTTTGTAAAATGATCAATTTTTAATGTCGAACTTAGTGTACAATAAAGTGTTAAATAAATAAATATGCATGGTATAGGATTGATATAATTACTACTACGATGCCTCTGACTTATACGAGTACTGGTTATTTTTACATAATATATGAATATTCGACAGAAAAACACTGTCTGTACTTTTTGCGCAGCAGAAATAAAGTGCAAACCACATAACATTTACTTTATTTGTCTATTACAACAATCGTTACATTTCATTTCCGTATAACCACGCAATGTTGCGTGCCAAGTTGATGCGAACCTTTGAAGTATAAATATTACTTTGATGGCGGGGCTTCAGTGCAAAAGGGTAGCGGTGGGTCAAGCGAAACGGATACCTACTAAAAACCTACTAAAAATAGGTTGCATAGACCACTAAGAAAATTACATAAAGCTCTTTGAGAGTCGCTATAGGGAGTCAGTACCTCTGAATAAACTAACACTAATCTAAACCATGGACAGATCAGACAGGCAGTCGCTCTGTGAAAAAGTTATTTTTATTATTATTATAGACACACGCCTGTATCCCCGAAAGGGTAGGCCCCTTTCGGGGATGTGTAAATCTACACCCACATTTTGCCATGAATTTTAAGGTACCACGTAATAGGGGGTGAGCCTATTGCCGTTACCGGGCTCATCACCAGACTCTGTGCTGCTACTTAGAATTCGGAAAAACCCAGTAACACTTTTGCCCGACCCTGGAATTGAACCCGAGACCTCCGATCAACAGTCGCTTACGCTATCCACTGGACCACGGAGGCAGGCAAAAAGTTAATATTCAGTCGAATCCGGGTACGCCAACTACGTAAGCAGTCACCGGGTTGCAACTGGGAAAGGGTGAGGAGGTTGATATGAAATCCTGTATCGCGCGAGACTTAACAATCATTCAATCTACTCACACGAGTAATGGCCATACTCGAGATAACAATTTGTAAATCACATAAAGTACTTTATTGTGTGTGGATCAATAAAGTATAGGTTTTAGACTATTGTATGATTTTAACGATAGATGAATTATTTATCTTAAAAAGGAATGCTATAGGGTCCGACCGTCCGAGTGATTATTGCAAGCTGATACCTATTTATACTTTAAAGGTGAGTTCCGGTTGCCTTTTCGTCGGTAGCAACTCTATTATTTTATTTTATTATAATAGACTCAGTACCACTCAGTTTGTTTAAAGCTTATACGTTTTTGTTCCTTAGCGCTTTCACTTAATTCTCAATTCTTTCTTAGTGAATGCACTTCTGTGAAATGTATTATTTCTGCAAGTTAAACGTACTTCTCATTGTAGCTAGCTATCATTGTAATATCTTCGCTTTAACATAAATACAAAAGAGATAAACATATTTTATTACTCTCACCTTTAAATCGCACAATATTACAAAGAACCTGCAATTTTAATATAGTCAGTACCATAATTTTCCAGCTGTAACTTACCTGATAAATGTGAAAAGTTTTTCGTGTCAAAACGCTATCAATGTGAAGCATGTTCAACAACAGCGGCATGTAGTACTTTAACCTACCCTCGTAGATGAATAGCTACGCCGTAGTAGATAGCTACGCCGTAGAGCGCTGCCTGTTTAGCCTTGCCGTTACAGATAAGGGAAATTCAAAATTTCACAGCGGAGTTAAGCTAATGAGAATAATTTTTGGAGTGCCTCACTAGCATATTAAACTTGTTGTATTCCCTAGTGTGCTCTTTAGTATAAAGTCTATTTGAATATGATTTCAGTAATGCTTAAATTAGGAACTTGCTTCCATTTTATTTTTAAATAAATGGCGGTTTTCTGTGATAGGCTTTGTATTCCTAGATGTTGTGGTTAATGGTATAAAACGTATAATTTTTTTTAGGTGTAATATTACACCCACATTTCGTCATGAATTTTTAGGTCCCACGTAATAGGGGGCGAGCCTATTGCCGTACCAGACTCCGTGCTGCTACTGAGAATTTCCTAACGGAAAACCCCAATATCACTTTACCCGGGAATCGAACCAGAAACCTCCATTTTTTATTTAGACATGAAAAAATGTGATTGAAATGAAATAAATTTGATCGTAACCCCAAACCTTGTCTTGTCTTACTTGTAGCCAACTTAAAATATAATTATAGATTAAGGCCCACTTGCGTAACGTTTGATTTAAGTAACTCTTTAATTTAAATTTGTTGAACACAGCATAAAATAATTTAACTTGAAAGTATTTAGCGTCCTCTTGCACAATGACAACAACGCTAGATTTAGTTAACATTTTATGAGGTCGGTAAAGTAGTTTCTACGTTTTGTTTCATGGCATGATGACTTTTTGTTACGATTTTAACAATGTTATGCGTATGCTTTTGCATAAAACAAAACGCATTGTCATCGTCTAGCAACGAAATGACAATTGACAAATAATAACTTGAAACTTTTGAGCATTATCAATAACACAACTAGGTAGGTACATTGTTATCAGTTATATCATCATCATCATCATGTCAGCCTAGAGACGTCCACTACTGGACATAGGCCTCCCCCAAGGTTCTCCACACAGACCGATCTTGAGCCGCCCGCATCCAACCGCTTCCTGCAATCTTAACCAGATTGTCGGTCCACCTACGCCTACCCCTGCTGCGTCGTCCGGTCCAGTTATATAATTATAGATAATTCTCGTCGCTAATGACAAGTTGTCAACGTCAATGTGACTGTGAGTTCTTAAATGAAATTAGCCACTAAACAGCCGATTTTCGGTAATTCATTTTGACATTTCTTAAATCATATTAGTCGACAAATTTTTCGTTGTGCAAGACGCTAGTGGTGTTTAATATTTTTTTTCTCGTTAAATACATCTTAATTCAATTTTAGAATCGTTGTGCAAGTGGGCCTAAATATAATAAGCACACAAAAATCAATAACCTACAGAAAAAGAAATAAAGAGGTTAGGCAATTTATTTTCAAGTTGTAACCATTACAACAGTTGTGTTTATACATGAGTTTGCTGATGACTTAGATAGAAACATAATTCTCAGTCGGTTATGAAGAGGTCAAACGACAAAAAATCTTTATTAAGAAATCACATATTGTTATAATTGTGCGTAAGATGAATTATTCTAAAACATCTAGCTACACAGGATGACCTACTTGTGTGGCAGTCGTCTATAAAAAAGGTTATTTTGATTAATCGTGAAATGTTAATGTTGTGCAAATTGAGAGAGTTAACAGCGTAATAAACTTGTTTTATTAAACTGTTAATTATGTCATAGATGTGAAGCCTAAAAAGAATTAGTCAGAATGCGAGTGGGAGGAAAGTTTCTTAAAAAACGAATTTAAGTTGTATTATCTTAATTTTAGAATAGCTATGAAAGCTGAATATGAAAGTGTCGCTTTATGATAGCTAACTAGCCTGTTAGTAGCAGTACTTTGAAAGTACCCTAGCTTATCCAAATAAGCTAACAATAATTCAGAAATAGTAAGATATAAGTTAATTATGTCACCCCTTTTTCTTTTTCTCAGACAATGCTTCAAAATAACAGCCTAACTTTGCTCATCTCAACTTTTAACACATAAAAATAGCCGACAGCACACTTAACATCTTCTTGAAAATAAGATACGTTCACCGCACGAATATGAGTTAACCTGGAAGTTTTTATGAAAATAGCCTACCTTTTGTTCTAGCTTTGTGCGCGAGGCCGTTAAATACTCATAATCCGTAAGGAGCGCGTCAACATTTCAGTGCAAATACACAACTCTTGCGTACTTTATCAGAATTTTTCTTCAGCCGAGTTATAAGGTTCTACGTGAAATATGTTATTGTACTACCTTATGTGCTAAGTACATTGTCTAAGTTATAGTACTCTCACCTTGATATAGATTGTACTTGAAGAGGTATGTTGTACGTAGAGATATAGAAGCAATATTTCGGCAATAATCTTTCATACAAATTAGCGGGCACGTTACGCACGGCGTCATCAAACTTAGTTACCCTTCCATTTTCATTGTTGTAATCCCGAAGGAGGAGCCCGGAGTCCAAGAGTCTTTGATCGCCACCGGGATAGCGTTAAGATGATGATGAAGACTGTCTAGTCTTGTCGGTTGATGTAGTTCCATGTATTGGGTTCATAAAAGAGTTGTACAAATATAAAATAAAATGTTATAATGTTGGTAACATACGACCAGATTCTCCATCGTCCTAGTACTATTACTTGTTGCATCTAAGACATTTCACTTTGGATCCCAGATCCTTTTTAAATCTTATACATCATACCTAAAAACATTTAGCTAAATTGTTTTTTTTGCTAGGTGAGAATAAAGCTTCCACTCATGAACGCATCATTGCCAAAGAGAGTTTATGTCGTACGGCATTTCATACAAACAACAATTCGAAAATATTTTCTATTACCTTTTTAGACCTATGTATCCTGCGTATGTGTATGAAGTTTCATTAAAATCGGTTCATTCATTTCGAAAAATAAGGACTTGAAAGTTTGTATGGAAAGCCGTACGGCGTAAACGCTCTTAAACACAACAACAACAACAAAATAAATATTAAAACAAATACTACTAATACTCATAAGAGTCTTGCTAACACGCTAAGCAAAATTACTGCGGAATGGCTTAGAAAATATCTGGTCGACAGGAAAGTACAGAGCACAGTATTAGTTCACGGTCACGGTGTGTGAAGTGCGCAGTCACCGTAACAAAACCGTGGCGACTTCTTAATAATCACATAAACTGAAGTGAGCCAGCCCTTACTGTGGTTTTGTGGCCGCCAACGCGCCGCGCCCTAAAATAACTGGTGTCAAACCATACCAAATAAATTGTGGTACTGCTTTGTAAAGAAAGTGGTTGGGTACGGCTTACTTGTGAAATCTTCTTGACGTAAATCATA
The DNA here is from genome assembly GCA_944739405.2 of Euclidia mi. Taxonomy (NCBI): domain Eukaryota; kingdom Metazoa; phylum Arthropoda; class Insecta; order Lepidoptera; family Erebidae; genus Euclidia; species Euclidia mi. Next base: position 90,039,684 of record OX123182.2, read on the forward strand.
AAGGATACACCTACAAGTCATCACAAAAATATACTTTACATGCAATGTCATGCTTAGAAACGACTTCACGGCTCAAGGACGAACCGTTTCAGGAGTGGAACTGGAATAATGTCAAGTTTGCGGGCAAGCTCTCATAGTGTTTCATTTTCTCTTTAGTTTGGTCGCGCGGTGAAAGCTCTGTTGCGAGGTCTCTCCTTTGGAATTTGTGACTCAGTGAAGAAAGATTGAGACACTCCTCTAGAGACTTAGAAAATACTCACGAAAACGATCGCTGTATTTCTTTGAGGGCCTGTTGAAAATTACGGAGTCACGGTCACAGCACTAGTAATACATGTCCGTGACCGCGCCATGGCTGTTCACTTGTCCAGCCTCCCTTGGTAGACCCTACTCTCTCAAACTTCTATAAATGATACCGTGAATTTTCACGGTGTGTGGATAAGGACGCTAAGAAGAGAAATAAAAACCTCGTTTTAAAGTTCGCCGTGAAAGTTGTAGTCATCATCCTACTAGCGTTATCCCAGTTTCTATCTGGGGTCCGCTTTCTAGTCTAACCGGATGTGGCTGAATATTAGCTTTGAAAGTAAAGTTATAGTAGTAGGGCTATGTGTATTTTAATAGGGTCTAGCTTTATAACCACAATATTCGTATTGTTTTCTTGCGAAACAAGATATTCGAGTTTTTTTTGAAAAGTTATACATGCGTATTTATAATGCTATATAAGTAAATGACAGTGCTGATTGGTTGATATCATACTTTCGTTTTACAAATTATTGGTATAATTTTATGTGCCATTTATCCGTTTTTATTATTAATTAATTGTTCTCAAAATATTTTTTCTGTCACTTTGCACTTTACAATCTTCAATCACTTTATAAAAAAATCAAAACAGAGTTGTTATATAGAATAAAACAAATGCACATGCATACATATATTAATACGGTCGTTATGCACATAACTCACGTCGAAAACGTAAAATCAAAATGCCACAACCTACACAAAGGTAACAAGTTGTACATTTTAAACACGCTAATTACAGTCATCTAAACACAATGAAACATGAAAACACAATTTTACTATTTCTATTGGGTATATTATGCTAAAGACTGGGATTCAGATACTGTCTTAAATAAAACTAGCAGTTTTATTTCCGCGATATTATCAAATAATATAATAAAATTGTCCTCCACGCTGTAAGGAAACAAATTTTGTTGGAGCTAGGAAGTTTATCTAAAAGATTTAAAAGGTCCTTCTCTTTATTTTTTGGAGATGTATGTAGAATAATTTTGGATTCTTGTATAGCTTCAGAAAAGATACAGATGGTTTTCGTAGGATTAGGAACGGTGTAGTTGGGATGCTACTTACAACAAGTTGCAGTTGCATTCAAATCGCCTCATACCAGTTATTACTGGACAAAAGCGCCTCGGGGTTGCAACCTAATTGTAAATGTGGACCATATAATATAAGTTTACAGATATTAGAATACTGAAGCAATATGATCCATGATGTTTCTCTATGTTATAACATTTAAAACTATAGTCTACGGTTAAACTGTTTTTGTTTTCATATAAACTCAGTGTTATAGAAATCCATTTTATAATTAGGTATTATAGAAAATTGTATGCATTTAATAGTCCCATGTTGGGCGCCATTTAAATTAAAGATATTGAACATTTATATTTGCCTTATTCTGGCAGCATATGTCCAAGTAACTTTTGGAAATTAGTGATTTGATTTTATTTTAATGAAATTTAGCACGGAAAGCAAACTGTTTATACGGAAAAGTATGCACAATTATTTATTTGTTCATTACATTAGGAACAATGCAGGCTGTAAATTGTGTTATACCTATTTTATCGACATTTTGAAACACCTGTCGTGGAGCCTGATTTAATAAGATAGATAAATAGAAATAGTTAGTTTATTGCCGTCGTAGTCGCTCTGAGGAAAAGCTAATATTCAGCCAAATCCGGTTAGACTAGAAAGCGGACCCCAGATTGAAACTGGGATAACGCTAAGAGGATGATGATGAATTTGATAACTATAGGCTTCTACTCGTGCTTACAATTTACGTAATAATATTATTAACAGGATTAACACAGTTTGCCTAACCAGCGGAAGACATAAATCCATAAAACCCAAGCACCTAAGAAGCACCCGCTGTCAACGCTCGGTAAAATATAATTCATATTGCCTACAAAATAAGAACTGTTCCTGCAAATAAAAACAATTAACCACCCACGATGGATACTTCGTCAGGCCCACTGTTGCAGCATGGCTGGCGCACGCATGGCTGAGTGTGTATAGCAGATAATTGGTTAAAAGCTATTATTGAGTCTGAAAACAAATAATGACTGTTTATAGCACTTTTAAAAGAAAGTGCAGTGACATTGACAGTTTGTACATATTATTTATGATACAATGTTTGTGTGTATTTCTATCTTAAAGTAAGGATTTTTATTGTGTTATTTTTGTAAATATTGTGTTTATGCAAGATAACAATGACACTGGCGATACGGAAGTTAGTGTCAGTCAACCTACCACTTCGCTGACTGGTCTGGTGCGCTGTCCGGACTGTTCTCAGGACCGTTTTTTCAAAGGTAAGCGGGGCTTGAAAGTACATTTTGGCAAAGTACATAAATCCCAAAATGTGCTTTCTGGCCCTTCAATATCTTCACCACCTATATCAGGAGACAACAAGCAAATTCCTTTTTGGCAAACTCTATCTAAATTAAAACATTCGGTTCCTATAGTCAAAAGAGTTCCCCGTGGGGCAAGACCATCAGTGTCAAAAAAATTGGCTGAATGCATTGGTCTTGTCTTAAGGGAGAACTCAAAGCGGCCTGGGAACAATTATTGACTTTCTCTTATAGGATTCTACATGTTGATAAAAATCAGGCGGGCAAAAATTCATTAACATCTCAAATTAAATATAATTGTCAAATTTCGGCCAACACTTTAGAACCTAAATTCACTTCAAATAAACATTAATCTCTGTATCAATATGTGGAATCCAAATTAAGGGAAGGTGACACACGGGGCGCGTGTAGACTTTTATTCAGCAGTGATGTGGTGGCGCCTTGCTCTCCAGATACGCTTGTGGGTCTGAAAAGCAAGCATCCAGCGCCCATGGCTGCCCAGTTTAATGTTACTACGGCGCAGCGTAACGTAGCGAGCTCATGGTTCTAACATAAAACCGTGGTGAAAGTTTGCAGTGGATAAAATCCCTAAGTATATAGCATGAAGTTACATAAATATTTAAACTGGTCGCAAAATTATCAACTATTTATATAATTTTGTTTGTAGTCTATACTTCTACATAAACCCGTATATACTAAATACCTAAAAATCGGGTCAGCCACTTAGGCCGGTGTTCACCGACACTTTAACAGTTGTTTAAATTTGGACCAACTGTTTAGTTAAATTTCATATTCACCAGATATTATCCGTCAGTTTAAGTGCTAAATCGAGCGGTTATTTTAATCCAACCACGCAGCAATGTTAAACGCGTTTAACCATTCTGTCAAATCAATCTGACAGTGCATGCACAGTACTTGGTACGCATCTCACCCCATGTGAAAATGCGCGCCCAGAACTAGATATGCAAGTTACATGCCATTCATAACACAGTTGAGACTGACATAATAATAAACAATAACCCTACCAAAATATGTTGCATCTCACTAAAAAAAAAACTTTGCTGCGTTAATTAATATTCGATCGTGTCAAATAGTTGTATAATTAAACGTCATTTGATGTTGTGACCGTAAAATTTTATTTGGCAATGTTATATTACTCATTAATTTAAGTCAAGAACGTTATATTTACTAACCGTCACCCAAACGGCACCAGTGAACAGAAAAAAAAGATCCCTGTTTATCAAGTTGTTTGTTGAACTTTTAACCGTTGGTTTTTGGATCACCGGTTATATCATTGTCGGTGATACTTGGCAACAAAGACCCAAGTTCACCCAAACAGTAAGAGATGCTTTCGTATTTATTATATGAACACAAATGCTGTTTCGCCGAAAGAGATACATACATACATAAACTCACGCCTGTTTTCCCGATGGGGTAGGCAGAGACACATTAATCGCCCACTTTTCGCCAGTGTTTTGATCCCACGTAATAGTTGGCGAGCCTATTGCGATCGAAAAAGATAAAGATATTTTATTGTGCAAATATGGGTTACATTTTTGGTGACACTTAAAGTTAAAATGTACAAGTTCAGCCATATCTTGCCAGTTGACATGCAAAAATAACATAAGGAAAAAAAGAAATATAATACATCCATCAAACCAATTACACAATTTTAAAAGTAAACAACAATTAAATTAGTAAATAATTTGCAGTGCCATTAACATTGAGTCTATAAAAAGTAATTTACATTTTATATATCAAAAGAATGAGATACAAGAAAATAAAACCAAATTGGTTAGATACCAAGATGGATGTCAACTAAAACTTACTTCTGATAAAAAAATTGTAATATTGTAATATGCTTTATCTGCTAAGAATTTTCGTAAAGTTTTTTTTAATAACATAGTGTTAAGTAATTGCCAAGATTGAGGTATTTTATTATATATGATCGGTGCCATACAGAAGACACTTTTGCGCATAAGTGCTGTCCTAGAAGTATGGAGACACATCCTACTATTGTTGCGTCTTTACAAACATTGCCACTTCCAACACATATAGGCATGGCAAAATTAAAATATTGTGATTTTTAAACAACGGTTCACAGCTGTCTGTAGTTCTAAGATGGAACATAGATCTTATACACCTTTCTTGTGCTTTAAAAGCAGTTTCTTTTTAGCTTGAGTTTGCCCAGAATATGATTCCATATCGCAAATGAGACTCGACAATGCCATAGTAGGCAGTGAGAAGTGCATCGGTGTTTATAATGGACGACAAGGAGTATAACTCATAAGCTGATTTACTTAACATTTTGCAGAGTATATCGATATGCACTTTCCAATTTAACTTATTATCTATTTCTAAACCTAAGAATCTTGTATTTTAGTAGAGCCCGAAGAAATACAACACAAGTTGCACGCGAAGTTATTCAATTTATTTAGTATGATAATTGAGAGCGAACTCTTCTAATAATACTGAAGTAATGTTATTAAAACAAGCGCATTCCACCGTCAACAATTGTACATATCAAAGCCGTCAATCAAGCCGTGATGGAGGAAGAGGAATCAACTACAAACGAAGTTGTGTACCGATGAGTTGACTCCAAATGTTATGGAGCACTGGGAAATGTAATCATCGTGTGTGTCACCATATTCTTTATGAAACATTGTTCAGCTTGTTTTTCAGTGTCAAACTGAGAAATCTCGCTAATGTGTAATGCAACTTTTAATTAATTTTAAATGGCATCGTTGGCATTTAAATTTAGAATCACAGAACATTTTTAAATGTCACCTGTGAAAAACTTTTTGTTTTGTGGAATGGATTGAAATAAGTATGTATCACAATTATGTTTCGTTATAGAAGTCATCATAGCATTCGTTGACTCTTTTGCTTTGCACAGCTACATGGTTACGTGATTTATTTGGTGTATGTTTTTTTTTAATCATACGGGTATCTAGAATTAAAAAATAAACCACTATCCATTGCTAATCGTATACTTTAAAATTAAATGATAATATAAATAAAGAATGCACTTGTGAACGGATTAAGGCACAACTTTCCTCGTATTCCAACTAAGTTGGAGCTAAGCTTAATAATTGTTGTGCTAGTGGAGAGTCGTGACCAAAACCCGATTAATGTGTTTCAAACGTTTGCGAAAAGTATAATCGACTAGAGTATTTAAAAAGACCTGATAGTGTTATAAAAATGATCCTTATATGATTTTGCATACTCTTATGTGGATCATTTTTAGATAGCCAATAGAGCTATAAATGTAAGGAGTTTATAATTGACAAAAAAATTCAAGAGATTTAATACATCAATCTTGACGCTCTTTATATAAATCGCAAACTATATCTTACATGCGAGGTACTAATTATGACGCTTCGGTCGTTGCGATAGTAATACACGATATCGAACGCTCGCATGTACTTCAATTGATGAATAAGCGGTCTTATAAGTTAATACTATAACTGTTGCTTTACCTATCCATTATGTTAGCAAAGGCCAAACAAGCCTCACAAACGTTATCTTTATATGACACCGCAATAACAGCTGACCTCATTCTAGATAGAATATGTTATGAAAACCATGTATATGTATTTTCATGCCGAGCGTAGGCAGAATACATCGGTTGCAATATACCCTCTGCGTGAAACAAAGCAGTACAAAGCCAATTATTGGACGGCAGCTTAGGTTACCTAAATTCCGTTCGGTATTGGGGCAAAGCAAGTAAATGAAAATATACGAGTTCTCGTTAGTATTGCGGGTTCGGTCAAAGTTGGCTGTTTCGTTTTATTAGTCCGATATACGTATTGATGTGGATAGTGAGTCAAAGTTAGTTATTCGGTATTTTGGACAATAAATTGCCTTAAAATATAGATGCAGATTTCTGATGATATACCGTACAAGTTTATTTAATAGCAGTGTAAGATGAAATAAGTTATAATTATTAATTTTATGCAATTTATTCATGTCATGCTTTTTACCTGAAGGTGCCTCATCATATAACATTATAGCGAACTCTTTACGATTTATACTGAGACATATTCCACCAATGACATACAGTATCATCTCAACTCTTTATTGAATGTTGTTTCTACGAAAGCATTTGTTACCAACAAGCTATTTTCTTCTCCGTAGTCACTATTTCTCGACTTCGTAAAAATAAAAGTATGTAAATGTTGAAATAAAATATGGGTATCATTTAAGCTATCGCCAATTTAATTAGTTTTGTGTTTCTTAAATAATAGGGTTTGTCGGCAAATAGTAGATTTGTCACCAAAATATAGTCACCAAACTATATGAAATCAATTCCACAATAAATTACCCTTTTTTTATCTTTTTTTTGACTTTTGGTGGAAACCAAAACAATTTACGGGCTGGGCCCCTAAAGGGGCTCCCTCCAGGGACAGTGTGGTGACTCCCCGACGAGAAGCGCTGAGACTACCCACTAAAACCACCATGGTGTTCCTCTATCCGATCCCATTGAATGGCGGGGTCACGGGATCTACATTAGCATAACTGCCGCGACCCCGCCTGAGCTGGCCCACCGAAGTAGGCCCCGTCCCTCGCATGCATCCATCTGCATCCATCATAATTGTCCTCATACATCCTCTTTCATACTACGAGCGGAAAAAAACGACGTAGTCTACTAACGCTACGAGAGGCGCACGTGGAACACGTGCGCCGCCTCTCGGGCCTAGCGGACGGCGGTGGCAGTCAAAAACAGGCCCGCCGCCCGCTGGCGTGTACTCACGGTGGCCGGTGATCGTTGAGCGCCCTCCGGCGATGACGCCCGGTTCTGCGGGTGGAGACAGGTCGCGAGGGCTCCCTATCCCGCTCCCCCGCCTCCTTGATCGACATCACCGTCTCACAAAAGGAGGCGGCGGCGTCCCAACACATCTCGCTCCGGACCATGGAACGAATCAAGGTCCGAAGCGAGAGTTCGACCACTCCTATCGCCGCGACTAGGTCCCGGGGCTGCGATGCCCAAGCAAGGCATTCCGCCAAGGTGTGCAGCGCCGTGTCCTCTACTGGGTCACGGCGATCTCCGCAGTGGTGACATCCGGGCGTCTCCTCCCGGCCAATGCGGTGCAGGAACCGGCCAAAACAACCATGACCGGACTCTGGCGGCCCATGTCCCAGGGCGGACATCTGGCGAGGAGGGTCGCGGCTTCGAAGGAGACCGTGCGGTAGCCACAAATTATCCTGACGGCCATGGCGCGCTGCGGTGCGCGAAGCGCCCGAACGTTACGGGCCGTCAGATTCTCGGCCCAGATGGGACACCCGTATAGGGCCATCGACCGCACGACTCCCTCATATAGCCTCCGGCAAGAGGCTTTCGGCCCCCCTAGGTTTGGCAGCAGCCTTGACAAAGCGGCCGCCGCCCCCAGGAGTCTAGGTGCCAAACGCTCAAAATGCCGGTGAAAGTCCCATCGGCTGTCGAGAACGAGCCCAAGGTACTTCAAGCTCGTCCCGATGCCGATGCGGACCCCTCCTACCATTATGTTGGCCCCCGCAGGTAGCCTGTTCCGAGGCCTATGAAACGAAATGGCCTCGAATTTCGACAGGGCCACCTCAAGGCCCAACTGCCGGATGTGACTCACTACGTGTGCAACCCCAGCTGTCGCCAGGATGGCCGCCGCCCGGTGCGTCTTACCCTTGGCTGTGACCAACGTATCGTCGGCATAACAGACTATGCCGACGCCGTGGAGCAGCGCACCCCGCAGCACATAGTCGTTGCCGATGATTCCACAGGAGTGGACCAAGAACCGACCCCTGTGGAACACCACACGACATCTCTCGCCGACTCCAACCGTCGTGAACTTGGTATACCACATCCTCTCGTGTAGGTATGCTCCGACTATTTGGCGGAGGTACGTCGGCACTCGATGGTAGACGAATGCCGACTTGATGACGCTCCAAGGCAAGGTGTTAAACGCGTTAGCGATGTCCAGCGACACCGCCAGAACCACCTCGCCCCGGGATACTGCGTTCTCCGCCAGGCTCCTCACAATCGTGGAGCGCCCTCGGCGGAAACCGAATTGGTTGTCCGCCAAGTTCGGGCCCACGCTCGACAGATGCTGGACGAGGCGCTCGGCAACTATGTGCTCGAGCATCTTCGCAACCTCGTCCAGCAATACGATGGGCCGGTAGGCAGACGGACTGTCAGCCGGGCGCTCCTCCTTCTTGATTAGGACCAGCTTGCCCGTCTTCCAAAGACGAGGAAACCGGCCCTCTGCCATACATTTGGTGAAGAGCCCTATAAGGTCGGGGCTTGAACTCGGCTATGACCAGGGCCCACGCTCGGCCTGGAATACCGTCGGGCCCTGGGGCGGTGTTTTTCATACGGACCACCGCCGCTCGAAGCTCGACCCGGGTCACGTCGGGAACCGCGTCGTCGTCTACGGTCACGCTGGCTGTCGTGGGAGAGGGAGCCATCGGCGGGGGAGGGTGCTCCGCCCTTGAAAGGAACAGAGCGGTAACGACAGCCTCGACTGCTTGCGGCTGGAGACTCCGGGTGAGCGGGGGCGCCCAGGGGCGAAGTTTTCCCCTGACCATAAGGTATGGACGTCCCCAAGGGTCACGCTCCAGAGTCTGCAGCAGCTCTTGGCGGGCCTGATCTTTGGCTTGCGCAATCTCGGCTTTTAGTCGTTCTCTGGCCGCTCTGTACCCCTCGTATAGCTCCGCCTCCCTGAGCTCTGAGTCGGGAGTGCGACGACGCCTTCTCCGAATACGGGCATACTGGCGCCGCGCAGCCACACAGAGGTGGTGCAGTCGCGCGATGTTGTCTGATCATTAGTACACCCGACGCCTCGGTGAGTGGTTGAGCACTCTTGGCATCGCCGCATCACAGACATTAGTCATGGCCCTCTGGAACCACTCGGCCTCCGTTCCGACGTCCTGAGACCCGGACGGTGTTTGTGTCCAGGTCTGAACGATGGCGGCCTCCAAGAGGGCCTCCCGACTCATGCTCTTCAATGCCCAGCGTGGACTGCCCCTAATCAGGGCCCGCTGTACCGGCGCGTCGAGGATTTCAGTTTCAGCGGAGACGTTGAACCTAATGTATTTATTTATTTATTTATTTATTGGACTTCATACACATAATATACATGTATCGGCGGACGTAATGCCTGAGGCATTCTCTAACAGTCTACCTTGGGGTGATGCAGAGATATATGAAGTAGGTGCAAGCTGAAGTGTTAGGGACTAACATAGCATTATTTATATATACAAATCAATAACTACATACTAATTACATATAATACATATACACAATAGTAAATACTATAAAATATAAACCTACATATATACGTAAAAAAAAAATATATATATATGAATATATATAAATAAATAAATTTAAATAATATAAAATTGAATAGAGATATCAATTCTGCGATGATCCTGAAAGTTCGGAGTGTAAGAGCTCTCGTACTTTCGATTTGAATGTGTGTCTGCTGGTGACCGTCCTGATCTCTAGAGGGAGGGTGTTCCACAGAAGAACAGATTTCACGGGAAAAGATGAGTGAATGAAGTCAGAGCTGTGTGAAGGACATAGGAGGAGTAGATTATTAGAGGAGCGTAGAGTTCTATTATGACTGGAATGCAGATATTGAAAATGAGAAGTTAGATAGGAAGGTGTGTTAGGAGACATGAGAATAGAGTAGAGTGTAGTGAGAGCGCGCATACTACGGCGTTGACGAATGGGTAACCACTTCAAACGAGAACGATAAGCAGACACATGGTCATACTTGCGAAGGTTAAAAATAAATCGAATGCAGTTATTTAGAAGACGGTCAAGTTTATTGAGAAGGTCTGCATTCAGGTCGAAATAACACAAATCACCATAGTCGATTACAGGGAAAATTAAGGTGTGCACAAGCATTATCTTAGTTTTGGATGGTAAAAAGTTCTTCAGGCGATACAGAGCACGAAGGGTACCAATGACTTTTTGGCTAACATTAGTTACCTGAGCGCGCCAATTTAAATTTGTGTCAATATGTAAACCTAGATCTTTGACCGCTGGACAATACTCGATAACAGAACCGTTGAATATTATAGGTGGCAAAGCAGTTTTGTCTAATTTGCTCAACATTCTTTGGCTGCCCACAATTATAGCCTGACACTTGGTTGGATTTATCGTCAAACCGAAAGAGTTAGACCAATTACGTAAGTACTCTAGATCCCTATTAACAGTGTCAATGGCAGACGATATAATGTATCTGTGGTCCGACAACGTCTTCGCCTCCTCGACGACACGCCAGCCTCGGACACGGCGCGCAAGAGCGGGGCTCGCGAACATGACGTCCACGACGGACCCGCCCCGCTGACCCACACATGTGTGCACAGTGCTCCAATTGAGGACAAGTAGGCCGTTCTCAACGGCCCACTGCTCCAGCAACTCGCCCTTCGCGGCCTTGGAACGGCCGCGGAACCCCAAGCCGAAGCCTTGGCATTGAGGTCCCCAGCGACAAGGACAGCGCGGGGTCGGCTACGAGTGACGATGACGCATAGTTCAAGCAGATACGCTTCGAAGTCGGCGAGAGGCCCGGTCGGGGAGAAATATCCTCCCACTACAACCGTTTCCCCAATTTGTGCTGCGACGTACCCCCTCCCTCGGGTGATGTTCCCGATGGGAGGGGTGCCGGCGGCGGCCCTGGCGATAATGGCCACCAAGCCATCAAGGTCCCCAGCCCAATCATCTCTGGGGAGGACGAAATACGGCTCGGCGGCAATGGCGACGTTGATAGACCACCACGCCATGCTCTGGAGCAACAGGTCCTGAGCTCTGGCGCAGTGGTTCAAATTCGATTGAAGGAGGCGGAAGGCGGCAGACATTATTAAGTCTCCATCGCACCATCCGCCCCACTCGCCGTTTCGGCATTGCTATTGTTGGGCGCTTGGCCAGCTTTCTGCTGCGTCTTCCTAGGCGTGGCGCAGGATTTCGCGCCTATCCGGTGCTCGGCTGACTTGTCCGCGGCCGCACACAAGACGCAGAGCTGTGGGGCCTCACAATCGCCGGCCTTGTGTCCAGGTTTGCCGCACTGGAAGCATAGGCCGCTGCAGTCCACTGATGAGGTACACCTCACGCCCACGTGTCTGGCTGTGAGGCACCTGTAGCAGCGCAGCGGCCTAGACTCTAAGAGGCGCACCTGCGCCGATACCCAGCCGACTAGTACGCGGCGATCGTCGGCTAGCTTTTTTGCTGTCGCCACGGGACAGCTTACCACCGCTGCCCCCATGCCAGCGCGGTCTGGGCAGATTGGACCACAACGGACCGACTCTGCGGGGCATCCCCCGGCCTTGGCGATGGCGGCCCGGACTTCATTCGCAACGACACTGTCATCCAGGCCCATGATGCGTAATTCAGCGCATTTTTGGGGCCTGGAGACGCGGACGTCTTCTGCAGGCAGCGCTTGGCGTAGACTATTGCCAAGCTTGTCAGCCTGCTCAGCGCTGCCCGCTCCGGGCACCTCGATGAGTGGGGCTCCAGCCTGCGTCGTTTTGCAGCGCAAACCCGTCGTTATGCCCAGCTCAGCTGGGTTTATTGTATCCCGCGCCTTACGGAGAAGCTCCGCGTAGGTTGTCCCTCGCTCCAATGCCGCTGGCTGCAGTATCAGTACGACTGCAGTGGAGCTTGGGGTGCGGAGCTTGCGGGCCGCCTTCTTGGCATTCTTTTTGGCCTTGCGCCTAGTTTTAGCCGCCTTTTTTCTCTGGCCGACGGTCTCCCACCCATCGGCTTGAGGCGCGGTAGTCACCGTGAGGGTCTGAGGCCCGGTAACGGCCGCCACGCCCGCTTGGGGTGAAGGATCACTGCCAGCAGGCTCGGCTTGAGGGGCTTTTTTCGTGTCCTTTTTTGCCCGGGCCTGAGAAGCAGGCACCTCCAGCCGCGCAGGTCGAGTCAACGACTCATGATCAGCGACCTGTCTCGGGGTGGTTGCCATGGCCGCGTAAGACGTAGACGGCTGCGGCTGAGATTGCGGCACCGCTAGTCCCCGGCGGTCCTCTGCCAGCGGTGGCCTAAAGGCCTTCGCCTCCAACGCTGAGAGGCTCCTCCTCATCTCAGCCATCTCTTGGCGCAGAGAAGTCACCAACTTTGCCAAGGCCTTGTCCGTTGGCTCCGTGCGCTTCTCGACCGCGGTACAGAGCTCCTCATGTTGGCGCCGAAGCGCGGCGATCTCGGCTGACAGGCGGGTATTCTCCGCCTGCAGCTTTTTTGTTTCTTTGGTGGCGGTGCGCTCCAAAAGCATCATCGTTAGCTCGCGCATTGAAGCCACAGCCGTCCTCAGGGAGTTTTAGGAGGTCTCCTTTAGACCCTTTGACTGTCTGGAGACCAAGTGTATGGCCTCCAAGGCGACCTCAATGCGCGAGCGAATCGATGCGGCAAGTAAGTTCTCTGCTTCCGGTTCCGCCGCTGAGGACTCGGAACGGCGACTGGCAGTCGCACGAGCACTGCGGGTTACGATGCACCGTTCCTCTTCGGAGGCGCGCTCCTCGCTCTCTATGCGCCGTTTTTCAGCGGCAAGTTCGGCTCGTGCCTTGCCTAGCCCCATGTACTTGCCGTGCGTTGGCGGAAGACCACGCCTCGCTGTCGCTACCTTAGGCGCAACTGGTAGAGATTCGTCACTAGAGGGCTCTGACCCCGAGTGATGCCGTTTCCGGACAGCTTTATCGGGGTTGTCGCTTGGTATCACCAAGCTCATTACTGAGCTATCTGATTCAGACAGCTCTAGGGCAGGTTCCTTTTGCGCTTCTTCGCGCTTATCTTCTTCTGATCTCGCATTACTGGACGTGCGAGATCGGGTTTTGTCAACCGACTTCGGTTTAAGGGGGTGGGTTGCTTGAGGTATATTTTCCATAGTATTCCCACGAGTGCGGTAGAAACAAAAAGTCGACCCGCTATACCTGGGCAAGCCTCATACCTACAGGGTGGCGGCTGATGCCCTGAGGGGGCCGCACTAAGGACTGACCTACCCGCCAGCCATGCATCCTCTCGCCGTGCGGCAGCAGCTTAGGATTGGAGGATTTTTTATAGTGCTTACCTTGCACGCGGTCCGGGCGACCAAGCCAAGACCTTCGGTCCCGTAAACAGCCGCGAGACTTGACCACAGACACTACGTACGGGATTACGAGTTTTAGACAGTTGTCAACGGGGGTGGTAGTGGAAGGAGAGAAAAGAAGCACGAAAGTCAAAACAAATTAAAAAATTAAAACAAAATATAAATAGACAAAATAATAATAAGAAATTAAAACAAAACAAAACGAAATTTAAAAGAAAACAAGATTTCCGAAGACGAAAAGAAGAAAAGAAGGACCCCGTTGACTGCTTGGTGGTAGAGTAAGTACACACCAAGCCTGCCAAGGTCCCGTCCTGAGTCCTCTCTGATCAGCAGAGGGGTACCAGGAGGGACGAAATCAGAGCCCACGAGGGGCACTGTTGGACGGACGGTGCAGCTCTCCAAAGAGCGCCTCTGTGTCCGCTGTAACTTTTTATTGAGGTTTTCTCCCTCGCGGCTTGAAGACCCGCGGGTAGGGACGGTGCTCACCGCCCTTTTTAACGCGCTGGCTGGACGGTAGCCGGGGTACGACTAGCCGCCCGTCCTCTTTCTCAGAGATTAGCCACAAGCAACGATTCCCCTCAAAAGGGCCTGCCTATCTACCCCATCCTATCTAACCCCTACACTCAACCCACAACCCTAACCCCTTCCTTAAGGAATCGCTGCCTGTGTTGCCCGGGGTGCACCGGCCCGGTGACTGCTCTTTCATCCGACAGAAGGAATAGCAGCCACACAGGCACGCGGGGAGGTTCTCTGATCCGCACCCCACAGTAAATCACCTAAAATCATGGTGATATGGGGTCTAGTACCAAATAAATGTTTTTGTATGTATTAGGTTAGGTAGGTTTGTCCTAATAAGTATTTAAGCAAACTTATTTAAAGAGATCACCAATACCGAAGTTGACGAAATACTAAGTTGACGGAGCCCTGCTTCGCAGGGCTCCTATTTTTGGATTAAGGATCACAAGAGAACCTAACATAACCTACTTACTTGAGTAACAGTCTCACCTAACCTTACGGGCTTTCGTTGATTTATTTGGTGACAGATCTACCATTCGGAGCACAAAGTTATTATTTAAGTAATACAACTATTATTATAAGAACGAAGTTTATATTCATCTAATGCACTACAATTTTATTGGTAATCTATATCTTATTTTACACATTTATTAACATTAATTTGATATTTCATACTTGGGAACACTTTTTGTTTATCTGAGAACGAAAATATTTCGCGGCGATAGATTTATTTATTAGGTGATACAGCTTGATGACAAATATAAATTTTGTTGACAAGAAATATAGTCCCCAAAAGATATTCTTTATAAAATCGACGAA
Organism: Euclidia mi; assembly: GCA_944739405.2. NCBI lineage: Eukaryota > Metazoa > Arthropoda > Insecta > Lepidoptera > Erebidae > Euclidia > Euclidia mi. The sequence goes on from OX123182.2 coordinate 90,054,712, forward strand.
TTTCTTTTTTTGTTAGTATTCAGACTTCTCTGCTGGTAAAAGAACATAATAGAATACCAACATTCAATTTCCTTATAATATAGGAATTGTATTCCTACAGTATAAATAAAGGAACGTGGTTTAGCTAAAGTTTCTCGGAAAAGTTCTTTTGAAGACCGAGCTTCTAGATTCATTCTTGGCAAAATCCATCGAAACGTTATGCAAACAACATTCAAAGTACATCAGAGCCAATTACTTAGTACCGACTCTCATTCTAGGCAATACAATATTAGCGTGTGCCCCGCAGGTATATTAATCAATGTGCTGTTGCCGACTCTATATGAAATAGCCAAAATAGACAGTTTGTAGAATCATACTATGAATTTTACGGTTCACTGTACAATTCAGGGCAAGGGGTGTTTGAAGCGCAGGTAGTCATTTTAAATTTGACTAGCTTTCACATCGGGTGCACGTGGTTTATACTACGAGGTTGGAGAGATTATAATTATGAGGAATTATAAAATAATCTATTGAAGCCCTGTGCTTCTTTCCAGTACTCATCGTGTACATAATACTCCAACTGTAAGTAGTAGCATAATTTGAAGAATAAATCATATTGGCATTTGGCTATTTCGTCTGGCATATTATAGGCAAGTGTGAACAAGTAGATAGCAAAAAAAGATATTATATAAATAAAAAATGTGTAAGAAGTCACAAAAAAGAGTTTGAAAATTAATATAGATGTTTGCAAAACTAACCGCATATTTTTTTAAATGGTCGTAGTATGCTTTAGACTTGTTCTGTTTGCTGTAAATAAATAATGAAAATTCAAAGTAGTTAAGTATATTTAAGTATAGTATATTTAATGAAAATATACATAAATGCTGGCTCTTGGATGGAACCTTAGCCAAATAGTAATTACGACACAGCTCCGTAAATACTTGATGTACTTATATCTTCGGCTATTTAAAGCTGATATATAGTTTAACTCTTTCAAGGAATTTTCATCGTTCTGCATCAAATTCTATAGTAGTCAATCTGAAATAGATGCAATAAAACTCCTTCGCGCGATAAAAGATTGATTGACCCTACTGCTGTCTAGAATAATTACAGTTTTAGTAGATCGATATAAAGTTTTAGTTATTGTAAGCTGTACTAAAACGTCGGTGGTATAAATCCTGACTGCCGGAGAATAAAAGGAGGCACATAAAACTCAAGAAGGGAAAGGAACGGCAGGGTGTATGAGAGGAACTTATCCAAAGCGACGTAGAAAAGCGAACAAGAGTCCCAACGTCCGGCGCACCCTGGACACCTAGCACTCGGTAACGCAGAGTCTAGGTCCTCTCACCACGATGGATCAACACAATTCAAGTAGCGGCAAGTTATTAATACCGTTACAAAGAATGTATATCTTTGAAAGTACGGTCGATATTTTATTTCTAGTTTATTTTTTTTAAGGGTGCATAGGGTTCCCACCAAGAACTTAGGGTCTCAAGCCAACCTCACCTGCAAGTGGTGCACCTGCCGATCAACGGACGAGGCTCTGGCAAACAAAATATCCCGATAAGCGGCAATAGGCTCGCCACCTATTACGTGGGATCAAAACACTGGCGAAAAGTGGGCGTTTAATATGCCTCTGCCTACCCCTTCGGGGAAACAGGCGTGAGTCTATGTATGTATGTATTTATTTTTTTTTTGGGGAAAGAGTAAATCGTCGCTTAAGTACAGTGGCCGCTCACAGCTGCTCACAAACTTAAGAATAACGATACTACAGTTTTGGCGCTACAACTTTTGCATAAACCTGCATTTAGCTCTACAGACGACAAACTTGGCAGTTAAATAATAAACTTTAATGGACTTTTTGGTCATTTCAGTTTACTGTTATTATTTTATCTCCGAGCATATGATAGGACGAAAGCTTTTGAAAATTTGATAGCATCTGACGTGAGTAACGAGAAGAAGTTTTAATGAGGATAAAATTTTGGGTTTAAAAGAACGATATGGCCGCGATCTTTGTGAACTTTGAATTATACCGTAAGAAGTGAAGGGGCGCTTTCCAAAAATTTATTTTTTCATAGAAACAAATTACGCAGTTTTTTTATATTTTGATTGTATTTGATACATACAGACATTTCCGTGTGGTTGACGGCATAGAATACAAGTGTCACCACTGTCTGCCCGTGGGTGTCGTAAGAGGCGACTAAGGGATAACACGATGCAAATACCATCTTTGCGTAGAGACGTTAAACTCGACATCAAACCCTATACGACTGCTTCGTTGGTCTCGCGGCATAAATGTACGCGTGGGATCGGGAGGTCCCGGGTTCGATTCCTGGGTCGGGCAGTGTTATTGGGTTTTTCTGTCACGAAATTCTCAGTAGCAGCACGGAGTCTGGAAATGTGCCCGGTACGGCAATAGGCTCACCCCTTATTACGTGGGACTAAAGTATATCTGGCGAAAAGTGGGTTTAGAAATACACCTCTGCCTACCCCTTCGGGTATAAAAGGCGTGACGATATGTATGTATGTATGTATGATTGAAGATAAGAAAGTTGTTACGTAGGAAATAGGTACTTCGACATATTAACATTGTTTGACAATTTGTACTTCCAAACAAATAATAATAATAAATTACACTTTATTGCACACCAAAATAAAATTAGACATAACAAAGTATGTGTTAAGAGTGTAGGCATCCTATAACTTTAATGTTTAAACAGATAAATATAAGTACAGCATCCATTTTTAAATTGGATATTAATTGTTAAATTTAATAAAACTTGCACAAGGCTGTTTTAGTTAAAAAATAAAACTGTCTTTGGCCTTTGTCATTTACAAACCGATTCATATGGTTACGTAACTGTATCTATGGATGGTAGAACAAAATTTGTGTGCTACGTGGTCACCTAAATAACTTTAAACTGGATTGAAAGAGGATGATTCTACAGGTAAATTGAAATTGAAAGTCTCTTTTGGAATGCGGATTTAAAGTAGGTACATTAAACTAGAAACTAGTGACTTTCAAAGACGTTGTCGTTCTCTATGAGAATCTGTACAGTCGTAAAATATAACAGCGTTGTAGAGTGTTTGAAATTGGTGGTTCTCATGCATACTGAAACCATGCAGGCTTTAAGGGAAAATTATTCTCTCACAGAAAATCGACGTAAAAGAGAAGTTTCATACTATCATCATTCTCCTTTTGCATTAAAGATGTAGCCAAGGGTCCACTTTTTAGTTTAACCAGCTGTGATAAAATATTTGCTTTTACACAGACAAGTTTCATTCGTAGTAATTCGTGACTAATAACAACACATTACTCGTATACAATGCGTATTCACCGTATTCACAATTATGGTTAGTTCGAAATGCAGTGTTATGCATATTTTCTCTTTTATAACAGCAACTACTGGAGTCAAATTGTTCAAACGCATAGTATCATCACACGCAATCAAAATGCGGCAATCATTATGTTATTCCCCAATGAATAATGCCACCAAATGTTGGTATTTATCCGGCATTAACGGCGTAACGCCTCAGTCACGACCTACAGTGACAGGCAGCAGCGGCGAGCGATTTCGCTGTAGATGGCGCGTTTACTCCGAGGTGACATCGGTCGCTGGCCGCCTGCCGCTGTAGGTCGTGATCAGGCCGTATCGTTGGCATGTTGGTATTGTGTGCTACGCTCAAACTACGCAAATACGTTTGTTTCATCACGCGTTCAGCTAAATTACGTTGTATTAACAAACAGAATTACATGCAAAGGCCAAATTATGAGACGTGTGTTCATACTAACGCTAAAGTGCGTACACAGCTTACCGTGATCACCGTTTCACCGAAGGCATAGTGAGAGCTGTGGGTCTGACTTTCTGGAGTTCTGGGATTATGTATCTTATTTATTTTTTTTTGGCAAAAAGGATCGTCTGATCATCTGATCCTCTATCTTATAAAAAAATCATAAAGATGAAAATAACACAATAAATTGAATAATGGCAGACATTTCGTTCGACACATAGTAAGTGTATGTAACTAGATAACAAATGTACGAGCTAATACTACGGCAATGGTAATTTATGCGCATGCAAATATCAGCACATCAGTTAATATCAATTTATATCAAATATCTGCCGACAGGCCTGGCAGGATAAGGCTTTTATTCCGTGAAGTAAGGGAGAAAAATGTAGGTGAATTTTTTCATCCGTGCCCGAAAATAAGTTGGTGATAAAGCAAAATTATTTGCGCCACTCACGGTGCCAATGAGAATCTCGCGGCCGCATTGAAAGTAGATCAGCACTGCGTTGTTCGCTGAGTCAGCCCGGAGCGGATTCACTGTCTACTAGTGAAAGCGCTCGCAATTCTCTGAATGTTGCCGCCAAATTGAACCTCCTATAACCTAGATCTCTTTCAGCGGTACCTGGCGATGCAGCTATGTGGTTACGTTTTAATTTACTCTCGCTCAAGTAATGTAGCAATGCGATTCGATTACGGCTGAAGTTTAAATGCTATTAACGCTTACAATGAGCTGATAGGTACATTTTATTTGTATTAGATGTAAGGACAGTGTTTTGATATTGTAATGTTTTTTTTCTCCAATCTTACTATTATTGTAAGGAAATAATATAGTGGTTGAACGTTCTATTACAAATCCACTTCATAATTAGCGGTTTTACACCGAAATGCGTGCAACAGCTAGTATACATATTTTCTAATTTTTATGTTCTGGAAGTACTTTATTTTGTTTCTAAAAACATAGAAGTCGAATTATATAACGAATAATACGGATATTATTTTTAAAATCGATTACGCGGATCGTTCTATGTTAATATTTTCGGTATACATGCCTACTGATCAAGTGGTTAACCTAGTAGAATTTACTAGTTGTATGAGTAAAATAATAGCTATCTCAGAGAATAGTGGCACTGAATCCGTGTTTATACTCGGGGACTTCAATGCGCATCCCGGTGAACGTTTCGCGAGTGAGTTACTAACGGTTTGTGAGGAGCAATTGTGGTCATGTGTGGACTTGGAGTTACTGCCACATGATACGTATACGTTTAGAAGTGACGCGAACGGCTCGCTCCGATGGCTAGACCACTGTATTGTAAGTAATGCAGCGAGACAATTAGTTACAAAAACATCTGTTAGGTACGATGTATACACGTCTGATCACATTCCTGTGATGATAGAATGTAATATAAATTTGATTGTTCCTAAATTACAATGTGGACCACATGTTGTCAATAAAGTTCTATGGGGTGAAAGAAATAAAAATAGTATTAATCAATATTCTAACTATTGTCATTCAAAATTAAGATGTTTAGATTTTCCCTTTGAGTTTAGAAATTGTGCCCATGGAATGTGTTCGAACCCGCATCACTACACATTGTTAAATCATATGTATGGAGAAATAATTTATGTATTACAAAATGGTGCAGTGCTCTCGTACGTTGGTTGTGAGAAGCGACAAAATAAAAGATATATACCAGGTTGGAATAAATATGTTCGTGACGCACACAGGGAGGCCCGACTATGGTATCAAACTTGGCTTTTACACGACAAGCCTAGGAGTGGTTACGTATATAAGAATATGTGTAGATCTAGAATAATATTTAAAAACAAATTAAAATATTGTCAAGAAAATGAACATCAAATAAAAATGGACATACTGGCGAAATCACACGCAGAGAAACAGTTTAGTACTTTTTGGAAAGCCACAAACAGTTTGAACCCAATGTCGAGTCGTCCTGTGAGTGTAGCGGGTGTGCAAGGACCGAAAAACATAGCCAATCGCTTCAAACAGCATTTCGCAATCGACTCACAGCTCAACGGAGCAACGCGCACGTTCGATGCTGAGAGGAGCGTGTCCGGCGATGCTGCTGTCAGCTTCACTGCTAAAGAGGTTAGATCTGTAATAGCGGGCATGAAAAGAGGTAAGTCGCCTGGCCACGATGGTCTCAGCATCGACCACCTGAAACATGCGGGTGTACATCTACCGCGTGTACTGGCTATGTTTTTTAGTCTGTGCATGAGTCACAGCTACCTGCCCGATGACTTAATGTTTACAACGGTAGTGCCTATTGTCAAGGATAAAACCGGCGATGTCTCTGACATCTCAAACTATAGGCCTATATCTTTGGCAACTGTCATAGCCAAGGTGCTGGACAGTCTGCTCGATGCACAACTGTCTAAGCATATCAAATTACATGACAGTCAATTCGGATTTAGACCAGGACTCTCTACGGAGTTAGCGATTATGTGCCTTAAGCAGACTGTTCAGTACTATACTGACAGAAAAACACCTGTAATAGCCTGTTTTTTAGACCTCTCTAGGGCATTTGACCTTGTTAATTATAATATTTTATGGCAAAAATTACAACAGGAAACTACCTTGCCAAATGAAATTATATCTTTATTTAAATTTTGGTATAATAACCAACGTAATAGTGTAAAATGGGCGAGCACGTACTCCGAGGTATATAGCATGGAGTGCGGCGTGAGGCAAGGCGGTTTAAGCTCACCGCGGCTATTTAATTTGTATGTGAATCAGCTGATCGTTGAGCTCAGCAACGCGAATGTCGGATGCTATGTTGATGGCGTTTGTATTAATAACATTAGTTACGCTGACGACATGGTGTTGCTGAGCCCATCGGTCGGTGCCATGAAAAAGCTTTTATCGATGTGTGAGAAATATGCGGTGGCTCAGGGACTCAGGTACAATGTTAAGAAGAGCGAAATTATGGTTTTTAAGGCTGGTGCCATAGGGTATAATGTCCTACCTGAAATATTGCTTTCCGGCTCACCTCTTCATAGAGTAAGTAGTTTCAAATACCTGGGTCACTGGGTCACCGAAGATTTAAAAGACAACAGGGACATAGATAGGGAGCGTAGGTCGCTGTCTGTGCGTTGTAACATGCTGGCCCGCAGATTTGCGCGATGTACAGAACCGGTAAAACTTACACTTTTCAGGGCATTTTGTCAATCGTTCTACACGTGCAGTCTGTGGACCCGATATGGTGGGCGTGTATACAGAGATCTACGTGTTCAGTACAATAATGCACTCAGGATATTGCTGGGGCTGCCGTGGCGTTGTAGTGCGTCGAACATGTTCACAGAGAAGCATATAGATAGCTTTACAGCCATCATACGCAAACGGTGTGCCTCGCTACTCGCGCGCGTCCGCGCCACTACCAGCAGTATCTTGAGTGTGTTCATTGATAAATGGGAGTCCCCAATGCTGCGACATTGGCAGGAACTCCACACTAGCATTTAATTCTTATAAATAGAAAAAATTACTAACCATAGTATGTAAGATTATTGTTACTAACCATATATGGGCTTGCCTGAAATAAACGTTTTTATTATTATTATTATTCTCTTTATTTTAACATTCTCTCATAAATTATATTTTACATTTTTATGTGATTTAGAAAAAATGATATAAAAATATAAAATAAAATTACGGGGCTCACCGGTATCGGGTTCAGGGACCAAGTTACCGGTGGTTAGGGCTCCAGAGAGAGGAACCTCCTGACGATACGAGCCGTGGCCAGCAATACTGCCTTCTGTATAGAGGACTTAATCCAACCGTCTAACGCGAGCCTCTTGAGGTGGTGATCGAGGCTCTTGGCAATGAGACCATTAACTGACACGACTATCGGTACAATGATCGCCGAGTCCACATCCCACATGTCGACAATCTCGTGAGCCAAATCCAAATATTTTATTTGTTTATCTTTCTCGGCTTTCACGAGATTCTCGTCATGGGGAATGGTGACTTCGATGATCATTGCAAGGCGCTTAGATCGATCTATCACTACTATATCTGGCTTGTTAGCCACAATAGTTCTATCAGTAATGATAGATCGATCCCAATACATGGTGGCACGACCATTTTCAAGAACTGGGTCGGGCACATACCTGTAGTACGGTATCTCAGAGTCTACAAGATTGTACTTTAAGGCAAGTTGCTGATGGATGATCCTAGCTACTTGGTTGTGCCTGTGCAAATATTCGCCGTTGGCAAGACGAGAACAACCAGATACTATATGTCTGAGAGATTCACCAGGCTGGTGACATGCCCGACATATGTCAACCGTCCCATCCCTCAGGATATACTTCCGGTAGTTATTCGTCATGACAACCTCGTCCATAATCGCAAAGACAAAACCTTCTGTTTCGGCGAACAGATCGCCAAAACGTAGCCAGGACACAGAAGCTGGTAAGTCTACATCGGGTCCATGCAGGGCCCGATAAAAACGTCCATGCAGCTCTTTACCTTTCCATACCTCCTTGCGCTCCTCAACACCAAGTACGGCAGGTTTGCGCCAGTTCTCCTTAGCCAGACCCAACGGGGTAAGCCCGTTGTCCACAGTGACCACATCACGGTGGACACCCGCGTCAGTGCTGAGAAAATATTCCCTGAGATTGCACACCTCGCGGTTATGGAGGGTCTTGGCACTTAAGAAGCCGCGACCCCCGCACTTCCGCGGGATGTACAATCTCATTACTGATGACCGCGGGTGATGCATCCGGTATGTAGTCAATAGACAACGGACTTTTCTATCCAAGGCTTCAAGTTCTGTTTGAGTCCATCTAAGTATGCCGAAGGAGTACATTAAGACTGGCATGGCCCAACCGTTACAGGCGCGCACCCTGTTACCGCCTGATAAAAAACTATTTAAGATTTTTCTCAGACGGCCAAAGAAGCGCTCCTGCAACGCCTGTTTCATGCCAGCCTCATCAATACCTAGTGCCTGCGACATACCTAGATATTTGTAGGTTTCGGTTGCAGATAGAGATCTAAGTTGTGTGAAATCTGATAGTTCTATACCATCAGATTCCACAATCCTGCCCTTCTTTACATGCAAGACCGCACATTTATCTACACCGAACTCCATCTTGATAGACTTACTAAAGTTTTCAGTTACCTTTATTAACTCTGTCAACTGGAGGTCAGAGGAGGCAAATAGTTTTAAGTCATCCATGAAAAGAAGGTGAGATATTACTTGACCTCTGCTGTGCAACCGATAGCCTAGCCCCGAATTCTCGAGCAAAGTGCTAAGAGGATTCAGTGCTAGACAAAACCATAAGGGACTCAAACTGTCACCTTGGAAGATTCCTCGTTGGATCTTTATAGGATCGCCGCATCCGAGAGTCCGTCGACATCCTGGATAGCGAAGAACCGTACTCCACTGCCCCATACACGTCTTCAGGAAAGTGCATAGAGTTGGATCCACTTTGTACAACTCCAGCACTCTCAAGAGCCATGTATGTGGCACAGAGTCGTAGGCCTTCTTATAATCTATCCAGCATGTCGCTAGATCCTTTCGGCTACGGCGAACCTGTTGGCTAATGGTCATGTCTATAAGGAGTAGCTCTTTAGTACCACGTGACCCACTTTTACATCCATTTTGAGAACTGGACATGATTTTGTTAGTATATATATGTTTGGCCAGTTTGGTTCTCAAAATGGATGTAAAAAGTTTATAGACCGTCGGTAGGCAGGTTATAGGTCTATAATTTTTTGGATCCGTGGTATTTCCTGTTTTGAAGAGCAGGTGGGTAATGCCAGTTGTTAAGAAAATTGGCAGCGTCCCTGATTCTAGAGATGATTGGAATTGGGACGCAAAACGAGCATGTGCACTACGCAGCCACTTCAACCAAAAGTTGTGCAATCCGTCCGGACCTGCCGCTTTCCAGTTTGGTAACGGACGGACTGCACAACTAACATCCGTAGCTGTAATAGCTACGGCATCCATACTAGGGATTGCTGCACATGATCGCTCGACATCCCTAAACCAACCACCCTCCGTGTGGCTAACGGGGGTCGACCAGATGCTACTCCAGAACGTATTTGTAGTTTCATCATCTGGTAGACCTCCATCATCCACACCTAGACCGGGTCGCTCCCAATTTCTATAAACCCACCTTTCATCTTTTTGGAATGTGCGATTCTGGGAATATCTGCCTATACGTTTTTTATAACGTTTGATACGATTTGCCCACGCATAAATCTTCTGCTTCAGGAAGTCGATGCGTTCTGTGACCCGCGACGTGTATTCTTGTGGCCTAATACCCGTTCCTGCAAAGGCGCGGGTCACAAAACGCATCACTCTCGGGCGAGTATTGCCCGACCTGAAGCAGATCAGCTTGCCAATGAGTGCCCTAGACTCAGCGATACGACGCTCAATCCTGCACTGCCAAGCCGGCACAGCATTATTTCGGGTAGCCATATCAATGTTCTTTTCTATCTTGACATTGGCTATCCGACATGCCGCTACAGCCGCACAGTACAGAATTGAGTGTGTATCACTGAGATTTTCACTATTGTCTAGGTATGTAGACAATAGTGAATCCAGGGCACACACCAGCGCTAAATTTTTCTTATGCGTGGGCAAACGCGGCACTCGAGGCCTATTTACTAAGGCCTCGTAACGATATTCCCTGATGGCACATTCCAAAGTACTCCTTACATTATCCATGTACTGGGCACTTACTTGTATATCCCCACCATCCACTTCTTCAACACTTTGCGGCCTTAGTGTGTCAACTATCACTGCCGTTACACGTTCACGCGTGGAAGGAGGAATGGGAGGGTTACCTTGCAAGTCCGAGCGTAGCCTCTCAAGTGCATCGTTATCCAGCAACCGACAGCGCTGGATTGCGCGCACTTGATCCGACAGTCGCTGCGCCGAAACGTTGACGGCCGGTTCCAAGTCCTGAAACAGAGGCAGCATGCGATCACGGTACGCCGTAAGGTTGGTACCACCCTCTGTAGCCACATAATATGCCCGCATGACATTCTCATTCATGGATCTAGTCCACCTCATGCGGTGCACATCACCACCGGTAGCGGGGGCCCTGTTCGAGACCGATGAGCCTCGGGGTCCTAAGCCATTCGGTGGCCGGCCTCTCCCTCGCCGGCGGACAGGTGGTGGCGACGACGGCGGGGAGAAAAACTCGTCGCTAGATGCGCTCGACGCCTCAACACTCACCGGCGATGCTGTTGCTGGTGCCGGCGGCTGTGAGGCGGAGCTGAGCGACGAGTCCGGAGGTGTTAATCGTGCTGCAGCTGCTTTCCTGGCTCTGGTCAACATTTATATTACGTTTCCTTGCCTTTATATTTGTTATTGTTTGTGTTTTTCATTTTGACATATGGTGTCATCTTCAGTATATTTATCTATAATATTATTTCTTAAATTTTATGGCTTTTATAAGTAAATCCGTATATTTTAGGTATTATAACTTCTTGTTGTGGTATAGATATATAAATTGTATCGTAAAACTGTAATATAAATTCAAATAAAAATATGCAAGAAAATTTGGTTGTTGACTTTACGGTGTTGCCAGGTATTATTATTATTATTATTATAGGGTAAATGAATAGATATACCACACATGCGTAACAATGTGATTTAATACGAGTATCTCTAAGTTTTTCCCGTAACCTACAAATAACTAAGCCCCTAAAGCCGACAACAAAGAAAGTATTTTGTTAATATGTTTGTGAGAATAGTGAATGATTTCTTAAAGAAATATCGTGTATCATGTATAGAAACTAATTGGCTATTAGGTATATTCCATTATTTGTGTTTGTATTTCTTCACGTTAGTTGCCAATATCTACAGATACGTGATGGTCACCTAGTTGAAAGTCGTGGGTTCGGTTTTCATATGACACAATTATTTATTTTAAAACAGGTGTTCATTGTCGTTCTCGTTCGTTCTTTATCTACCGTTGAAATGTTTTTTAAATCTGCCATCATAGATGTGGCTACAGTTGCCTTCAGTCAGGAGGGCAAGCTTTAGTAGTGTTTCTGTAAGCCCCAAATACCAGAGGTTCGTCCCGACGCCGATGCGAACTCCACTAACCATTATGTTGCCCCTGTAGAAAATACCAGTTCACCGTAACAACATTTAACCATAGTCATTTGCGAGACAAATCTCGATATACAATCTAGATTGGTATAGCAATACGTTCACAACTTAGATCTATTCAAAACCACTAAAGTCTACCGCTAAGTTTCCCCTCACATTAATATATTATGCCTGTTAAATTATGAAGATTCGCCACTTTTAAAGTTGGTAACGACCACGAATTTTGTCAAGAGCATTATTATCAAGAAGTTATGTATGTATGCGTTCGCAAACTGGCTCAAATAAGTTACACATGACGCTAGCGAGCACCGCTGAACACTTCGCGTCCTAACTATGCTCGCTCCTCACTAAATTCGCTGCAACTCAGTTAAACTTAAGTTCTTTCAATGTGGGAGCAGTTTGCTAACTTTCGGCCTGCAATCATGGTCCATGTAAATATACAACGTACTCTTTTGCAAGTTTCCAATGTACAAAGAATATTAAGGACTTGTTCCTAGTTTAATACTCTAGGTAGTTCCGGTGAAGTTAATGCTTTTAAAGTAAAAACGCTTCAGCACTAAAGGCAGTATTGATGTCAATCCTTTAAGCGCAACTCAACTAGTTATAGAGAGTACTTAATAGTGTTGTAGTGAGAACTACAGAATGCCTCTCAGTGTCGGCTTTGAAGTATCTGAGGAGAATGCACACAAATGGACGGTATGAACATTTCATACATCTATATGTTGACGGGAATTAGACGACATTCAACTATTCACTTTGCTGAGGACAAGATACTTCAGTGAAAAAGAATTTCAAATAATATTTTGGGCTTTTACAATGTTAAATTCTATTGAATGGAAGGTAACATTTTTTGTTTATAATAAATTAAATTGTCGAAACACAGATTCCCCTGTCATAATTTCAATTGAAATATATTAGGTAGATACATTGACACTCGGAAAATATTTTTATTAAACTTGATATATATTTTTTATTCAAAAAAAATTTATATCATCATCATCAGCCTTTAACAGTCCACTGCTGGACTAAGCCTCTCCTTTGAAAGGTGGAATTGGCCTACTATACCACGCTAGCCAAACGGGTTCGTATAGGGTTTGTATCAAGTTTTACTTCTCTTACAGTGCTGTTCTCTGAATAATATGCTCCCTCTGTCGTCTCTTACGACACCAATGGGATGATATGGGGTGGTGACATTCCGTATTCTAAATCCGTCACCACAAATAAAGATTAAAATTAGATTAATTGGTAAAACTGTCCGAAACAGGACATCCGGAACTGGTTTTGTATTATTGTTTTATGTTTGATGGTTTTGCCGATAGGAAATTCTCAGTAGCAGTACGGAGTCTGGTAATGTTCCCGGTACGGCAATAGGCTCGCCCCCTATCACGAGTACGTGGGACTAAAATGAATCTGGCGAAAAGTGGGTGTAGCAATATACCTCTGCCTACCTCTTCGGGGATATATCCGCGGGATATAGGCGTGAGACTATGTATGTATGTATGTATGTTTGAACGTTTTACTAATTGTGGACAGGATACCCATTGCTTATACATTTTTTTATAATATAATTATGCAACTGCTTCGACTGCACGGAAAGTTTTGTGGTTTAAGCGGTCCCCTCTCCATTTAACACTGCGCCGAGTGTCGTGGGTTCGATTCCCACACGGGACAAACGCTTGACTGTGTATTTCATAAGTTGTTGTTTTGATTCTTGACGTTCTTAGTATCCATTCAATGATTGTATAGAAGTAACTCGTAACCCAGAATTTAATACCAGCGTGGTTAAAGGATTAAAAATAATGCTAATATTTACAATAAAATAACAGTATATTAGCAAAGGACGTATATTAGATTACGAATCTAATACTAATATATAAAGCTGAAGAGTTTGTTTGTTTGTATGTTTGTTTGTTTTGTTGAACGCGCTAATCTCAGGAACTACTGGTCCGATTTAAATTATTATTTCAGTGTTAGATACTCCATTTATCGACGAAGGCTATAGGCTCAATAACATCACGCTATGAGCCACGGGAGCGGAGCAGTAGCTTTAAATAACGCGGGTGTAAACGCGGTCTCATCTAGTGATAGATAAAATGTATCATATAAAATCCTTGTGTTACTGACTGACTGACAGACTGACAGACAACGCACAACCAAAATAATAGGGCGCAAGAAGCTGAAATTCGGCATGTATATTCATTGGGGACCGTACGGGTGCAATAAGAAAGGATTACCCGAATTACTCACGAGATCGGGCGGCATACGCAGAAATAAAGTGTGCGAGCGTAGCTGCAGCCAACAGTGCATCCTCTAGTAACTAATAATGGTGCATGTACTACTTCAGACAATATAGAGACCCGAGGCAGTGGTTCAATAATTTATTTGCCTACGTCCAATATACTTATTTTCGTAGAGCTTTTCCATGAGCAGCCATACTGTCTTTTCTTTTCAAACTTGTCAGTTTTATCAACCCAATAAAAAGTAGCAATACTTTAAAACATATATTTATCATCTTCAAGTTCGCAAGACGACAGTCTAAGGTGACAGTAGCAAGTTTGCAACAGCGTATTGGTAGCGGGCCACTAGATGGCGCAAGTGCTCGGAGTGTCGGGAACTCTCAGCGCCGCATAAGTTTCCACTGTCAAAGGGCGAAGCTAAGGGGCCCGCGGTATATCGGAGATATAATATTAACATCCAACTACTTTGTAGATACCCGTCGCTGACAGAACTGAATAAATACATTGCAAATATAAACGATTTTAAACTTTCGCGATTATTATACATTATACAAGGTTATATAGCGGGTCTTACTCGCGATAAATAATATATTTAAGGCATAAATACCTCGGTTTTTGCCAACGTTTCGGCTGAGCTCACCAGTCCCGCCGCGACCACGGCTGAAGCAAGTCAGCCGAAACGTTGGCAAAAACCGAGGTATTTATGCCTTAAATATTTTATTTATCGCGAGTAAGACCCGCTATAATATAACCTTGTATAATTGCAAATATAGTTTGAATAGCGAATTAGAATTGAATACTTGTTAGAATGTTTTTCAGGGTAAATGAGATAGGTACGCTTGATGTGTTTAAATTACTTTATGGCTCCCTGCTATGATCCTAAATTAACGCTAGGACATATTAATTTTTTTGGCAATTCTCTACTGGTATAAGAAAATGTTGCAGTGGCATTGGTATATAAAAGACGTAACAATAAAAAACTAAAAACTGTTTAGTTGTATATTATGTTAACGTTATACAGTGAAGTGCGTGCGGTTGTAAGCGATATCCTCTTCAAGAAATAACTCATAATTTAAATGTGTATTTGAATTCAAATATCCATCTCGACAGGTAAACTCTGCCTTAACAAATACTCTGTGATCTACAATATCTTGGTAAGAGCTAATAGAATCACCGTTATGTATAACTAGTCAATGTTTTGGTTTCATAGATATTTGCGTGACCAACGCAGATAGTAGAACCTTACAATATTGAGGTTATTTCCGTAATACCATACTTACTGAACTTAACGCCCAATATCCGGAATGAAAAGCAAAAGATTGCTTTTATACTAAATATGCACTGCTATACTAAAATAATAAACTGCAATTGACTGTTTTTGTTACGATTGTTGATTATAAAACAGCAACAGATGCTTAAGAAGTATTGTGAAATGTATTAACTTAAAAACTCTTAACAAAACAAAAGGCCTATGCAAAAGCGGCCTAAAGTATTCACTGTCAAGCAACCTGTACAGCGACACATCATAGTACCTAATATAAAACGCCGTGAAACCACTAATATGATCTTACATAAGTTATATTATAGGCCAAGTATGTGTTTCCATCTTTATTCAAATAAATCTGACCAGAACCTGTGTTTACAAAAGTGCAAACAGAAAATATATTTACTAGAAGGTGTAACACGGGAGTAAGCTATCACAAACAGAGACCACTATTTAGTTTATTATTTAATTTTATTAAGGGAGTTTGTTTAGACAATATTTTATAGAATCTATTAGAGGCGCTTCCATAAATGATGTATGACAGGTTTAGGACGGATGACAAAATGTGCCATTGTTTGACGATACAATCGTGATTTCATTTATTCCATGTTGCAAGAAAGGGACAAGGCTACGAAAATCATGCGATCCTGACGTCGTTTATAGATGCCCCCTAAGCTGTGACGATCGAGGCAGTATTCGTGTGCTACGTTTTATTCATGCCGGTGTTAATAACATGAACGAAGGCTCTACTTCTCACTAAATCTCGGCTTTGGTAGAACAAAGAGAGCCAGCGGCCATCTTGCTAAATGCCCGTGTTTATTACAAATGACGGAGGTCTTCGGTGATTTTAATAATGAAGTAACGTTATACAGTTTAATGACAAAATTTCGTGCAGAGCTGAGTAGTTGACAGCAGTGGTTAAGTGGTTTAAGCGAACGTCATGTCGATCATGACTGTGCTGAGTATCGTGATGTCCCACAAGACACTTAGTGTTTTTTAATTTGTTGTTTCACTGTAGGTGTTCTTTGTGCACGTTTTATCCTTAGGGCGTAACTACTCCGACTATGGTTACTAATTGCCTGTTTATACAATTTTAAGATGAATTCAACTATAAAATCTATTATTGAATCTTTCCATTTTAATTTGAAACATTTTGTATACAAAGTGACAGCATGACTTTGTATGCGTTGCAGTGTCATATAGTAATCCTAGTAAAATCAATTTCAGGGCTGCTAGTAAATGCTGATTATGTTTCAAAGTAGGCGCAAATCAAAAATGTATAAAAAGGTCGGAAAACATTAAGATTTATAAAAAGAAAGCATAAATTATGTAAAAGAAATCAAGTGACTTGGACCTAACCGTGATATCTAGCACCAGTTTACCGTGTTAAAATGTTACGGATAAGGTTACATCTTTTACTACGGCGCCGGCGCAGCGTGGTGAACTTACGGTACGAACATAAAACCGGAGTAAAAGTTTGCAGTGGAAAACAACCCTAAGCATGTAGTATGAAGTTAGATCCATATTAAGACTGGACGCAAAATTACGAGCTATTTGTATATTTTTGTTCATAAAATCTATTCTTCTACATAAACTCGTATATACTAAATAACTAAAAACCAGGTCAGCGACTTAGTTGCCAAGCAGCAAACAGAGACGTTTCGTATTTATTATATCAACACCAAATGCTGTTCCTCCGAAAGAGCCCCAAGCAATACAACACAAGTTGCACGCGAAGTATATAAAACTTTGATTGCGGAAAGCGTAGTGGTTTAATAAGCGGTCACCAAACCGTTGCTGTTCGCCGAGTGTCGTCGATTTGATCCCCAAACGAGAGACAACTGCATGTCTGACAGAGCAACTGCTCTGTGGAAAAGCTAATATTCAGTCAAATCTAGTTAGACTAGAAAGTGGACCCCGGGTTCAGACTGGAATAACGCTAGGAGAATGAAAATGAGGTTTCGAATAACGCCGCTTTCGAAGTCTGTAAAAAAAACAGCGCATTCAAATTATTTTTGACTATAAGTAGCGTTGTTTGCAACATGCATGTAGTAAATAACTAAAAAACGTTGTAGTGCACTATAAATACATATACTAGCATTTATCATATACACTGGTATTTATTATGCATTCATAAAGACAACAGACAGTACTACTTATATAATAACTAAATACATGGGTATATCATATATAGTGATCGAAGTTGTAACTGATATCCTTACCCATAAATAGGCCCTGATCTTACACATGTACTTGAATTCAAATATCCATCTCGATAGGTAAACTCTACCTTTACAAATATTCTGTGACCTACAATATCCTGGAAAGTGTTAATACAATCACCGTTATGTGTACCCAGTCAATGCTGTGGTTTCATAGATATTTGTGTGACCAACACGGATAATAGAACCTTACAACATAGAGGTTATTACCGTAATATCATACTTACTGAACTTAACGGCCAATTACCAAATGAAAAGCAAAAGATTGCTTTTATACTAACGCTGCCGTACTTAAATACTAAAGTGCATTGGATTGTTTTTTCCAACTATCGATGGTGTATAAAACAATAGCAAACACACAATTTTTTTTATTTTTTTATTTATGTACTTCAACATTCTTTCAAGTACCAAAAGTAATATACAATAGCGGCCTAAAACATTCTCCTGACAACCTCTGGCTAGTGCTACAACAAATCGAAGTACCTAGTATGCTAGAATAAAACGCCGCAAAACTACTCATATGTTCATACACAGGTTATATTGTAGACCACCTATGTGTCTCCATCTTTATTCAAATAAATCTGAACAGAAACTGTTTTAAAAGTTGCAAACAGGAAAATATATTTACAAGAAGGTGTAACTCGAGAGTTACTCCTTCTTACTACTAGAGGAAAATGTATAATAAACAGAGACCTTTATATCAAGGGAGTTTGTTTAGACAAACATTTTATAGAATCTATTAGAGTCGCTTCCATAAATTATGTAAGTCACAGTTTAGGACGGATGACAAAATGTGCCATAGTTTGACGATACAACCGTGATTTCATTTACGAGTATTCCGTGATGAGACAAGAGACAATGCTACGAAAATCATGCGATCCTGACGTCGTTTATAGATGCCCCCTAAGCTGTGACGATCGAGGCAGCGTTCCTGTGCTACGTTTTATTCATGCCGGTGTTAATACCTTGAACGAAGGCTCTACGTCTCACAAAATCTCGGCTTTGGTAGAACAAAGAGAGCCAGCGGCCATCTTGCTAAATACCCGTCTTTATTACAAACCAGTAAGGTGTTCAGTGATTTTAATAATGAAGTAACCTTATACAGTTTAATGATAAAATTTCATTCGAGCCGAGTAATAGACTGCACGTGTGACTAAGTGGTTAAAACGATCGTCTCATCGACACGTCACTTTGTGTGATTATCAAATTGGTGCTACGACTCTAGGTGTTCTTTGTGCCCATTTTAGACTCAAGGCAGAAGGGGGCATTATTAAAAAAAATGTCGACCATGACGACTGTCTATTGACTATCTATTGTATGATTTTTGTGAAGAATAGCAACATTTTTTTTTGTGATGACATTCAACCGACTAAATCACATGACATTGTGATTTAGTCGGTTAAAAAGCGTGTAGGATAGGTTTTACAATTAAACAGTAGGTCATCTCACAATATATTAGAAGAAAACGTTAGTCAAAAAAGCATAACAAGCAAAACATTATATTTTACTTGCAAATCGGTAAATTGTTCAACCACTACATAAAAGGATAAAAGTCACTACACACGTGCACCAGATCTAAACGAAAGGGTACTAAATCGTACCAACACCGTAGATCTTACACCCCCCTTATTTATTTTACCTACCGCATCGCTGTTCGTGGTACAGACAGCATACGGAAAACTTCATGTACCATCTTAATTATTCCTCTTACTCTCGTATTAAGCGGATAATACATAAAACATAAATTAACACAAAATTCTAAATATCCGAATTGGCATTTCAGCGATTTCCCTATTAGGCCATTCCTGAGCGTTTTCCTTAAGTAAGTAAAATAAGATAAGAGGCAAAATATCCACAGGTAACAAAGACATTTTACAAAATCAGTGTTGTACATTATTCTCGTATTAGGTAAATCTGGGTCTCAATACGTCAGGCGTATCGGGAGTGTTCGGGAAGGTTCGGGGGCGCTCGGGTGCGCTCGGCACGGCTTACATCCGCCGAAGATAAGCCGCACTTGTATCCGACCGTTGCTCAGCCCTGTTGTGCCCGATTATAGCCGCCGATATCCCTTTATGCTACCTACTTTACTAACACGTATTTGAGAAGACCTATGACTGGGCGATTTGAATAAATAAATAACGATAAATAAATTCCTGAAACAAATCTAGTATCTACATATTTTAGTAGTAGTATCCTTTGCAAGCTTCGGGCGTCATTACGAAAGTTTATGATTATAGCCAGTGTACCGCTAGGATTATGATGAAAATATATAGTAAGTCTTAATTGCGAGCCAATGTGTCATTTGTTTTCAAAAGTACGAGATTAGTCATAGCTAAATTTTAAGGCAGATTCATACATATGAATCCACAGTACATATGAAATATATCTTGACAAAAAATTTAAGACATTCAATTTAGTTTTAATAGCTATTCCATTCCTGTTTTCATATCAATTAAAGCAGTCACTATAGTATTTTTGAGAGCATGGTAGTTAAAATAATCTGTACTATTAGACGAAGGTACGTATAATAGAAAACAAATACGTTCACCCAACACCATATAGTTGACTAACAAGCCAACACATTATTAGTCCGCTCCAAGTTTAAATCCAAAGCCGCGCCAATTACACTGTCGAGTGGGTGCGCTCAATGGCGTAAACTCCACAAAGATCAGCGCTGCAAGGAGTACGGAAACGTCTGTTTACATCACATGAACCGGGGATGCGAGTACGGGCAGACAAAAGGCGGGTTCACAATACAAGTGAAACGGTACAGCGCATCGCAGATGACAGAGTGTTGATAATACGCTCTCTCACAGCGGCTGTTTAGCGCACACGCGTCCGGCCCGTCCGGAAATGGCACCGCCCTTCAGACAACCTTCATTTCCCGAGTAGTCCTTTAGCCAGGGCCCGAGGGACGTGATGTTAATCTCTGTTTTTCCTGTCATAATTTCGCGTGAATCTCGTCGTCGTAGTGATTACAGAGTTTACTAGTTGTGTGTTTTTATCTGAAATTGGTTTGTAATAAGAAAATATATACAAAACCTAAATACTTCTTATTTAAGTCTTGGTATAGTTACGGAGGCTTTGCAAGAATAAAATGGAAATAACAGTTTTTTTACTCTATCAAAAGACAAAAACTCTTCATCATGTCAAAAAGAAAAATACGCAACTCCAACTTAGCAAACGATACTTCAACAAAATTAACTACACAAAAATATTATATACTTGATATTATGAAAATTGATATAGAGCAGTAAGTTCCCTTGACTAAAATTAACGAATATATTAGGTATATTAATAAATTTAATTATGTAAATGATTCCTACAAATTCTATTTATTCTAAAAATGTCATCTAACTAAACATCACGTGCGCACATTCTACTTGCAACAATTCAAAAACAACATTCGACAATCTAAGACCAACTAGCCAGTACTATCTTGCACGTCGAACTGTTTTGTTGCAACAACAATGGGTAGCAACGTCTCTTGTAGCCGACGAGTATCGAGACAACAGGATCGCGAGTGCCACTGTCACGCGTCGCACTCCAATGAACAACGCGACAAAACGTGAACACAGCACAACAGCCAACAAACCGTGTCAAAGAACGAACGGACCAACGGCTTATCGACGAAAATACTTTTATTTGCCATCGATGACACTCGAGCAATGGAATGAAACTGTTTATTCTTGTTATATTCACAGAACTGGAAATAAGTAAAGGGATCTCTATAAGCACTTGCTTTTTTATTAGCTGTCCGCGTTTCGCTTCCGTTGTGTGTGGAAAATGAAATCAGTTGAGTAATATAACATGTTTTGCGTTTTAGGTATAAATTAACAGAAACTTATTTTGAGTCCAAACTTAACTAATTTTAAAATTACATGATTCAATAATGCTTGACTTAGCTTGAAAGATGAAATTTGTACACATGAACAAAGTCCTAAGCCCAAATTTTAAAGCAAAAAGATAAAAATATTTCGTTTGTAATCTTTTCGTAAGAATGTTTATATCAGATTTTTATGAACATTTTTGCCTAGCAGGTAGATCCCATAGATACTTAATTCATGATAGAAAGGGAGACATTCTACATCTACGCCTCATGGTGAAGATAATTCATATTACATAGATATTTAGAAGGAAAAAGGCAATGTCCTTTATCTTGTGGTTTTACAGAAAAGGTAAACTGAAGGAAGTACTGTGTGCTTATACAGAGAAGGTAAACTGAAAGAAGACTGTAGTTGAAAATTCATTACAGTTTATGCCTGATTTTGATGAATAAATGAATTATTTTTGAGGTTTTAAGCACAACCTCCGATCAGGCAATATAATTATCTGGGTCATGACTTATGCTATTTTTAAAGGAGTACGGATTTTGGAAATGTTTGCTGTGAATTATAACAGTTTACCTATATGTATACAAAAGATAACTAAGTAAGAATATTTATTTCTTTATTGCTGCTAATATAACAATTGGCTTTGGTGCTTCTGATGATAAGTTGTTAATCAGCCTGCTAAACAAAGGGTCTTTCTTCTAATGGAAAATTAAACTCAGTTTAACTTATCGGCACGTTTATCCAGCAAATAAGTGCAAAAATAAACTGCTACTTCTCGACGAATTCGTGTCACAGAAAGATACTTTTTAGATAAAGCTGGCAAAGAATGAAGCCACACTAGGCAATCAATGTTATACTACTATTCCAAAAAAGGCTATGTCTACTCTATAAATGTCTACACGGGGAATTCTTTAAATATCGGAGTAAAATATCTCCCTTTGGGATGTTTTACATCAGCAAATAATATGTATGTGCAGTAACGAGAGGGCCAGTAATAAGTAATTTATTTTCAACATGATATTATGCCTACCTAGATTTAGTAGCACAAGTTTCAATCCAGGTATAGCTGATTAAAGACCTATAAAATTACATTACCATGCTATAGAACAGGCGAGAATTTCTTGAACCTTCAAATTAATGTGTATACCTAATGACTTAGACCTAATAACATGTTATACACAGTTTTGTACAGCGTAGGTGACTCTCTTGTCTACACTCAATCATACGCCTGTAAAACTGAAGGATGATAATTGCTACGTAAAAAGCCACAAACATTTTAAATATATTTAAAACCCCGCGGACTTCTACTCTCACGTAACACAAAAAACGACACCGGGCATTTTTCGCTGTGAAACTAAAAAGGTACTTAGTTAACAGTAATGTATGCCGCGTGTAAACTGAATGATAAATGTTTGATACGCGCTGGGGCGCAGTGCGCTCTACACGGATCGGCTTTTAGCGGCCACGTCCACCTGTACCCTTATTCTGTACCACCGCGATATTTTACATTCTCACCGCGAAACCTACCGAGTACTCACCATTCGACACTCCAACGCAAACGGAATTGAAATGATGCCCTATCTTTATCCTTATTATGTTAACTTTATTCAGCGGTACAGACAATTTGTCTCGTCTTATTTTATTTACAAATAAATGATGTTACAATGGAGCTAAGTGTCTGAGAATTTGTTTACGTAATGTCGTATGGATTACGTAAATTGTTGTTAGAGAATATATTGTTACTCACGTATTTGAGAATGTTATGTCGTTGTTGTATGTGAAAATAAATGGAGCCCCTAAAGGTTTGATAAGCGAGATAGTGAAACTGTATCCGGCGGTAATGTATAAAAGTTTGTGAATGATGATAGATTGAACACTGCAGTTACGAGGCGTGTGGCATATGGACGACACTCCATACTTTTACGATGCGCGATAGGTGTGGTACAATAGTCATATACGTAGTGGTTGCAATTTTTAACGACAGAGAATTCGATATGGATGTATCGTATCAAAGTCAACCAAGTATTGGGTGTCATAAAGAGGAAATAATTGCATTAGCAGAGAAGCTAAATAAGTTAACAATAGAATTACAGAGTGCCAGTACAGAAATAGAAAACTTAAATACTGAAAACATAATTCTGAAAAAGGAAATAGACAGCTATAAACATAAAATAAGACTTTTTAAATCTGTGGGCGAAACAGAAGAAAGCAATTTAAATAATGTCACACCTCTTAAGTTCTTCTCACCGCAATATCGTAGACGATTTAAATGTACTAATATGAAAGTAGGCTTACCTCGGACGTCGTCGCGGGAATTGACTATAAGTGCATTAAACTGTCAAACCCTAAAAACAAGCCAACCGCCGAAAACTTTAAATCGTAGCTATGATAACTCCACAAAAATTGAACTAATTAACTATGGTACGCAGATAATGAGTTCTCCGAAACCCAGTAATATGGATATGGTCGTAATTGTGGATAGCACACAAAACTCATTAGTCCATGAATATGCAATCTCAGCTCAAGATCCATTTTTATCCGTCGGTGAGACAAAGTTAACTCCGGTAGTAAGCGAAAGTTCATATAGGAATAAAGACTTCGGTACAAAAAAGAAGATCCTTATTATAGCAGATCAGCAAGGACGTGGACTTCGAAACATTCTGCAGAAGTTGGTCGGCGATGACTATAAAGTCTATTGTTTCTGGAAATCTGGAGCTAGATTAAGCGAAGTATTGCTTTAAGACAGGTCGGCCATATATAAGTTAAATAAGGACGACTTTGTAGTTGTTTTGGGAGGCATAAATGACGCTAATCCAAATGAACTTAAATTTTCTTTTAAAAGTTTTTTTAAATAGCACACAAAATACAAATATAATTGTTGCCGAAGTGCCATACAATCAACATCTAAACGAAAAAAAAGCAAAATTACGAATTGAATATCATTTTTTCGCGGTACAGACGCGTTACTTATCTTGATATGAATTATTCTGTGCATTTGCCTGGATACAGTTCTCGTTCTTTACATAGTTCGCAGCTTATCCTCAAAGAAACATTACGCATTACGTATAAGTCCAACTATGACAAATTAATTGACAATAATAATCCTATTAACGTGACTTACCGCGTACAGTATAACAGTTGTGACAAATCTACGCAAACAGATGCTCAATGTAATAATAATTCTGTAATATTTGAATCGAGCTCTTCGAACAGACCTAATGACTTTTTTCGTGTTTAAGGAAATTAATATACTTCATTAGATCATTAACGGACTGAACAATAAATCCGATTTGCTAACATTATTATAGACGACTGGTTGGCGCAGCGGGAGTGTAAGCGACTGCTACGCCGAAAGTCGCGGGTTCGATTCCCGCTCAAGTCAAACATTTGTGTGCGTGTCTTGGTCTGGGTGTTTCTATGTATAATATGTATGTTTTTACAAATATATATATATATATATATATATATATGTGTGTGTGTGTGTGTGTGTGTGTATATATATCCATTATCTAGATTGGGTCTAGATGGTGTTGTGTGAATGTGGAAAAATATTATTATTATTTTCGCGTAGTATGACTTGGCATGATGTGCAAAACGAGTAGACTTCGGCTGTCTTCACTGTATCCAAACATACTATACAGGGTGTTGATTTGCATTTGCAAAATATTTTAAGTGGTGAATATGCTACTATAACTGAATACAAATACATGTAAGAACGAGTTTTTATCAGCCCATTTAACATACCTATCTATTTTTGTTAAATACTAATGGCAAATGCACTGATTCATACTCAAATAAATTAAAAAGAGTATGCTATTAGCTTATTATAAAAGAAGATAATACTTTTATTGCGATATATTGATTTATACCTCACTGATGCTACTGTCGTCGTGATAATTATATAACGATTTACTTTCTGATACTGCTGTATATTTTAGCAATATTGTCGGTGAGTTGTGCATTTCATTATTATATTTTCTTTTTACAACGTAATTTTATATATTCCAAATTATACAATTCGATCATCTTTTTATCGTAAAAGCCGCCGAGGCGGTGCATGTATTCTCACTCGTAATCTACACAAATAGGTTTAGAGGATTTAGGTGAGGAAGGCAAATTTGAGTGTCGGTAATGGAGCTTGTGGATCATAACTTATTAGTGTTCTGTATCTATAGATCCCCGAAAGTAACGCAGGAAGATTAAATACATTTTTTGACAAATTAAACTTTTTGCTATCTAAGTTCTGTTTCAGTAAAAAAGGGTCGTTCTGTGTGGCGATTTTAATTTAGATTTACTTAATAATTCAAGATTTTCAAACAATTTTATGAACATATTATCATATCATAATCTGAAATGTGCTTTTAAGGAACCCACACGTATTATTAGCGGCACTTGTCTCGATAATGTTATACATAATGTTCCAGGGTGCAAGTCTAGAATACTTGAATTCGCATTGTCTGACCACACAGCGCAATTGGTAACGTGCCCAGTTAAGACAAGCGTCACTTACAGATATTGGTATGTTGAAAAACGAGATCTGCATGAGGATGATGTAAAAAAGTTTCAGGAATGTATGGAGTCATTGAATTTTAGTGAACGTTTTGAGAACTGTAATCCCATTGAATCATTTAATAGTTTCTATGACCTGTTTCTATGACCTGTATTATAAAATTTGTGTTTTCCTTTGGTTAAATTCAGAATAAGTGTACAGAAGCGCCAAAAATGGATTTCAAATGGCATAAAGAATTGCTGCAAACGCAAAAGGCAACTTTTATGGTAGTGTCGTAAAAACCGAACAAAGAAAAGCATAACTGATTTTAACACATTATCCTTGAAGCTTAACCGTATTATTAAACTAACTAAAAAAGTCCAAAATGAACATTTTATACGTACTGCCAGCAACAAAAGCAAAGCTACATGGACGCTTATTAATAACTCAAAGTATTCTACGCCTAAAGACAAAATACATTAGATCCAAATAAATGGCATAAGTATTGACGACCCTTTACAAATAGCTACATCATTTAATAATTTCTTTGTTGACCAGGTTGAAAAATCTAACCACAATAGCAAATTGTCTGTTTCGGTAAACATTTCTAATTCTTTATTTATGAATCCCACCACACCAAGTGAAATACACACGGGTATATCAAATTTAAAAAACACCAACAGCACAGGCTACGATGATGTATCTACTGTTATTCTAAAGACAGTATCGGTTAAACTATCTGTCATATTAAGTCATGTAATCAACCAGTGTATTTGCCATGGTATTTTTCCCGACAAATTGAAATTTACGGTAGTCAAACCATTATTAAAAAAGGGAGATCCATTTTCAATTACCTGTTGGCCACACGCTCACACGAAAAACAAAACAAAACAACAAACAAACAATTATCTGTTATCGACCGATTGCTTTAGTCCCTACCATATCGAAAATCTTTGAAAAGGTGATACTCGATAGAATATACAAATTTGTTGAAAAACATAATCTTTTTGCAAGTGAGCAGGCAGCAGGGCTTTAGAAAAAATATGAACAGCAATGGGTATCTATAACTTCTTAAAAATTGTTACCGAAAATATAGACAGAAAGATGCCCACCTGTGCACTTAACATGAACCTTACAAAAACATTCGATTGTGTAGATCACGAGATTTTATTAAAAAAATTTAATGCGTATGGAATAAGGGGTAAAGTCTTAAAACTCATTGAATCTTATCTTGTTCTCAATGTACTGAAATAAGTCGTTTATGTCCAAAGCTTAAAACAGTGATAAAGTATGCATCAGAATATAGAGAAAATAAACTAGGAATCCCATAAGGTACTAGAGCTGCTTTTTTTAATATTTACTTAAATGACCGCCCAAAAATAACAAAGCATCCAACAATTTTTTCGCTGACGATAGCACTATTGTATTTGTGGCAAACGATACGTTGCGTCTTGAATCCGATACATACAACACTCTTGACAATGTAGTAAAATGGTTAACAACAAATAATTTAAAAATTAACTTAAGTAAAACACACTTAATGACTTTTAGGAATAGAATACCCTTACTAAGCAATATTAATATTAACTTTAGTGACAAAACAATTAATGAAGTGGATACAACAAAATTTCTAGGACTTTACATAGATAACACTTTAAATTGGAAGGTACATGCTGAGAACCTATGCTCAAGGGTAAGTTCTCAGTCGTATGCGCTGTACATGCTTACAAAAAAATTGAACCAAACTGCAGTATTGATTGCATATCATGTGAATGTTGAATCTATAATACGATATGGAATCATATTCTGGGGTAACTGTACGGAAAAAGAGCAAGTGTTTAGGGCACAAAAAAGGTGTGATAACAATCTAATTTTGGTAAAAAAGTTACGATCTATTGTGAGACATTGCGTTGTTATTTTAATATGGTGGGGCGATGTGTTAGCGCTGCGCGGCCGTATAAATATTTCATCGCATACAGACTGGACTATGAAGTGGTTAATTTAAATTCTGACTCGTCTGCGTGCTGCGGTTGAACACTCCGGTTATGCCACTTTTTACTTTTTCCACTCCCACTTCCTTTCTGAATGCAAACGGACCGTCGCTTTTATTGCTGAAGTTTGAACGAAACATGAACGATTTTTCGTAGCAATCCGAAGGATCTCGTAAAAATGGAACACTCGCTCACGTTTTTCTGTAACTGAAAGTAACTGTGTGAAATAGAGTAAGGCAAAGAAAATAACGAAAAAAGAATGCCGTCATCTATTTGGCAATTCGTTTAAAGTTTCAGGCATAAGTACTCATAAGCGAAGGGGTAGGTTTGCGAAGTGCAGCAATGTGAACGAGCGGTTTCGAGTTTTTTTCCTTGGCTGACCACGAGGCCGCTGGGTAAATGCTTTAGTTTAGAACTGACGCATGAATAATAAAGGGACTGTTTTTGCGGCGCATTGTTATGAACTATGCGTCACGAATTTTCGTTGAGTAGTGATAGGATTTTCTTGTGATTTCCACCGGTCTTGCACATTAAGAACCGTATTTTATTTAATAACTAGCTGACCCAGCGAACTTCGTACCGCTTAGCAGTCGATTCTTTAATGCCTTTTTAATTTTTCCTCTCCGTAGGAATTATCCTCGTACTTCAAGGCATATTATAAAAAAGAATTAGCGAAATCGGTTCAGCTGCTCTCGAGATTTGCGCTTACCAACATATTCAGCGATTATTTTTTATATTATAGATTATATTTTTAATATATTAGATAATATAAAAGAATGCAAAAAACGTCAAAGATTTCAAAAACGTCAACCCAAATAGAATTGAAAGCATATAAGAAATGACCTAACAAAAGCAAGAAAATATATTTTGCTAAACAAAATGTCACTCATCTACTTGAGTGCTGTTAACGCAACAAAATGTAAATCAAGTTTCATAAAACAGCCGCCTAATTTACAAAAAGTGCTCATTAATACTCAAGAAGGTAATACCAGCGTACCTAAATCAGGACTTGAAATTGTATAGCTATGAACTTCTAAAGATTTTCGCGAATTGGAGCAAAAATAGCCCGCCTACCTCTTTTATGTTCCCTCGAGATCCCCAGTGAGTGCCGACCTCAAAATATTCAAGAATTCTGGCGTTTTTTGAAGTGGTAATACACAAATAAGTAGACATTGTATGAAGGAATTGTGAAGGGAACGTTTTTCCTACGTTTTGGTTTGTCATGTTTCTAGCGGTCGGTTATAGTTTAGCACTCAGTGCTATTGTGTTCGTTACGTTGAATTCCTTGTGGAATTTTGATGTTAGGTTTCTAATGTGCTTGAATATCTTGTCTATGCTATTTTTGTTGTTGTTGAGTATTGTTGTTGTAGTTGTGACTTGGTACATTTATTCAATCTATATATATAAAATCCTTGCGTTACTGACTGACAGACATGCTACAGCCAAAACGATTAGACGCAATAATCTGATATTTGGCATGTATGTTCTTTGGGGACCGTAGGGACGCACTAACAAGGGATTGCCTAAAAATACTCAGGGGATTGGGAAAGGCGGGTAAATTATAAAAATGTGCGGGCGTAGCCGCGTGCTTCCTCTAGTTTTATAATTGTATATATGTATAGTATTATTATGAGTGGTTTCCGGTTGGATGTTGAATTCCATACGAGAGTTGATTGTGTATTTACTAGTGTTAGTACCAGATATTTAAACTACCTAAGTATACCTATACTAAAGCTTAGACTATCATAAAACAGAGGCCCTCCTATGTGAACTATCAGATTAGAGTTAATTTAAATACACACACACACTCACACACACTCACGCACACACACTCATACTCATAGGTTAATACAAACACTAATAAAATTGTATAGGTACCATTTAAAAAAGAAAAGAAATCAAACTGAGGCTTGTAACGTTATCCCTACTTAGGGTGTGTTTAAATGAGAAACGTGGTTAAATGTTACAATAAAAATTGATTTAATTCTCAAGTATTTAGCAAGCGTTTCACTAGCGAAAAAAATACTAAAAAAAATGTGAATCGCAAAGATTTACTTATTCCTGTAATTGTTTATTATTTATCGCCTGCCAAACGGTGAGAAAAACATAGTGAAAAACTTGCATTGTATGAGATTTCTCCATAATGTTTCGAAAGGAATGTGGTGAGTGCCAACCCGTTGGAGGTCACCATGGTGGACTATGGACTTCTCATACGCGAAGGAGGTTTCGCGTCAAGTGCTGTGATGGTTTTTCATACAAACGTCGACCAAATAAGTAACAAGTTCATTTCTCTATCTGAAAACATTGAGCAAATCTGAGTATCATTGATATTTTTGATTGAATAAACCTTACTTTACTTCTTATATTAATCTCAACACCGCACATTAATACAAACGCGTCTACGTAGACCTTAGGTATATGTATCTACACGTCTATTCAGATTATTAAAAGTAAGTCAAACAGAATCCTGTTCTTCATAAAGTTCATTGTAATTGATTTAAAAGTTCATTGTGATTGATCTATTGGCAGGTGTTTGAATATATGAATTCAGAAACTTACATAACTTTCGTTCTTACTGTAAGAAAGAGCGCAATCTCCCGCCAAGTTGCCAATGCCACGTAATATTTCTGGCACGAACGAATCCAATTGTTTCAATTTGTAGCTACATAGTGAATACATTATGATCCTATAGCACCTCCGTGGTACCTACTCCACCTTTTTGAGAGCACGCGTTCTGCTTGGATTGCTTCCTGTGTTATAAATGAGGTTGCTTCGATGGTCGTGAGGTTGTATTTGCTGTCTAAAGATCTATTTACTTTTGTGTGCAGAGCTTATCGACAAACAATTTTTCTGACTTCTTACTTTTTTTTAGCCAACCATCGAATCTTATTATCTTAGTTTTACGTGTTAATTATTCTACTATTGACATTGCTTTAGTTACGCTTAGAGAGTACAGCCTAGAAGAACCTCCTTGCCGTTATGTAGGCTGTTTGGTCGTCGATGACCGATAGAAATAACATAAAATTTGACACGATACATGATAAATTGTTCCTGTTGTTTACTCATCTTCGATCTTATAATCTTTATATATATATTTCTTGTGTGCGGGTGTATGTCACTGAACTCCTCCTAAACGACTGGACCGATCTTGATGAAATTTTTTGTGTGTGTACAAAGGGACTTGAGAATGGTTTAGATTCACAATTTAGTCCACTGGAAAATGTTTTTTTACTCAATTTTTTATTTGTAAGTAGTTGTGGATTTTGGAATGTTTCACATTGGAACCGACGGACTGCGCTGCTATCGCAGTGTCAAATCTTATAATAATTATTTCGTCAAGGATTACATCGAAACCTTACCTGAATAATAAAACAATAAAAAATAAAGTTATCGAGTCGACAACATATATCCGCAAAATTTGGATTGTCGAGTATTTTGTTAAATTGTAATGGTTCTGACAGACAAATCACAGTCGCCATATTGGCCGATCTAGCGAAACGTCACAGATACCCACAGAAGAATAGCTAAAGCACAGATACCGGATAACACAGTCTTTACTATGTAGTTAGTATGGGTAAATACTTTTTGCAGTTATATTTCTTAAACAGTTAAAACGACAACTATGGAAGTATCCGCCCAATAAAGGAGATTTGTATCAAATATAAAAAAATATATTAAAATATATTTACGTAACATAATAAAGCGGAAGAGTTTGTTTGTTTTTTTTGTTTGTTTGTTTGTTTGTTTTTTTGAACGCGCTAATCTCAGAAACTACCGGTCGGATCTGAAAAATTCTTTTTGTATACGATAGCCCAGTTATTCCGAAAGGCTATAGGCTATATAACATAACGCTTCGACCCTTTGGGGCCGGGCAAAAGGCTAAAAAGGCTAAAAGATAATGTCTAATCTCGGGAACTAGCAGTCGGATTTTAAAAATTGTTATTGCCTATGATAGCCCAATTATTCTGAAAGGCTATATAAAATTACGCCACAACTTTTAGGGGCCAGACAAAAATAATAAAATGGTCAAACGAGAAGGGCGAGGGTTGGGT
Organism: Euclidia mi; assembly: GCA_944739405.2. Classification (NCBI taxonomy): domain Eukaryota; kingdom Metazoa; phylum Arthropoda; class Insecta; order Lepidoptera; family Erebidae; genus Euclidia; species Euclidia mi. The sequence goes on from OX123182.2 coordinate 90,086,652, forward strand.
CAAAGGCAAAAAAAAGGCTAAACGAATACGATACAATCTATATGTCTATTGTTTTCGAGATTTTCGGGACGCTGATTAATAATATGAAATTTATTTAGTGATCCAAGATGGCGGGCGGGAAATCAAAGATGGCGGATGAGAAAATTTTAAAAATCAATATGGGGTATCGCCTTCGATATTTTAAGGAATGAGGAATTCAAAAACACCATCTATTTCGTGATCAAAGGTGGCGGATGGGAAATAAAAAAAAAACAATATGGGTATCGTCTCCGATGTTTAAAGGGATGGGGAATCCAAATACAACATCTATTTCGTGATTCAAGATGGTGGATGGAAAAAATTTAAAAATCAATACGGGAATGGTCTCTGATGATTTAAGGGATGGTGAATCCAAATACAACATCTATTTCGTGATCAAAGATGGCGGATAGGAAATCAAAGATGGCGGACGGGATTTATTTTTAAAGTCGATATGGGTATCGTGTTCGATATTTTAAGGAATGGGGAATTCAATATTATATAAAAATCTATGTTTGTTCGTTCAGTATTTATAGACTCTGAAATGATAAGAGATTAAGCGCTAAGTCAATGGTAACTTTGGAAAAGGGGCTTGGGAAAAAGGGAATTAAATAACATACATACATACATATCGTCACGCCTTTTATCCCCGAAGGGGTAGGCAGAGGTGTATTTCTACACCCACTTTTCGCCAGATATACTTTAGTCCCACGTAATAAGGGGCGAGCATATTGCCGTACCGGGCACATTTCCAGACTCCGTGCTGCTACTGAGAATTTCGTGACATAAAAACTCAATAACACTGCCCGACCCAGGAATCGAACCCGGGACCACCCGATCTCACGCGCACATTTATGCCGCAAGACCAACGAAGCAGTCGTATAGGGTTTGATGTCGAGTTTTCCGTCTCTACGCAAATATGGTATTTGCATCGTGTTATCCCTTAGTCGCCTCTTACGACACCCACGGGAAGATAGGGGGTGGTGACACTTGTATTCTATGCCGTCAACCACACGGCAACGGAATTAAATAAAAACTCTTAAAAAGGCGAAACGGAGTTCGCTGGGTCAGCTAGTATTTATTTAAATTTTCACGCTTTCGTCGCCTCCCAATATAAAGTTTCTATAAATCAACTATATATTCTAATCTGTATATGTAAATCCTTGCGTTACTCACTGACTGACAGACAAGCTATAGCTAAAAATATTGAGCGCAAGAAGCTGAAATTTGGCATGTATGTTTCTTGGGCACCGTGGGGGTGCACTACGAGGGGATTTTCGGAAATTCCCACCAAAGCGTGGGCGTAGCTGCGGCACCGTCGTCTCTATAATATTCTTAAAATCATCTCTACAACTCAAGCGGTACAGTTCATCGCTTTGTATGATATAATGTAGAGCTAAGACGTTAGATGTAATGTGTGGCAAACAGTGTGATAAATTGATAACACATACATATATACATATTATGTTAGAGACAACAATCACACTACTGTTTTAAGCGCGTTTACACCCGACTAAGATGATTTCGTTGCTGTCCAATAGCTAGTTTACATGAAATTTCCGGACATAATTCTAGCAAACACGAAAGCAGGTAGATCTACTGAAACTAGGTACTCAAAAAATTAAGATCATTCAGTTACATCGGACCATGTTTTGCAACCGATAATGCACCTCGAACAATTCTTGCACATAATTATAACTTAAGTTTTCTTTTTTCCCTGTAAGAATTTTCTGAGTCTTCATATTGTAAAACTGATAGACGACACTTGACATCTCTCCTATCGTGTAGTATTTTATAAAGCCGCGTACAGATTTGTGAAACGTAGCATGCAATGTAACATGAAAGGAGCATTTCATAAGTGTGGACGTAGGACGCGCACATGGCGCGCACGAACCGAGCATGACGTGATCGTATCTGATTCCAGCATGCGCGTGGCGAACATAGCTCAGTCTGTCGAGAAGAGCGTCTTTTTATCACGTAATTGTCATCAATTACGTGATAAAAAGACTCCGAAGACCTCGAAGTTGGTGGCGCAAAGAGTTGTACAGTCAGAGAGCTGGTGCACAATTAATGGCCGACATGAGATTAACCGGACAATATCAAAATTTCACAAGGATGACTCCAAAGTCAATCGAAAATCTACTCCAATTAGTCGGTTAGCTGTGTTTTCTTCCATGGTTCGCGCGCGTTCCGCAGTACAAATACACAAAACCCGTCCACGCTGACGCTCCGTGCACACTGCGCGCCCCTTTGTGTTCGGCGAAAAAACCGACAAAAAATGGCGGATCACGGCGCGCACGAGTTGTAAAGCTCTGTTCGTGCGCGTAGTGTGCGCGGTTCGTGCGCGCAAGGCGTCCACTTTATGGGAATTCTGTAACATTGCATGATACGTTACGACAATGTGGACGGCAAATTCTTTCATTGCGTGTTACATTTCATGTTACATTTCGTAAGTCTGTACCCGGCTTAAGGGCAATAGTCAGTTCGGAATATAAAAGTATGAGCAAACAATGGAAATTATGAATATATCTTATATATCTTACTGACACTTGTCTTATTAATATGGGTAGGTAATGAAGATAGGTAATTCAAGAAAGTGCCACTATTATATACAATTATTATTAAATTATTCACATAAAAACAAAAAACCTCATTAAAAACCTTAATTTAAATATAATTTACGCTATTTTGAATACCTTTAAACAAAATGAAAACACCGCGACGTGTTTTATAAAGTGTTGCTTCCCCGATATTATCGCGTCCCCCAAGAAACAAGAGCGCGCAAACCTTATCTTTAGGTGACTCGAAAAGTGTACAAAAGGCTGTATTGTATGGTGTTTACACCATCGTCTGTGAGTGGCCGACTGTCTAACCAACAATGAGCGTTCCTCCCCAAGTGTCACTCGTCGCTGTCCTGAATAGAGGCCATTAGGCTCGCCGCAGCCGAGCATCACGGTGGTTTCCGTAACTACAGCCGGGTACGCAGGGGAAATCCTCCGGAAAATGCCTCCTTCAAATATGTATAGGTACACATATACATTATTGTACTCGGACAACGATAAGTACACACTCCACACTAAATGGGATTTTAATATCCACATATTCATCATCATCAGCCTTTAACAGTCCACTACTGGACCAGGCCTCTCCTTTGAAAGAAGGAATCGGCCCACTATACCACGCTGGCCAAACGGGTTGGTATAGGGTTTGTATCAAGTCTTCCTTCTCTTACAGCGCTGTTCTCTGCATAATATGCTCCCTCTGTCGGCTCTTACGACACCCATGGGATGATATGGGGTGGTGACATTCCGTATTCTTAATCCGTCACCACACGGATAATCCACATATTTATAATCTTTATTTGGGCTATTTAGTTCAAAATATTTACAATTTGTTTATTTTTCATTAAATATTGGAGGCTAAGTATATTATATTGCCATAACAATGTATTAGCATAGCTTAAGGGTTGCACACACTACATGAGTGCATTCCTTAAACCATGCTAAATATTATTCTGTGTTTTAGATTACTTTAAGCGTATAACGCACGCACGGTATGCTATTAATAAATTACCTAAAGAGCACCGGAACAAAGCGTACAAGGAAATACAGGTATCATAAAATGATAACTCCTACTCCTGATATATCAGGAGTAGAAGTTACTGTTATGTATACATAGCTGCCTAAATTTGATAACATAATTAATTTAATTATTAAGTGAATTGCGTAGGATTATTTATTTATAAACCATAATAATAATGTGTGCCTTTCGAAAACAAAATTACTCCTACCTTCCTAAATGAAAGCAGCCAGTTCTAAATAATCCCTTATGAGTATTGCACATTTTTCGCACATAGTGCTGAGAAATTATACAGCCAGGAACAGCAGAGTGCTTCACAAAATGTGCGCGGCGCACGGTGGTGCAGGTAGTACGAGAATGCGGAAAATATTATTTTTAATTCAAAATACGTTGCATATAACTGTAAAACTTTGTTAAAATGATAAAACGTATGTATTAGTGTATCAAGACAAAGATATAATAATAATAAATATATTTTTTAACATGGCACAATTATGGTTTGACATGATACAATACAATATAAATTCACTTGAAATTTATATTCCAATGAATTGCATTACGAAAACAGGATAAAGTATTTAAGCAGAATTATAAACAAATATTAATTAATCAAATAATAAATACAGAATGCACTTTACCTCGTTAATGAGCGGCGTAAGATAATGACCTGGTTTTTCCAGGGTCCCAGATAGTCGCAGCTAAATTTGATGTATATATGATCTATAGGGTCTAATGAATCTCGTTAAGTGTATCATTGTCTAACGGTCGGTAACGGAGATTAGTTATAGTCTCATAATTATTGAAAACAAATGGTTCCATATTACCTGCTTCATTAAAAGTGTAATGACAAGTAAATTCTCATTATATCATATAATATTTTTACGTTTTATTTAATAACACACAATAGAGCTACGAATAAACAAAGAATAAAAGCTGAATATACTAATATTTCAGTTTCATTCATACTTGAAACAACACTATTTTTTGCCCGAAATTTGTTAATTGTCATTTCCTACTTCTTAACATCATAAAATTAAAAAGTCTGATAATGTAGTCGTATTTTTTGTATAACCTGTTTCTAATAAGATTCTAGTATACGTGTACCAAATTTTAGGCATTTTAAACAAAGTTAAAAAAAAATACTTTTAGCCGCCCCTGAACCACCGTCGCTGCTGCTGCAACTGCGGAAACCTTCAAACGGCGCAAATACATTAATTTAGTGAGTAATTACGTGTTTGAGCCGTTTGGGGTGGCTCATGGGGTCCGAGCGCTCGTTCACTATTCCGGGCAATTTCTAAACGTTTAATCGACGTTTCACGTGTCCAGAACGCTGGCTTATTATTTTCTCAGATAATCAGCATTGCCTTCCAGCGTGGCAATGCTGCCAGCCTTCTGGGCACGTTACCCGATGACATTGATGCGGAGGCATTTTACGACGCCTAAACCTTGTAAATATTCTCAATTTTTAATTTCTTTTTAAGGTTTTTTGTACATATACTACTTAGACATTAAGATTAGATTAAGCTACATATTATAGATTATAAAATGAAGTTTATTTAATGTATAATTATAAATAAAAAACAGCACAAATTAATCCCACAAATTTATCAAGGGTGGAAAATGAACCCAAGACCACCGGCGTAGCAGTGTGCATCACTTACCAATCGACTACAGCAAGAGTCCAGATGAACAGGTCAGTCCCACTTCTAGTTACAGTGATTTATACTTGTATTCGTAGCCTATCTACTTAGGTCAGAATACTGGGTCTCCATTTACACACCACAGTAGGATAAAAAGTACAAGACAGATAACTGAACAAAGTCAGATAATACTTACATTACACCTAAAACGTGGCTTGAAAGAAGGAGAAATAAAATATTCAAGTTAAACGTAGGCACTTAATCTACTGTCACGTTTGCCCGTAATAAAAGTTATACTCATACAATTCTATTATGAAAAACGTACCTCGTATTTTTTAGTCGCTGACTTGTTCATTACCGTATGCGTAACTTTTTAGGTCATTTTTTATTATACCCATTTTTACACAGCCCCCGCGCTAGGAATTATCCTGTGTTACGGGAGACTTTACATACCTTCCTAAACACCTATGTACTTGTTTTTGTAATTGTTTATTATTTATCGCTTGCCAAACGGTGAGAAAAATATAGTGAAAAACTTGCATTGTATGAGATTTCTCCATAATGTTTCGAAAGGAATGTGGTGTGTGCCAACCCGTTGGAGGTCAGCGTGGTGGACAATAGACTTCTCATAGGCGAAGGAGGTTTCGCGCCAAGTGCTGTGTTGGTTTTCCATACAAACGTCGACCAAATAAGTAAAAAGTTCGTTTCTTTATCTGAAAACATTTAATAAATCTAAGTATCATTGAAATCTTTGTTTGAATAAACCTTACTTTACTTCTTATATTAATATAAACACCGCACATTAATACAAACGCACCTACGTAGACCTTAGGTATATGTATCTACACGTCTATTCAGATTATTTAAAGTAATTCAAACAGAATTCTGTTCTTCATAAAGTTGATTGTGATTGATTTATTGGCAGGTGTTTGAATATATGAATTCAGAAACTTACATAACTTTCTCTCTTACTTTAAGAAAGAGCGCAATCTCCCGCCAAGTTGCCAATGCCACGTAATATTTCTGGCATGAACGAATCCAATTGTTTCAATTTGTAGCTACGTAGTGAATACATTATGATCGCATAGCACCTCCGTGGTACCTACTCCACCTTGTTGAGAGCACGCGTTCTGCTTGGATTGCTTTGTGTGTTATAAATGAGGTTGCTTCGATGGTCGTGAGGTTGTATTTGCTGTCTAAATATATATTTACTTTTGTGTGCAGAGCTTATCGACAAACATTTATTCTGACTTGATATTACTTTTTGTTCGCCAACCATCGAATCTTATTATCTTAGTTTTACGTCATAATTCTACTACTGATATTGCTTAACTAAAGCAATGTCAATAGTAACAAACGCTCCGAGTGTACAGCCTAGGCCTAGAAGAACCCCCTTGCCGTTATATGGGCTGCTTGGTTGTCGATCACCGATAGAAATAAAATACAAGTAGGTCGAATAGTAACTATATACACACGTTTGACACGATTCATGATAAATTGTTCCTGTTCTTCACTCTTCTACGCTCTTAAATTATTTATTTCAATATTATGTTCACGCTTCTATACCCTACCAATATAACGTTTCTGTAAATCAACTATACATTCTAATCTGTATATGTAAAATCTTTGTGTTACTGACTGACAGTTACAGTCAGTAACACTACTGTTACTATTTCAGCATCTTGCGCTCAATAGTTTTGGCTATAGCCAAAACTATTGAGCGCAAGATGCTGAAATTTGGCATGTATGTTTCTTGGGCACCGTGGAGGTGCACTGTGAAGGGATTGCCTGAAATTTCCACCAATGTGCGGGCTTAGCTGCGAGCATCCTCTAGTGATTAGTATAATATTCTTAAAATTATCTCTACAACTCAAGCGGTTTAGTTCATCGCTTTGTATGATATAATGTAGAGATAAGACGTAAGATGTAATCTGTGGCAATCAGTGTGATAAGTACACATACATACATACCTAGACAAATTATTGGTATCGCTTCGCTATACAGAGCGAGACCAATAATATAATTTGTCTATGCATACATATTATGTTAGAGGAAACAATTTGCGCAAACCAGTGTATTTCAATCACAATATCTACTGTTTTGAGCGCGTAAGAGTTTACACTCGACTAACACTATCGCGTTGCTGTCCAAAAGCTAGTTTACATACAATTACTGCTAAAAAATAATAAGACCATGCAGTCATCAGATCATGTTTACCGACCGATAAATCACCTCTGTGAGCCAATTCTTGGACTGGGTTACAGATGAAAAAGTCTTAAAGATAAATATAAGTATATTTCCTTCAAAGAAATATCAGTCTCTACAATTTAAAACTGATAGACGACATTATCTCATATAGTGTAAAACTTAAGGCACTAGTGAGTTTGGCATATTAAAGTATCATATTGAAAAACAAGTAAGTAGATAAATATTATGATCATAATCTTAACTGATACTTGTCTCATTCATTTCAGTAATATTGATAAATAATTCAACATTCTTTTTTTTTGCTGGCGACACTGAAAACGTCAAACGTAAAATTACGTAGCTCCGTAATTTTAAAGTTTTATTTAAGTCTAAATCAATATTAAACGCTTATGTTTCATTAATATCGTGTGTAATAGTAATAGAAGTGTGAAATACATTGAGTTTGCTGTTTGGAACCTCTCTGCAGACAGTTCTTGCCGGACAGATCAACTAGCCAGTGGCAACGGACGGAATTCAAATCATCATCCTTAAACCCGGGGAGTATTTTACTTATTAACTTACACTCCTCAGCACATATTTACTCGACTCATAGCTTCGTCCATCACACACTGGCACAGTTTCTGTCTCCTTTTGCTTGACAAAAGTGGAAGCAAAATCGAGGACTGAACAAATGCCCCATACAAGCACAAACTACACTTACACTTCACATTTATATACATATATGTAATTATTTATTAATTAAGTATACAATATTATAATTATTTATTGATTGTCTGCCTAGTTTTAGTTATTAAATACAACCATCTTATATATTTACCTAGATTTAGTTATTTAGTACAGCCATCAGCAAGGATTATCCTACCTACTTGATACAGATAAGAGTTGTTCAACAAACCATATTAATCTGAACCATAATTAGTTTGATAGCCAAATTACCATTCTTACACCTTTCTTTCAATTTCCATAACTTATTTTCAACATACCTACATCAATCTATAATTCTCATAACTTTTTTATCTCTTTTATTTGGTACTAATTATATATATTCACTCTTGTATATTAACATGATACCTATCTTTCTTCAAAGTATTCACCTGTTTTTCCTTTTTTAGGTAATTTGTGAGGCATGTCTACAAACGTGATGAGCCGCAAGGCACTCGCTAAGGAAACAGAGAACAACTTGAAGATAGAGCTGTTAGAATTAAAGAAATATAAAGAAGATAACAGTCAACTATTGAAGGAACGTGTTGATAGCGAAGAAGAAATTAAATATGTCAATGATAAAGTATTCCAGCTGAAGGCGCAATTGACGGAACTCCACATTGAACACATGGACATCTTGGACCAACGAGACAGACTACAGGAGGAAGTTAGGTCCTACAGTAGCTGTGATGAAACCTACCTAAGACAACTCAGTCGAATTATGGAGTTGGAGGCGAGTCTGAATGAAGCTCAAACAATAATTTTATCACAAGAGGAATCAATCCAGATGCTCAACACCACAGAAAACAAGAACCTGTTTTCAGATGTAATCAGCGGTAATGCTAGTGTTATTAAGACTGTAAAATGTAAGTGCAACTGTAAATCTAAATTGATAACCAAAATTTAGGCAATTATCAAAATTAAATAAATTGATAAAGCGACTTGAAAACAGTCACAAGGGGTCAAATAAAGTAAATAAATTATCACAAATTAACCATGACTTGGTTAAGGAGCAGGAGTCATTGATGTCGAAGCTTGAAGCTAGCAATGAACAATTACTCAGTAATAGATTATTATATGATCAGCACACTCAGGACCTACAAACACACATATCAAAACTGACTGTACAGCTCGACAAAATGGCAATAACACACCAGAAAGAAACTCAAGAATACATATTAAAATATGATGAGATTTCTAGAGTTGGTAGAAAGAATCTAGAACAACTACTCTCTATAGCCAACAAAAAATTTTGCTTAAATTGTTCAACATTAAATAATGATTTAGAAAGTAGTCTAGTACTAGAACAATGAGGTTGTTCTAGTACTAAAAAATATACAATGACTCCAGTTCTGATGCCTTGTTACAAACAAATCATATATGTTCACTAGACACTCATAGTAATAACACTGTATTGAAGTTTTCTGACCAATTGGGAGTAAGTTTGGGTAGCTTAGTAGATAGTTACACTAACCGTCCATTACAAAACTTTTTTTTCCAGGAGAAAGAATGTCTTCATTAGTTAATAAGTTAAAACATACAGAATTAAATAAACATTCTACAGTTATTATTATGTATGGTGATAGCTTACTAGTTACTAGGAAAGATATACTACCTTTATCAGATATAATGACTGATAGAAGTTCTAAAGTGGGGTGCAATTTTATAGTCTGTGCATTTCCTTATTCAAAGACCTTATCTGATAAAGAAAACAACCAGATAAGTAAATTAAATCTATTATTATATATTAGTACATATCGTCATAATGACAAAATTTTATTCTTTGACACTAATACTTTTATTAAAAGTAATTTTATTTTAACAAAAGATACTATGTATCTTTCTCGCTCTTTTAAACGACAACTTGCTAAATTATTAGCATTTAATTTATACAGTGACCCAAGTACTGTTAGAATACATTTTATTGAACCTGACATGATATATGACAATTCCATTATTGACATTCATAATAATAATAATTTAAATTAAATTCTGAGACAATAGAGAACACCTCTAGCTATAATAAGATTACTCGTAACTCATTGACTAATACACTTAAACATAATAACAAAACATTTGATTAAATTAGTACATCAGAATATTAGAAGTATGATTAATAAAGATTTAGAAATGGAATTGTTTATGAACTGTAATGCTGTTGATATATTTTGCATCACTAAACATTGGCTAAAAAGCAACCAGTTCATGTTCAATTTCAGTAATCATATAGTAGGAAGCTCGTTTAGCCGGCAGCAAGCAGTACATGGTGGCTCGATGATTTTAATTAATAAGCAACTTAAATTTAAGGAGCGTCATGATATTGTAAGTCTGTCTGTTGAGCGAACTATTGAGGTAGCCTGTGTGGAACTGAGGAGATTTATTGTAATAAGTGTATATAGGCCTCCTTCAGCATTGTATGATAGCTTCGAGCGTATTATGGATGAGATATTAAACAAAGTTGCAAAAATAAATAAAAATGTTGTTGTGTGCGGTGACTTTAATGTAAATTTATTGGAGGATAGTAGTCTTAGTACAAAATTGAAAGCGCTGTTTCTATCATATAATCTGAAGAACTTATTCTTAGAGCCCACAAGAGTTACTTCCTCTACATCTACTTGCCTAGATAATATATTTACAGATATCATAGTAAGAGACAAGCAAATTATTAGACAGTTAGACTCAGACCATTGTGGACAGCAGATCTCCTTTAATGATAACAGTAAGAATGTTTCTAGGCAAAATATAGTTGTAATACCTAAAACTGCAACTCGTTTTGCTAGGTTTCAAAGTAAACTAATGACTAGCTGGTCACTGTTAGATGATGAAGGTGACCCTAATTTGTTATATAATAGCTTTTTCAAAGCGTTTTGTACAGAATTTAATTCGGTTTTCACACCTAGAACGATTACAGTTGGAGGTAATGCAACCTTCTGTGAATGGGCAACAATTGGGCTTCACAAAAGTATAAAGAGATTGTATGAGCTATATGACGAGAGAAACTTTAATTTAAGTTAACAATTTCAGGGTTAGAAACTATGCTAGGATATTTCGGAAACTTTGCAAGAAAGCTAAGTCTCTTTACCTGAGTTCAAGGATTAGGAGTAGTGACGATAAAATAAAAATGACATGGAATATAATAAACAGCGAGACTGGGAAAGTTAAAAGTAAAAGTTCGAAATTTAGTTTGAACATTGATAACGACACTATTACATCAGACTCAAAAGTTACATCGGCGTTTGAAAGTTTTTTTACTGATTATCCCCGTTATTACTACTAGATCTTTGGACTCATCAACCAATGCAGCGGAATCTCTTTTAAAAGAAAACGAGTACAACCTATAGTATTTTCTCATTTCAGTATATAAATTCAAATGATGCTATAAAAGCTTTTAATACTATAAATTTAAAGAAGACTGCAGACTTGTGGGGAAATTCCGTTACTATTACCAAGTCCATTATTGCTTTAGCTGCTAACAGATTAGCTTTAATATTTAATAAGTGTATTGACTGTGGTGTATTTCCTGATCTTATGAAAGATAGCAAGGTAATACCTTTGTACAAAGCAGGTAGCACAGCAGACCCCACCAACTATAGGCCAATTTCTGTGCTGCCCACATTTAGCAAAATTTTCGAGAAATTGATACTAGACCAACTGCAAAGTTATTTTAATAACAACGAGCTTCTACAATCTAAACAATTTGGTTTTACAAAGGGGCGCTCCACGACCGATGCCGGTGTTGAGCTTGTAAAACATATCTTTGATGCCTGGGAGGATTCACATGATGCTTTAGGTGTCTTCTGTTATTTGTCCAAGGCCTTTGATTGTGTAGAACATGATACGTTGATCAGGAAATTACATCACTATGGTTTAAGTAGTTCTGCTCTGCATCTTCTTACTTCATATTTGAGTAATAGGATTCAGAGAGTTGATGTCAACGGGACGCGTTCGCATGGGTCTGTAGTCAAAATGGGCGTCCCACAGAGTTCAATCCTCGGTCCTTTTTTATTTTTAGTTTATATTTATGACTAGTGATCGGATAATCGGATGCATATTTACCTAAAGTTGAGGTGTTGGCTATTATGGAATGCACTTTGAATCGAAAAATCCCGGGATTATGGAATTGGTAAATTTCGTTTTTTTTACTATAGAATCAAATGGGGTGTGGGTTTATTTACATATTTTAAGATGTTGTCTAATATGGAATACACTTTTATATCGAAAACATTCCGGGATTTCGGCATTGACTAATTTCGTTTTTTTTATTACAGAATCAAATCGGGTGTGGGTATATTTACTTATTGTAAGGTCTTGGCTAATGTGAAATACACTTTTATATCGAAAAAATCCCAGGATTGCCGAAAAAATAATAAAATCCTCTTAATTTTCTTCAATTTTCAAACCATTTATCTCAAACGAATAATAAATAAGATGGGGAGCTTAAAATTAACTTCAAGTAAATATACATTAATAGTTATGTAATTCCGGAGACCAGTTGTTTTTTTAATAAAAACCACATGTTAAAGAAGTCGTTTCCTCACCATGTTACAGAGTAGTTTCACATTCCCGAATTTTCTGGAATCCCGGGATTTATTATGTATAAAAATATGTTTTAAGAAGCCGCTTCCATAATATCATAGCCAAAAATGAACTTTAGGTGAATATGCATCCGATTATCCGATCACTGTTTATGACTTACCACACCTTGTAAAGACACGGGATAGTACTGTTTGCTGATGATACCTCACTTTTATTTAAATTAAAACGACAGCAAATTGATATGGACGATGTAAACATTGCTATCTCAAAGGTGATTCGCTGGTTTGAGGTTAACAACCTGCTTTTAAATAGACTAAAAACTAAATGTATTCGATTTTTGATGCCTAACGTCAAACAAATGAACGCCTCAGTAAAGGTTAAGGATGATGTGTTGGATCTTGTGGATAACACCAAATTTTTGGCCTTACACTAGATTCTAAGCTGCAATGGGGACCGCATATTTATAAATTGTCGAATAAACTCAGCTTTGCAGCATACGCAGTCAGGAAAATTCGCCAGTTAACTGACATTGGCACTGCCAGGCTTGTATATCATAGCTATTTTCATAGTATAATGTCATACGGTATTCTCCTGTGGGGAAATGCTGCCGACATTCAGACCATCTTTGTTCTGCAGAAAAGAGCTATTCGAGCAATTTATAATTTGGATTATGGGGCTTCGTTAAGGAATAAATTCAAGGAAATAAACATTTTAACAGTTGCAAGCCAGTACATTTATTCCAAACTAATATATTTATTCCAAAACAAAGCCTCATACTCAAAGAAAAGTGATATCCACAATTTGAATACTAGAAATAAGAGTAAGCTAGTAGTGCCGGCTACCCGGCTAGAGAAAAGAAAAAAATATTTTCAAGGCCAATGTGTGCGCTTTTACAATAAAGTGCCAAGCAATATTCAAAATTTAAGTTATAATAAATTCTAAAATATTATAAAACGTAAACTTTGTCAAAAAGGGTACTATTCAGTGCTAGATTATATTGAAGATAAAAATGCTTGGGATTAATTTGCTCGGTCCCACAGGCTACTTATGTTTGATTAGTGTTAAGTTTCATGTGAGTGTGAGTTATTGTGTCTATATTATGCTAGTTAGTACTTTTATATTATTATTAAAAAAGGCTTATTGATTGACAACAACATTATAGACACACCAGCTCATATATCTATGAAAAATTCAATGTAGTTACTAAGTTTTTAAATTGTATAGAATCAAGACGTAGAAAAGAGTGGCCCGGAGTTTCTTGCCTGATTCTTCTCACGAGGCTCTACTTTCTGAACAGGCATTTTTTTCAATGCTCAACTATGTTAATATGCATTTAAAGTTACTTTTTTATTTTTTTATTTGTATGACTTTCTGACGTGTCCAAAAAATTTAAACATTTTTATGGAAATAAACATATTTGAGTTTGAGTTTGAACAAAATGACAAAATTACATTCATTTATCCAAATATCTTGAAAACCTTAATTTAACGTTATTTTAAATACCGTAAAATAAATAAAAAACACCGCGACGTGTTTTATAAAGTGTTGCTTCCCCGATATTATCGCGTCCCCCAAGAGACAAGAGCGCGCAATCCTTATCTTTTGGTAACTTAAAAAGTGTACAAAAGGCTGTATTGTGTGGTATTTACACCATCGTCTGCGAGTGGCCGACTGCGTAACCAACAATGAGCATTCCTCCCCAAGTGTCACTCGTCGTTGTCCTGAATAGAGGCCATTAGACTCGCCGCAGTCGAGAATCGCGGTGGTTTCCGTAACATACAGCCGGGTACGCAGGGGAAATCCTCCGGAAAATGCCTCCTTCAAATATGTATAGGTATTTACATTATTGTGCTCGGACAACGATAAGTACACACTCCACACTAAATGGGATTTTAATATCTACATATCTATATATTTTATTGGGGATACTTAGTTCAGAATATTTACAACTTGCTCATCACTGTTACTTTATAACATTGTTTTAGTATTTATACTTCCTTAACAATTTATTGGCATAGTTTGAGGAATACACACTCTATAGTTCGTGCCACGAGAACATCGGCTTTTTGTAAACAAAGAATTTTTACTGACTTAGCGACAGTTCTGTCAAACACAAAAAAAAAACAAATCGAATGAGCGGAACCGTACATAGGTACGTGTCATTGGAAACTAATATGTCAATGGATCGGGTTTTTATCGATATTAGGCTCTGTCAACAGGATCTTTAATATTTTGTGGTACTGGAACCTGGAATGTCAACATTTGGTTATACTTCATTGAAATGTTACATTCTTGGGCTTAGCTTGCATTTTTCTTAAGAAAAAAAATTTTTTTTAGTTGTCAAGAAGTGTAGGTAAAGTTAAATGCACGTTTATAGCATCGCAATGCTGATCCCGCGGCCGACATTTCGGAAATGCGGGTGCAAATTGCAGATGATAAACTGTTATTTGCACTTAAGATTCTGTATCGGGTTCTGGTATTAAAAACGCAGTAGAGGTTCTAGGTACGTTTATTTGCCGAGTATTGTCTCACTTCCCTTGCCCGAGTATGACCAACCAACAACACAATACTGGCCTGAACACTAAGGGCTGCAGTCTCCCACGCTGTTCCCTCCGGTAGTGTGCAGGGCAGGTTGCTCGAAGGGCTGCGCGTAGCGGCAGATCCTCGCAGTCCGTTGGCTCAGCTGGCAGGCGCCGGCGGTCTGAGTGCGATGAGCAGGGCAGGGCCAGACTCTTCGGCAGAGGTGATGTCGAGAACGGTGCTTGGAAGTGTAGCGGTCTAGGAAGAGTAGCCCGGAGCCTTAAGGTAGACCTGGAACCTGAAGGGAAGCAGCATTAGGAAAACCACAACCAATAGAGTCAGGCAGGCGGCGACAGCCGGCCACAGCTAGCAGGTAGAGAGATGGGCAGTACGCTAGTGCAGTAAATGTAGTAACTCACCCACAGCTGGGGTCCAGGATACCCGTACAATGTATACGGATAGAGTAGCGGTAGTAGGTAAGTATAGATTAGCGGTGCCTCTCTGTCGACCCCTTTATATACCGGCCCTCCATCAGAGTTAAAGTCGCTTCGTGACCATATTTGGTCAGGCTTCGCGAGCGCGGACGATGGTCTTCTCTGATTGGCCGAGCGTATGGACGGTATTATGACGCAGACGCGGTAGGTACCGGACATACGTTACAATTATTTACACCGTATAAAAATAAAATGCGTTTTTTTACGCAGGTTACTCCAAATGTAAATTTACCGTAACATTTTAATGGATTTTGTTTAAGTTCATTCTGACGTTTTCATTCACCACAACGTAAAATTTCCATACCTAAAATTTTGTAGTGTTTAAAAACTACAAAAAAGTCGCCAAATTAATGAAAATACTTCCAGGAAAATTCGACCACTCTTATTCAACATCAAATATGTTTATTTTAATTCAAATTTTCATTTTTCTAGATACGACTGGAAGTCATAAATAATAATAGAATAATATTAAAATATATAAACTCAAATACACTTAAAAAATACAGTTAAAAAAGTATTAAACTTAACTAAAGCATAAAATGTAATAACATAACAACGTTTGAAACAAAGGTTGTGAAGCCCTGACTGTGTGTTTACAAAAAGTCTATCTTCTCGTGGCGCCAACGTTACATATGTGTGCATTCCTTAAACTATGCTAATTGTCATTATGTATTATAATTACTAAAAGCATGTAAATTATGCTATTAATTAATTATCTGAAGAGCACATGAACAAGGCGTACCTAGTTATAAAGGTATCATAAAACGATAATCCATAAATAAGCTGCTTTGATTTGATAACATTATTTAATTAATTATCAAGTGAATTGCTTAGATATATTTATTTATAAATAGAAATAATTATGTGTGCCTCTACAAAAACAAATTACTACCTTCCTAAATGAAACCAGCCAGTGCTAAATAATTCCTTTTGTGTATTGCACATTTTTCGCGCATAATGCTGAGAAATTATACAGCCAGGAACAGCAGAGTGCTTCACAAAATGTGCGCGGCGCACGGTGGTGCAGGTAGTACGAGAATGCGGAAAATATTATTTTTAATTCAAAATACGTTGCATATAACTATAAAACTTTGTTAAATGATAAAACGTATGTATTAGTGTATCAAGACAAAGATATAATAATAATAAATATATTTTTTAACATGGTACAATTATGGTTTTACATGATACAATACATATGAGAAATTATACAGCCAGGAACAGCAGAGTGCTTCACAAAACGTACGCGGCGCCGTGCCTTTGTAACACAGCATTGAAAACTGACGCCTGAACACAGTCTGAAGAATTGCTCCACAGTACGAAGCAAACGAACGGCACTTTGTTTCCTCCTCATTTCTCTCCATTGTTCAATAGCACTATAAATATTTATTGTGTATTATCGCACTACACATACAGCGGAATGTTTCAAACGATGGAATTGTATTCAGATGTTTTATGTTGCTTTCCTTTGGTTGTGGGCCTTTTGTCGAGATTTGTGATTGAATACTATCGAATTCGAAATTGGGTAAGATTATTTTTTGTTTAGTCTATAAGCCTAAAGAATATTAAAGGCCGGCGCGCACTGACGTCGCGGCATGGCACGGCATGGCAAAGGATTTTATTACTGATCAAGTCATTTTGATTCTTATTTCAATGGGTTTAGAATTCATATTACTTTATTTCGATACAATCGTAGCGCGGCCCGCCGTGGCACGTCGTGGCATGCCGCGGGACGTCGCGGCACGTCGCGGCATACTTCAGGACGCCGCGGCACGTCGCGGCATACTTCGGGACGCCGCGGTATGCCACGGCGTCCTGCAGTGTGCCACGACGTAATCAGTAGGTAAATAATTTCCTGAATTCACCGTTAATAAATTTATTTATTTATAGACTCACGCCTGTATCCCCGAAGGGGTAGGCAGAGGTGTGATATAACACCCACATTTCGCCATAAATTTTTAGGTCCCACGTAATAGGGGGCGAGCCTATTGCCGTACCGGGCACATTACCAGACTCCGAGCTGCTACTGAGAATTTCCTAACGGAAAAACCCAATAACACTTTGCCCGACCCGGGAATCGAACCCGAGACCTCCCAATCCCACGCGCACATTTATGCCGCGAGACCAACGAGGCAGTCAAAATATCGTTAATAAATCTTGTTCTCCATAAATAATGTATCCAGAATTGTTTTCTCTTTGACATATCAGTTTGTATTTGTCGTTCTTCATCTTCAGCAAGAAGTGCTATTGCTACTAAATTCCAATTCCTTCGGGCTACCGAAACATGCCGTGCCATGCCATGCCATGCCGTGCCGTCAGTCGGCGCCGGCCGTTAAGGGATAAAATATTTAGTTTCCTTATATTAAAGAAAGTTTAATGAGGAATTCACAAGTCTGTTTTATGTTCTGTCTGGTAATAATGGAAATGTACGCAAAATTATAATAGAGTTTAAGCTAACATTGTTATTTTAAAATGTTTACGATACTAAGTAATACAATTATTAGCTATGTATTCCCTGTATTTTCATTTTTTGTTATTTCCCATTTGAAAAATGCTAGCCTGTCAAGTAGTGTACAACCAACTTGGTGTGCATGCTATTAACGTGTATAAGTAAATATGTGACGAATGACGGAGTGGTTGATAGCCATCCTCATCCTACCAGCGTTCGCTTGCTAGTCTAACCCGATTTATCCTTTACCACATAGCGACTGCCTGTCTGACATGTGACAGTAGCAAGAGCGACTGCTTACTGCCTGTCTGACCTCTGCAACCCGAAAGGATAGATATATGTCATGGTTTAGAGTAGTGTCAGTTTATTCTAAGGTATTGACTCCCTATAAACACTGTCAAAAGTTTTCATGACAGGCAGGGTCTACGGCTTAACGTGCTTTCCGAGGCATGGGATAAGCAATAGTTATGGTCATTTGAATACGCACATAACTCCGAAAGGTCTGTGGTGCGCGACATGGATTAGAACTCGATATCCTCTGCACACCAGTCTGTTGATATCTCCATTAGGCTAGCGATTCTGTAGGCTATCATCTTAAAGTTTTTTAGAGTTGAGCTCTATACTGAACAATACAGAATTATAATTACTTAAAAGAGAATAACATGCTGTGAAGTTATTATATGTCCCGTACACTGTCCGTGTGGTGACGGATTAAGAATACGAATTGTCACCACCCCATATCATCCCATGGGTGTCGTAAGAGCCGACAGAGGGAGCATATTATGCAGGGAACAGCACTGTAAGACAAGGAAAACTTGGTACAAACCCTATACCAACCCGCTTGGCCAGCGTGGTATAGTAGGCTAATTCCTCCTTTCAAAGGAGAGGCCTAGTCCAGTAGTGGACTATTAAAGGCTGATGATGAGATGAAGTTATTATCATCACACATCATAAGAAAGGCAGAAGACAATATAGCTCTCTTCGCCTAAACTGACTTTCCTTTTACTCTCATCTATCTGAACAGTAGCAGGGTCTCTCAACGGTAGAGCCTTTTGTGGTAGGGTGGTTGTGCCGCAAGTTAAGTATCTAAGGATCGCAATCAACTGTTGTTTGTTGTCGTCGAAAATGCCACTACTTTCACTAAGTTTTTCTACATCATATGGTGTGATATGGTATAATTATTTATGTACCTACCAACATATGTGCTTTTTGCGTGAGAAATTAAACGTAAGCGGGGAGCTGTGATTGACGTGCACCGGATATACGTTTGCTTATTATTACTTAAAGGTTGAATATGTGAAAATTAGTACATGGTTTTGTACACAGTTTTTTTTAATTCATCCAGTCGTATGTTGTAGAGTTCTACCGAGTTTATGTTTGGCTCTTAAAATGGTCTGAAGATTCGTGAGCTAAAACACACACACATACACATTTTACAGGAGCGTAATCAAGCATTCACTCGTCCAATTAGTGTTCACTACATATGATGTTAATAGCAGATCAACAAACGACAGGTCTGGTATTGCTATGAGAGTTTCATACATTTTATCATAAGAATAATGCATATTACAGCATCGTTCTTAAAACAACTGAGTCTAGACTAAACACTTAAATGGTACGTTCATTCATCAGAGGCACCGACCTCATCAATATTTACTCCACGCTGTTTACTTCAACTTGGAGCTCTCACTTTAAAAGTAAATCGTGGTTCTCCAGTTATTCTGGCCACAGCGGGCGGATGCATTCGAACAGCCACTGCCCTCTAAAAGCGTATTCATGTCCACGTTAAACTTTTTCAGCCAGCGCCACCGCTGAATGGCGATACAATAGGTAAACACATTTTCGATACAACTCCCCAAACAGTCGTCATTGTCAGAACACTACTAGAGTGTTTGCGGTTTTAAAGGTTTTTGAAAGGTTACCTGCTCGCTAGTGTTTCCATTAGTTTAGAAATGGCAGTTTCATGGAAAGTGGTAGATGCATCCATGTAAATAATGTGCGGGTTGCATTAGGAATTCTTGGCAAATACGGAGGCAATATTCAGTGTGGTGCTCAATACTGTTTTCAATGTAATGCTAAAGGTACCTTAGATATTTTTATACAAAATGTAACAGAAACAAGAAAGAAAAAGTGTCCTGCAATTTTATTATAAGTAAACGTGATCCGATTTTTGCGCTTCTACCGAATATCTGTGTTTGTTCTAAAATTGGCCAGGTGAAGACGCGTTATCTATGCAGTTTCAAACAAGTAACATATAACATACGTACATAATTATGTTTGTAGTTAATTATTCATCAGTGGATTGGCGCTGTTATCAAATATCGCTTGGATTCAGGTAAGTGCGTTGTGGTCGATCAAATCACTGCGATTGTTCGCTCGGACAGAATCAATGCCGTCCTCAACACCTACTATAATAGCATTATATTCATCTATGTATTGTTGACTACGATTTGAAAGCAAATTGATTGATGATCCTTTTATAAACCGACTTCAAAAAAGGAGGAGGTTTACAATTCGTCGGAATCTTTTTTTTATGTATGTTCCCCGATTTCTCTAAGACGCCTTGACCGATTTCGAAAATTCTTGTTTTGATTAAAAGAGTATACCTTCCAGTTGGTCCCATTATCAGCAAGTCAGGATCTGATCATGGAATCCTGGAAAAATCGAAGGAACTCTTCAAATTTTATAAGCACACTTGAAGCGATTTGACGATAACAACTCAATGCCGTCGAGTTTGGGCTCGTTTGAGTCGTCTTTACATAGACTTTGATGCTGAATGATTTCCATGGTCTGATGATAGAGCTGGAAGTTAACCATGAGATCTTTGTGATACAACAACCCAATCTCATCGAGTTTAGGGTCGTTTGATTCGTTTTTACATGGACTTTGGCACTGGATGTTTTCCAGGGTCTGATGATGGAGCAGGAAGGTGGCCATGAGATCTTTGTAATACAAAGACGCAATCCCATTGAGTTTGGACTCGTTTGATTCGTCTTTACATTGACTTTAGTGCTGAATGTTTTCCAAGTCTGATGATAAAACAGGAAGGTGGCCATGGGATCTTTGTAATACAATAACGCAATCTCATCGAGTTTAGGCTCATTTATTTTGTCTTGGCAAACACTTTGGTACTGGATGATTTCCGGGATCTGATGATGGAACTGAAACGAACGTGTTTAGGCTAGTTAGCTGAAAACAAAAAAAAACACTTGAAATTGCCAGAAAGGTACAGGTCTACATTTCAGAATTGAGGCACGTAAGGAAGGCATCCCCATCATGTACCACCTACACTATCCTCTGTACCTACTATCACTAAAAAGCAAAAAATAAAAAATATTTTTAAATAAAAAAAACCGACTTCAAAAAACACTAAGGAACTAAAAAGCAAATAATAATTGGTTTTGGAGAAAAAATTTTGGAGTCGGTGCCAAGCCCTTAGGAAAAAAGTGACTAAAGTACAAACTACCTATTCTAACAACAACAAAAGTTATATAAAAAAGTGTAGAGGTTTTATAGTCAGATCAGAAATACTTGGCTTGGCACCGACTCCAAAATGCTTCCGCTTTGCTACTTGCCTCCGTTTAGGCGCGTCATGTTTCTCTCCGCATCGCTGTCACTGTGGAGAGGCTGTCGATAGCCTTGGTCACCATGGTCTGTCATGCAGCAGGAGCGCAGGTCGTATTACACGACACGCCAACCTCGATGATATACTGCGCCGTGCTCTTATCACCGCTGGCGTTCCAGCCCAACTTGAACCTCAAGGCTTGGCACGTGACGATGGTAAAAGACCAGACGGGATGTCATTACTGCCGTGGAAGCTGGAGAGGGCTTTGGTATGGGACGCGGCGTGTGCCGATATCCTTGCGCCATCTCATCTTCCCAGCACAACTGGTTGAGCGGGCGTTGCTGTTGCTTCAGCGTAAACCCTCAAACGGCGCAAATATGTAAATCTAGTAAGAGATATTATGTGTTTGAGTCGTTTCGGGTCACTTTTTAGAGATCTCGCAAAGAGGCTGATAGACGCCTCACGTGACCAGAGGGCTGGCACGTATTTGACACAAAAGATAAGTATAGCCATACAACGTGGCAATGCTGCCAGACTCCTAGGCACGCTTCCAATTGACTGCGATGCGGATGAGTTTCATAACGCCTTCTAAATTTAATTTAATTTTTTCATTTTCGTTTTAATGTTAATTTCTTGTATATATTATTAGCTTTATTTAATTATTTTAAGACTTAATTTAATTGTATTGTCGACATTATCATAAGTCCTTAGACGATGACGACGAGACACAAAAAACGAATTAAAAATAATTTTTCTGTTAGCTGCTGCTGAATGTTGTGGTTCACAAATGTGCGATCTTTTTAAGGTTATTTCAATGGATTGACCGCTTTAGATTACGTGAAATAATATGTTCTTAAATTAAAAATATGTTTGGGACATAAATATTTTGTAATACAAGGTTATTGTAATCTTTCGAATGATAAAATTGAGATGAATTCCTGATAGATGAGATAGGTCTGACTGAGGATAGCCCAGTGTAATGAAAGCTACTGTTAAAATCAGTACATACATTGTACCTACATTTACAATTCTGCTGTTGCTACCACTTCTATGTCTTATGTTTTTAATAACTAACAAACAGCTATTTTAAAAAACACCAATGTATATAATTGTTATCTTAATATATAAAATCCTTGCGTTACTGAATGACTGACAGACACGCTACAGCCGAAACTATTGGGCGCAGGAAGCTGAAATTTGGCATGTATGTTCCTTGGGGACCGTAGGGGTGCACTAAGAAGGGATTTCCGAAATGATCGGAAATTCCCGCGGGATCGGCCAAAACGGGTAAATTAAAAAAAAATGCAGGCGTAGCTGCTGGTGTCCTCTAGTACTTAATAAAATTAATTTGAGTATCAAAGATTATAATATTAAACCGTGGATAACTCCTAGCTTAGCAAAACTTAAATAATTTAACCCTACAAACAATCTATAAACGATATAAAAAGTTCTGCAATACAATCCTAAGAAGAACAAAAATCGAATATGACAATATCAGAAGCTGGAAATAACACTAAGCGATTGTGGAAGTACGTTAAGTCTGTTACATATATGTCGAAGCAAAATAAGTGCGATACAAGTTTATTATATACAGATCGTACCCCACTATCATCCGCTGATAACGTCAATAGCTTTTTGGCTTTTTGGCCAATTTTCACCAATGAAAATTGGCTGCACAAATTCAAAGAACTTCTTCTTTCTCTTAGCGTTATCCCAGTTTCAGTCTGGGGTCCGCTTTCTAGTCTAACCGGATTTGGCTGAATATTAGCTTTTCCACGGAGCGACTGCCTGACTGACCTCCGCAACCCGAAGGGATAGCGATATTCCATGGTTTAGACTAGTGTCAGTTTATTTAGAAGGTACTGACGCCCTGTAACGACTGTCAAAGATCTTCATGACAACCGGGACCGACGGCTTAACGTGCTCTCCGAGGCATGGGACAAGCGATAATTAACAATTCAATACGCACATAACTCCGAAAAGTCATTGGTGCACGCCGTGGATTCGAACCTGATACCCTCTGCATGGCAGTCTGTTGGTATATCCACTCGGCTATCGCTGCCGCACACAAAGCTAACACAAATTCAAAGAACATATAAGAATAATAAAAAAATGCTATTTCAACCGTTCCGACATATAATAGTAGTGGCAAGTCTTTTGTTTTACTAGCCCGGATGAAAGTGAAGTAGAACTAATTATTCTATCACTAAGACATAGCTCACTACAGGTTGGGACGGTATTAGCACCGAAATACTGAAAACCTATAGGCATGTGATACCTCCATTTACTCACATTTTTTAATTTGCCCGTCCGAACGAATCATTCCCAAATGCCTCAAAATGGCAGTAGTCACTCCAATTCACAAATCAGGGCAAAAGGATCTGGTAACTAATTACAGGCCAATCTCACTACTACCTTCGATATCTAAAGTACTCGAAAAAATTATTAACAATAGATTAGTTTCATATCTCGAAAATATTTCCTCTTCTCCCACAAGCAATTCAGCTTCAGATCAAAGTTATCTGCAGCTGATGCAGTACACACCTTGACTTATTGTATTTTCGGGGAACTTGGGCAAAGTCAACAAATGATTGGCATCTTATTTGATCTGGCAAAAGCGTTTGACACTGTATCAATCCCACTGCTTCTCAACAAATTGGAGGCGATAGGAATAAAAGGCACACAGTTAAAACTTTTTAGAGACTACTAACGGGATAGGTATCAACGTGTCAAAATAGACAATGTTATCAGTTACGAATTGCTGTTACCCTAATTCGGCATTCCACAAGGAAGTGTGCTCGGAGGAACCCTCTTTCTAGTGTATATCTCTCTAGTGTAGATCTCTGTAAACTAAACCTACATCATGGCACAATTGTTACGTATGCTAACGACGCTGCGCTATTTTTCTCAGCTGACACCAGTACGGAAGCTCAGAAGTATGCCCAACAAGGGTTTAAAGTAGTAAATAATTGGCTTAAACAGAATCTACTAACCTTAAATACTGATAAGACTAAATTCGTTCAATTTTGTATGCGTAATTCCCAAGCACATAATAATTATTTTCACTTGTATTCATTCACATAACTGTTATCTTAATTCAAACAACATTTGCATTTGTCCGAAAATTAAAAGTTCTACTAATATTAAGTATTTAGTGTTATATTGGACATAACTCTTTCCTATAAAGAACATATCGCCGCTTTAAAATTTGTTTTTAAAAACTTCGCTTTATTTTAGATCATAACCTAAGGCATTGTGTCACTCCATAATCCAATACTGCATTACCTCTTGAAGAGGTATAGGAAAATCTTTAATACTCTCTATAGAGCGAGAGAGCCCTTCTTAAAGTGGCCACCCGCTGACCTTACCGATTCTCTACAAGCCTTCGGTATGAGTTATGCAAAGTGCTAACGGTTCGTCAACTCTTTATATTGTACGCTGTACTAAAACAGCACACTGCGCTTACGAACAACGCCAACATTACTAACACCAAGAGACAGAAAGATATTGTCTGTAGTTCAAGCTCTGAATCAAAGTTTGTCTTTACACATAGATTTTTTACATTTCTGGGTCCCTATCTTTATAACAGAATAAACAAATAAGCATCCATTTATGACCGAAAAGAAAAGATCGAAAAAATGCGTCTATCAGTATTTACAAACATTGAAATATGATCAGACCGAGGAACTGCTGAATGTGGTCAAATAATTATAGGTTTAATATTAGTTATAAAATAATGATAATAACAATCATGCATGGTGCGTTAGAGAGGAAAGGAATGAAAGTGAATGTAAGTAAAACGAAAGTTATGGTTTTTGAAAAGGAGGAATGCGTTACGGCTTGTAATGTTTTGATCGATGGACAGCGAGTGGAACAAGTAAATGAGTTTGTTTACTTAGGTACGTTGTTTACAAGAGATGGTAAGAATGAAAAAGATATTGAAAGAAGAGTTAATGCAGGTAATAGTGTGATGGAGCTCTGAAGGCGTTTATGAACAGTCAAAAGGTGTTCAAAAAGGCACGTTTGGCTGTGCATAGAGGGGTGTTAGTGCCTACCCTTATTTATGGTAGTGAAAGTTGGGTATGGCAGAAGAGACTTGAAAGTAGAATAAATGCGGTAGAAATGAGAGCACTGAGAAGTATGTGTGGTACATCTTTGACCGACAGAGTAAAGAATAGTGTGATAAGAGAGTGGTGTGGGGTAAAAGAAGATGTAGTGACAAGCATCGAGAAAGGCATGTTAAGATGGTTTGGGCACATGGAGAGGATGGATGACGAAAGACTGACAAAGAAGATATATAAGACAAATGTGAATGGGACAGGACGAAGGGGAAGACCTAGGCGGACGTTCTCTGACCAGATTGGAGACATCCTAAAAAGAAGGACAGGTCAGAAGTACCCTTAACAGAAGAGCATGCATGAGAAACTTGATGGGAGTGAATGAAGCGAGAGAGGTATGTCAGGATCGTTGCAAATGGCGTTCCGTAGTCTCTGCCTACCCCTCCGGGAAACAGGCGTGAGTCTATGTATGTATGTATGTATGTATGATTAAAATAATTCAAAGTAGGTATATCTTTATTTAGAAAAATTATTACGTCTATAATGTTTAAGTATAGTAAATATTGTGATGACTTCTAATCTCAGATCAAAATCATATACTGTAAGGGCCTTTAACGTGTGTGGCACAGGTTAACCCTAGTACAGGCACCTCATTATTTTACCTAAATTACTTTTTAAGAACTGTATGTATATTTTGTGATGAATGAAAATTAATAAATTTGTTTATTTGATTTCTTTGCATTTAAAATTTTACCTCTAATAATAAAAAGACTATCGAAAACAAACTTAACATCTAGATCGGAAACCGGCCATAAGATTTTTTATTTTAGGTTATATCTCGTGCCTTTACAAAACAGCTACGTAGTGTTTTTTGTATTTACAAAAATGTATTTAAATTATTTAGCTATTTTAATTATAGTACGCACTGAGTCTGAAACGACGAGATAAGTACTTAGTACACAAAAAGTATATATTTCTAAAAGTACCTTGTTTAATTTACCTTATGTTTGCAAAATATTTTGAAAGTTATTTATTTTGTGTAAGTACATACAAATAATTGAAATTATAGTTTTTGTTTATATTGTTCTAATAACAATAAAATTGTTTTCTCATTTTATAAGGGTATTCGCCTGTGAAATTGTTTGACTATTATATATATTTATACAATAGGACTGCTCATAAAAGTCCTTTATTTAAAGAAAAAATAATTGTCTCTCTTTTCTTTAGAAATAACTGCCGCGTAATATTTAATTTCTGTTTCGCAGAAGCCTTCACAAGGACTCAACTAATGACCACAAAAAAACAACCAAAGTAGAAACAGCACTTTAAATAATATGCAGGATGTCATCAAATCAGGATCGAAGGCACAACAGTCGGTGTAATGCTAAACAAAAAGGCAATCACTTATTCCACTGTGCTTGTAGTTAAATTACAGCACAGTCATACATTCAATAATAGAATAAAATTGTTAAGAAAAGAACTGTAGAAGAGTTTGTTTCTTTAAATACACTAATATCATAGATTTCTCGGCCAAATTCTTTTTCAGTTTTCGCTTGATAAAATTAGACTACAGACAATTAATGAGGAAAGTTTTAATAACGTTGCATCAGCATTAGGATGGAAACGGTAAACTCAAAAATATGTCAAACTATTGAGTATTTCTTGTACAAAGAGAAACAAGTTATAAATCTAAGGCGACACAAATCACAGCTTGTATTTATTATTTATATATTTCCTAGTACTCTCTAAAAGTTGAATAAACAGAGTTTCTAGGAAGGTGAAGTACGTCATCATATTGGTGCAAAGTTTCCTGAGTATGTTTCTGAGAAGCCGGGATTAAATATAATCGTAGGAGCGTGATTTGAGGTTTGAGGGGGTCAGTGTTTGGGTTGGACTTTGTAGTTTAATGTTCAGTGGAAACTTTGCTGCTATTATGCTTTAATTATTTATTACTTACTTCATGTTTTAGATTAGTCAGCAACGCATCTGGTATGTGACAATCGCAACGCAAAGCCAGCCCGCAACTAGTAGCTGTAATGCTATCTTTAAACCTCGTTCGTAAGAGAACATTTATGGCGCTCGTGAAATAAAGCAAGTACAATCAGCTGCATTAGTCTTTACACATTTACGTTATTTTGAATGGTTATATCGTCCCAACTAATTGTTCATATCTTGTAGACAAATAAAATTTAATCATAATTTATAGATTAAGAATTATAAATACAGGAGCTTTTATTCATAAAATTGTTGGCAAAGATTTTGAGGTGTGTAGCGAATTTGTAGTTGACTAATGATACTAGAGACTACTTGAAAAAACTGAAATGTACAAATTGACTTCGGTGTTGAGCTGAGTAATTAAAAAAATCTTCCGAATTGGTACCTTGTACTTGCATTGCACTTACTTTGGCTGATAGCACACAGTTGATGGAATAATCATCATCATAATTTGTCCCACTGCTGGGCACGGGCCTCTTCTAACTATGAGAATGGTAAGGCCATAGTCCACCACGCTGGTCAAGTGCGGGTTGGCAGACTTCACATGTATTTCGAGAACATTATGGAGAACTCTCCGACATGCAGGTTTACTCACGATGTTTTCCTTCAGCGTTTAGCCTGCGGTAATTAACAATTTAATACGCACATATCTTCGAAAAGTCATAGGTGCCTGCCGTGGATTCGAACCCGAGACCCTCTGCGTAGCAGTCCGTCGGTCTCTCCACTAGGCTATCGCTGCCTTCTGATGGAATAATGTTTCATATAAATGTTCATAAACATAAATTGTACAATAAAACGGTATGTCTTTTTATATATCAAGGCTTCAAAGCATTACGTTCTTGGCTGTTAAAACGAAAAGCTTCTGAAAAGAACTTTATTTTGGTTTTAAAACGAGACAAATTTTCTAATGCTTTACGAAACCGATACTCAAAATATGCAAGTACATGATTAGCGCCGGCATTTGCAAACACTTTTTTAACAGTCCGTATAATGCCATTAGACTCTTATTAAAATCAAAACTAATACAAGACAACTCATATTCGCATAGTGAGAAATTACTATCAGACAGATAGAGATCTTATTTTACATTTTGATAGATAAAAAAAGATATAAATACGTCGTGCAATATATTTTTCGGTGTCAGCTACACGTGTAATGAACAAGTACGGGTACTAATGTTAATTTTATCGCGCAGTTCCGCAGGTAACAATTATATCAGAGAAGTGACGCCGCACCGAGCGTTGCAGGCATGCGTGATCGTAAATTGGTGGGTCGGACTCTCTCGCGGTACATGGAGCTACGAACCGAGTAAAAATGTTGGAGTAAGCTCTAGGAATATGGTTATTTCGTTTATTTTCTTTGGCGGTTTTAATTTGATGTTGCGCTGGCTGATGTTCTGCTGTATGTGATGTGCTATAGTGGAAACCACAGGACGTAACCTTATGAGTTAACAGTTTTCATTTGTTTGTATCTTAAGAGGTAAACAGGAGCTCTTATAGGAGAGTACAACATTCCACATTTTCCAGGAATCAGTGGAAAACCAAAAAAGTGAAATCCATATGAATGGATGACTATCGTCATTGTTATCATCATTATGTGCACAAGACCACTTATCGTAAGTGTGCAGATCTCCAGAAGCATGAATTCTGTGGATCACATCCATAAAACTACGTTGCTTCATCCTTTTCCTTGTCATTTAAATAGACATCGACTCTGTTGAATCGACTCTGTTGTGAAGTTGCCAAAAGGTAAGAAAGCACCAAATATTTTTTCAGAAATTAAATTTACTGTTAGTTACTATGCTAAATATCATGATCACTGCTAAACTATTAATAGATATTTATTTGAAATAAATATTAGTTCTCAAATAATTGTATTCTCAGTTTTGTAATATAAAGACCATGAACCCTTAACTTTCTGAACAATCAAAGGTATATAGACAATGTCTGGGTCATTGGCATCACTAGTTCTAAGCAATAGTAGACGCCTAGTTTCAGATAAATTCTATCACTCGCTTAACGAACAATGTTCCTAACCCTCCGTAGGCGATAAGCTACGAGTTGCTACGATGTTGCGTAGCACCATAAATGTAAAACTTTAGGGTCTTGGTAACAAAGTTGGCTGTAGGCTTGATGTACGTTTTTGTCAATATATCTTTAGTACATTCTCGGTACTTAGGATATGAATGCCTAGATTATCTTGATTGGAATCCTAAAATATTTGTACAGGCAGTTGGCTTACAGTATCACGATCTCTATATTTATGAAAAGGAGTTTATTCTACAACCTCGGCTTTGTTGACACATTTTCTTTGCTATTGTGCGATGGCCGTTTAATTATTCTTATCCGCGGATACAGCTCTCCGAATGATAACATTTTAGTTTTATTTTTAAGATTATTTTCTCATCAGGAGTAATCCAGTTAGTTTTATTTTAAGACTATTTTCTTATCAGGAGAACTCCAGTCTGCAGTCGTGACATACGACGGAGTTTATGAACACAATAACTTCTCTTATAAAGCGTACTACGTTGCAAAAGCCGACTCTAAATAATTTGGCGAGTGTTGATCCGTGACGGTGACCCATTGCATTTTCGCACCAGAATGATTGAGGTTCATCCGAATTTACTTATTGGTTTAATATTCAGTTCGGTTTCAGATTCATATTCATTATGGACGATGGCTCTAATTACTGATTAATGCGGTCACCTGTTACTACGTAGCGACCGGTGATAAGGTAATTATAATTGTTATTTTATTAAATGTTTCTGACAGTTAAGCTTGCAGCAACTGCGCTGTAATATATTGTTTTAAATTATCGTCCTAGCGTTATCCCGGTTATATCCAAGGCTTATACGCCTTGGAACCTGATGCCCGCTTACTAGTCTAACTAGATATGACAGAATTTCGTTTTAAATGTTCAATATTAATACTATTTTTTTGCTTTGAAATGCTTTCCTAAAATGAAACTCAGTGTCTCTGTAGTTATAGCCCAGTCATTTTAGGCCAAATTAGGTGCAAAGCTCGCAAAATCGACATACCCAGTATATTTCATAATGACTGGACTATTATAAAATATGATGTTTTCTGGAAATAAAATCGAGCTCTTAGTTGTTTTTTTCAGGCTAAAGCAGAAACAAAGACTGAATAAAAGAAGGATAAAGCAAACGAAGAATTATGTTGCTCATATGCAATAAACTTGAGCAAGTTTAGTTGTTTAAGTTTTATAATAAGCAAGGATTTTACATGAAGAGTTTATTAGTTAGTGCCTTTTGAGCCTTTTTCCTGTGAGGACATGTTATTTTACAAGTTTACCATTTATTAACATGTGAAGGTAACGAACTGGTATGTTGTAAATACTGGTATTTTTTATAAGATACTTTCTGTTGCGATTCCCTTACTGTCAATACTACAAAAATCTTAAAAGCAAAGTATAGCTGTCGTCAATATTCTTTTTCATCATGGTCACATGGTTGATGATCTTTTCGTAAACCTGGTTTTAGTAGGAGGTTAACCTAAATCTCCATTCGACAAATTTTAAATTTTCAGAAAACTTTTTTTAATTATACACAATCATTACGTTAAACCGTAAAACACTACAAATTAAGGCACACAACTGCCAGTACATACTAAGTATTGAATAATTTAGTGGACGTTATAAGCAAATAATAGTGCGATTTCAGTGAAAAATGTTGTAACGTACTACAATGGCGGACGATGCGGTGCCGTGCCGAGTGATAGTGGAGTGACCGGAAGTACTCGCGCGTAAACGGGCCGGAATACTTCCGGATCCGCTTGGCGCGCTGCATCGCACGCTTCCGCTTCCGCTTCGCTACTAGTTTGTTTAATAAGCTCCAATAATGACCGACCAATTATTGCTTCCTTTGAAGTTCTAATGCCGTTATTCCTGGCAGACGCTTGGCGTACGCAGAACTCGAGACTTGAAGAGTAATTTTTTTTTATTGTGCAGTTTTGTTGAGGACGTAAAAATTTTATATTTACAGAATATAATTTCTTCGGTGTTTATTGAAAGCTGATATTGGAAGTAGTCTAAACATGAATTCAAAGTAAATCACAAGTCTTGTTTTCACTGGCTCCATTTTAGCTGATTGCTGCAGCAAGTCTGTGACCTGCCTTTTGTGTTCGCGCCCTTTGTGCCGACGCGACGACGACGCGAAACTACGTGCGCACTTATAACTATACTAATAGCACGTCAACACTACTTATTATGAAGTTTATGTTAGATGTGATCGCAGTCAAACATTTTACAGGGCCTAAAATCCTTTTTGGATGGTTAATGCATTAATTTGGCTTCGAACAGTTATTGAACTGGAACCAAACCATTTGTGTCGGCGTTCGATAAGGCTACGTGCATTTTTAAAGTTCTTCATCTTGCATATCAACTTGTCCATCAAGAAAGTTTACCTTTGGGGTCCCATTGCAATGATAAACAATGATAGTTATTACAATTTATTAATATTTTATCGCTTCTATTCTGAGTGTTACATGATGCGTGTTTATGATCCTTAATGCTTTTTTGAGACAGCAAAGCTGCTACGGCAAACTTCTATAAGCCTCTACATAAAAACCGTGTTTGCCATGAGATTTTCAAACGGAAACAATTTTCGCACGACGTCATAAACATTTGTCGAAACCTTTACTTCCGATAACTCATACAAGTTTTATGCCTACTCTCTGACTGATACCACAAGAATTCATCCCATCTATCTTTACGACCAAAATTTTCATATTCATCAATACTTTGCAAACTTTTATGACACATTTCTTAATAAAAATATGAATGTTGAGTCGCTTTTACAGTTTTATTGCAATTCGTGCATGAACAGATAAATATTGTTAACAATATTTTTTGTGCTTTTTGTGGCGCGATGTGGCTTTGTGAACCAATTTGACAAAACCGATGCACTCCAAAGGATGTGTTTTATTGACAGAATGTGTGTCAGTGTCAATTTTTACTATTAAATTTTAATTAATATTACTACTGGAAAATTCTGTGTGCTTATTTACCTAACGCAATAATATACCTAATAATATAAGCCCTCTATGTGAACTGTTCACTGTGGAACACGGGTCTCTTATCACTATAGGAAGCGTTAGGCCATAGTCCACGCTGGCGAGTAGGTGAAGTGCGAATTGGCAGACATGTATTTCTAGAACCTTATCGAGAATAGTCAAATTTTGCTTAGGATGCTATCCTTCACAGTCTAGCTATCAATGATTAACACCTGAACACGCAAAAAGTCTGTGGTGCGCATCGTGAGATGGACCCTCTGCGTAGTAGTCTGTTCTAATTAAAATATATCATTCATAAGCCTTATACAAAACTGTCAGCAATCCACATTATTTGATTATCCAACAAATAATGTAAGGCGCGGCAACTAATTGCAGGATCGATCGGTGGGGAGTGGCCATTAGGAAGACTGGATGAGTACTCTCGTGGTCTCACGAAGGTCACGCGAAGCACCCTTGATTCGAGAGCTTTGTCTCTCCCCCGACGTACTACACGTCACAATACACGATTGTTACTACCTGTTAAATTCTGTTTACTGCTACACACTTCAAAATGTTTGCCGACAGATGCCGCTAGGGTTGGTGTTATAATTTTGCTCAGCGCTGCAATTGTCGAGATATGACCTGCGTCATTATCATTTTGAAGTGAGGTATGTGAGCTTTCGGCTCATTAAATAGGGGTGGACCTTTTGTTACAGCGGACTTTTACTTACTGATTGCTGTCGGAGAAGAACATAGATGAAAACAGTTAATAGCTCTTTTAGCACAGTCACTCTAAAGCGTGTAGGTACCCAGTTTAGTGCACGACTTACTGCATAAAATCTTCTTGGTTTGCAGGTACAGCGTTATTGCGTTTTATATTTTTTTAGTTATACCAACTTTCTTCTTTCTAAAAGAGCGACCTTATAAAGGCGATACGCGCAGGAAAGTGCGCGCAAAAGTGGTGTCTGTACAGTTCGATGAATTTTCTGAATCAAGTTTTAGTTACATATATTATGCCATTCTGTAAAGTAATGTAAACGTGAGCTTAAATCCCGTGGGCTTAAATGCCCACCCTAGACAACCACGGCACTCATGAAGGCTCCCGCCACTGAAAAGAATCAATTCTACCATTGCACTCATTGCGATGTAATGTACGATGTTAATAAAGTTTTTAATAAAATCATGAAAGCCCAACTTTGTGCTTTTGCCGGTACCCAACTAACATCTTCATACGTTTGATCTTTCACGCGTGAATGTTGTTTCACGTACGAAAGAGTGATTGCGTAAAGGCCTATAATCTAAAATGACTACGTAAGGTAGTTTGACAGATCAACAGAATTCAACCGAAAACCTCATAATAATTCATGCTTGCTTGATTTATTACCGAAAGTGCAAAATAAAAATGTGAAAAGCTTTTATGAAATATAAAATAATTTTAATACCCCGCATTAATTTAATATGAAGTTGTTCACAGATGTATAAAATAGGTCAGTGTAACTATTTTTCCTGTTGTATACTGTGACTTCACTTGCGATTTTATTGGAATTTATGTGTAAGTCAAAAATCAAGCTGTACCTAAGCAATATGCAGCTATGGTATATTGGTATATTTAAACTTCCATCTGCCCGTTTTAACCCGCTGTTTTTTCTGTAGGTTTAATATAAACTTGAAATTATGACTGAAATTAATTTATGAAAGCAAAACGTTAATTTTTTTCTTTCGGCGGTAGGTGCTAAAAACAGTTAGACGTGCTCGATATTTAATTTTTTTAATTTAATTATAAAATTAAATAGTTAAGTTAGTTAAGTTTACTTTATTTAAGCTTGTGACGTCGTGCCTCGGCGCTTGCGAGCCCCACTACGATGACGCACTGCAGTGGGGAGCCTCACCCGCTTGCCGACCATATATATACCAGCGACACACGTGGTTGGGCCCTTTTTTTCTTCTGCTGGGAGACACGTCAAAGCTGAGTATTCATCCGTGGACCTGTGGAGTGTCAACCTACGACCTACGCCCTGGATACTTGTCTAGTCGGTTAACCTCAAGTGTCAGTTCTTTTATGTAATCAAAACCATTGTGAATCTGGAATATAACGCGAGTTTAATCTTTCCTGGTGATATTTTTTATTTATTTCCCGTAAGACAACCTAATCATCTCTTTTTAATTGCTCGGCGAGTGATCGATCCCGGCTATCCCGTGAAAATCAATCACTCGTGCGACAAGCTTTTAAACATATAAATTACTGGTACTCACAGTTGTACCATAGTACAAACAGAATAGTAGGATAGCTTCATACAAATCGGCCGCCGCCGCCGCGCTGGTGTGAATGTATGCGTGAGTCGCCGGGGCGGCGTGTACGCACGCACTTTTCACGCACACAATCTCACGAGCGCGGAACGCTCGGCGCGTATTCAGTACGGGATGCGCCGCGCGTCTGATCGCGCGCATGCATGTAGGTACTACACTGCTCGCCCGCGACCATTGTTTATGTACATTCAGTTTTGTAATAAACGTTATTAATATTATACAATCTGTTAAACGACAGTAAATTAAACTTGTTACATTTTTCTCGCTATAAAGGGCATTTAGATAGTTATATAACGCTTAGCTAGTCAGCAGGTATTTGAAAAAAATATATGCAAGCTTAAATTCTGTAGTATTCAGCGCAATCACTTAAAAAACGGCGAAATAGCGCGCGCCGACAAAGCCGGCGGCGCCGCCGTGTAAACACGTGACAACCCGTGCGTCATCGCAAGAGTAGGCAATTAACTCGCCGAGCGGCCTTAGCTAGCTTACTATTTTTTTTTACTATGGTTGTACGGTCTATGTAGCATAATATATTGCTAATTTAATACCACCTGCCAGCACAAGCACTTTCACATATTGAAATCAACGTTCACACACTATGTCTCAACTCAGTAACATTGTAGCAGCACAGAGGAGCTTAGAAGAAAAATTTACGAGGAGAATGGCCGATTTGGAGAGCCAGTTCCAGTCTGCGGGTCTCGCCAAGGACACGGCAGCGAAGGTGGCCGAGGAGTTTCGCACATTCAGGGAACTCATGTTTCGTTTGCTTGGTCTCCTCCGCAAGCAGATCGATGAGTGCTCCAATATGCTGGATAACATGGAGACGAGGCACAGGCGAAAGGACCTTATATTCCTGGGAGTCCCAGAATCTGAGAAGGAGGTCCGCCGCTCGCTGGTCATGGACAACCTCAAAACCAAGATGTTTCTGAAGGATGTAGCCGACACTTCCATCACCAATTGTCACAGGCTCGGGGCACCCAGCAAAGAGCATCACAGGCCTATTCTGGTAAGATTTTCCCGAATTGATCTCAGGACGGCTGTATGGAGGGCGAAGACGGCGTTAAAGGGCTCGAAAATTTCGGTCAAAGAGTTCTTGACCAAAGCCAGACAGTCGTTATTCGTTAAGACTTGACAGCATTTTGGGATGCGCTCCTGCTGGACTCTGGATGGGACTATCGTCGTCAAGGCTCCGGATGGAACGCGCAGTAAGATTACATCCACTCACGAACTGCAGCAGTTGATGTCTGTGCATCCAAAGGTGACGGTCGACGATTCTTCTGCGTCCAAGAAGATACCGGCCGGCGCCGGTAATGTTAAAACTGTGCCACGCAAAATCTAACTGTTTGTGTGATGTTTTAAGTAACAGTTCATGTTAACAGCATAACATTTGTTTGTACTTATGTTTACTTTTGGGTCGGTGACTCATGAATTTAACTTTAGATTGATGAATCAAACTTTTACCCGCAGTTTAAAATGTAAAATGTATTCACTTAAATTTGACTTCACACTTATTTTGTCGTATTTTGTTTATCTGTCGGACATGTCATTATAATAACTTCATACGTCAAAATATTACTTCTCAATTGTTCTCAATGTTACGTTCCATTTCACATAATTATTGCTGTGTAAAATATATTGTTACGAGCTGGGGTTCGACGATAAATTAAAACTCACTATGCCACTAAACTGTACTTTATTTACTTAGACAAACACTATACACACTTATTTCTCAACACTAATAAAAACACACTTATTACAAACACTTTTTCACTCCACTAAACACTTCTGACTTACTTCCCTCGCTTCTTGTTTATCGCTCCGATATTCAATTGAAACTGTGTCTATCTCGCGCGCTTACGCGGTATTTATACCGGCCGGAACACATAACGAGTCGTTTCCAGACTTCCCAAGAATGTTCTGGCAACAATCGAAACATTCTACAGTTCTGGCATTATTCTAGTAATCAACGGCAACGCCATCTATTACAGAGTAGATGAATTACGTTAAACCACCGATACATCAAATCTCTTCTAGTTCTATCCTTCACGGATAGATGGCGTTGTTTTCAATTAAATCGCCATTCGTAACACGGCCTCCCTCTTAAACGTGTTCGTCTCGAACATCGTTGGACCCATAGTAACGAGCCAACCGGTCCACATGAACTATCTTCGGTGCACCTCGCGGTCCCTTCTGGATTCGATAGGTGACGTCGTTCATCCTGGTAATTATGCGATATGGCCCGTCCCATCTGGCTTGTAACTTAGTTGATTTACCTTTGCTTCGTACTGGATTATGAAGCCACACCAATGATCCCTCATCGAAGCCTTTGTTGTTTGCCTTCCGGTCGTAGCGAGTCTTCATCTTCTCAGACATCTGTTGTCCATATTCCCTGATGTGCTCGTATACGTCGTTCATCCTGTTGCGTAGCTCGGTCGCGTAATCCGTTATATTGCGTGGAGATTCTGGTGGAACACCGGTGATAAGGTCTGCAGGTAAACGGAGTTCTTTACCGAAATTGGCAAATGCTGGTGTTACTCCTTTAGTTTCGTGGACCGCACTGCGATATGACAGGAGAAATGGTTGGATTTGCTTGTCCCAATCTCTTTGTTTGCTCTCCACGACCTTCGCCAGGTACCTTTCCAGTGATTGGTTAAACCGTTCAACCATGCCATCTGATTGCGGATGATAAGCCGTGGTCCTGGTTTTATGTGCACCCATTACGCGACAAGTCTCCTTGAACACCTCAGGTTCGAAGTTCCGGTCTTGATCGCTGTGGATTTCCTAGGGCACCCCAAACCGACGAAAGACTTCATGCACCAGCTTATCGGCCACTGTGGTAGCTTCTTGATTTGGGATTGCAAACACTTCAGGCCATTTCGTGAAATAATCCATCACAACCAAGAAGTATTTGTTTCCGTCCTGGCTCTCAGGAAACGGCCCAGCCACATCCAACGCTATGCGCTCCCATAGGGCTCCCACATTCACATCTGCTACGAGTATGTGGCCCTTTCACAGCCGCACAACTTGTGCATTTGCGGCAGCAATCCTCGACGTCATCCCGACAGTGGAGCCAATAAAACCGCTCCCGGATCTTAGTAAGGGTCTTCTTAACTCCCATGTGACCTCCCGAAGCACCATTGTGATAGAGCTGCAAGACTTCCGGCACCTTAGTTTTGGGCACTACCATTTGCAAATGGCACTGGTTACCGCGAGCGTTTTCCCATCTGCGGCACAGAACTCCATCTTGGACAACCAAGCTTTCCCACTGTGCCCAATAACTCTTGGTGATGGGGCTCATTGCTGCGATATCACTCCATTTGGGCCTAGAAGAGTCTGATTTCTTCCATTCAAGAATCGGCTGTATATCCTTGTCGTCTTGCTGAGCACTTCGCAAAGCTTCTTTCCATTCGTCACTCAGATCCGACTGGCATCTGCGTCAACTATGAGTTCATGCTCATTGTCAGGGTAGCCTAGGATAGGTGCAGTACACAGATGTTCCTTGAGCTTCTGGAATGCAACGTTACAACTCTCATTCCAACAGAACTGTACTCTGTCTTCGGTGAGCTTATGAAGAGGTCGAGCAATGTCAGCAAAGTTCTTCACAAACCGTCGATAGTAGAAGCATAATCCGAGGAATGCTCTGACCTGCGTTTTGTTCTCTGGAACTGGCCATTCCTTCACGTCAATGATCTTATCCGGGTCGGTTTGAATACCTTTCTCCGAGACCACATGTCCTAAAAAGTTCACTTGCCGTCTGAATAACGCGCATTTCTTCGGACTCAGCTTCAAATTAGCTCCTCGTATCTTTGACAGCACTTGCTCCAAGTTTCGAAGGTGATCCTGGAAGGTGCGCCCCACGATGATGATGTCATCCAAGTAGACCAGGCAGGCGTCTCCAATCAGTACCATGAGCAATCGCTCCATCAGTTTCTCAAAAGTAGCCGGAGCGTTGTACAATCCAAAGTGCATGACGTTAAATTGCCATAATCCTTTGCCTGTGGAGAATGCCGTCTTCTCCTTGTCTTGGGGATCTATTTCTACCTGCCAGTAGCCACTTTTTAGATCTAAGGTAGAAAACCACTTCATCCCCGTCAGCGTATCCAGTGTGTCATCGATCCTAGGCAGCGGATAGCTGTCCTTCTTCGTGATGTCATTTAATCGGCGGTAGTCTACACAGAAGCGCATGCTGCCATCTTTCTTGTTAACTGTTTCAATCTTTTTATTTTAAGGTATCCGTCTATGTTAACTTTTTATTCTAGTTAGATTTTAGTTTTTGCTAAGATTTCGAAAGTTAATTATGTTATGTTTAGTGATTTGCTTGACTTGATATTACTTATTAGTGATTTATAATGTGTTGTAGTTTTTGCTGTCATATGCGTTTAGTTTCACTTTTTTTTTACGTTTCGGTACAGGTACAAGCAATCTTATTTACTGTTGTATTTTAGTGATTAATTTTGTATAACTTTCCCTATCAAATATACATTTTATAGCTTTGTACTTGGGTAAAATAAATTGCTTCAGTTTTCTTCTTATCTTAAATTTATTTTTCATTGTGTATATAATATATGTTATTTTTAATTTTAGAATATATATTTATAATAGTATTCATATTTAATATTTTTTATTATTTTTGCAAATGAGTTCCGATGATGATAATATATCGTTTTGTTCTGCCAATGAATCATTTCATGAGACTTTTTGTTCGGTGCCCGATAGAACTCTTGGTGAATTTGTGCGTGACACATTTAACGTTAAATCTAATCAGTCGCAAACATTTTAATGTATGTCATTTAAACGCTCAAAGCGTGCCAAGCCACTATAGTGACCTGTTAGAAGCCTTCAGTAATGTCAATTTTCACGCTGTTCTGATTTCCGAGACTTGGTTTAAGCCACAGCTGCTCTCCACTACTTATCCTCTGCCTGGATTTATTCTTATCCGGAATGATCGGGTTGACAGGAGGGGTGGTGGTGTTGCAATCTACATTCGTAGTGACTTTCCTTTCAAAATTGTTGCTACATCTTCTACCTTCTTCACCTCGATGGAATATCTCTTTTTGGAGGTTATTGTCAAAGGTGTAAAAACTATTTTGGGTGTTGTCTATTGTCCCCCAGCTGTTAACTACTTCTCCAGTTTCGATGCGATTCTGGAATCTTTAGGGTCGGAATATACACATCACATAATAATGGGTGACTTTAATACCGATCTCCTCACTCCCCACTCTCCTCTTTCACGTAAGCTCCTCCAAATTATTGAATCAGCAAGTCTTCATAATTCACCACTTCAAGCAACCAAAAAAACAATGGGGAAGACACCTGGCTTGATTTAATTCTTACTTCCAACCCTTCCCTTATATCCTGTCATGGCCAATATCCTGCTCCCGGTTTTTCTCACCATGACCTCATATTCCTGTCATATATCCTCAAACCACCTAAACCCAAGCCTAAAGTGTTGCACCTGCGTAACTTTGCTCGGATGGATGTAAATAGGTTGGTAGAAGATGCTTCTCATATTAATTGGGAGCCTTTGCTGGCGGCTGGCACTATAGATGACAAGGTTTATATCTTCAATAATGTATTAGTCAACTTGTATAATGTCCATGCCCCAGTTAGAAGGGTTAAATTGAAACGCCCTCCAGCCCCTTGGATGACCAAAGGGGTAAGAATGGCAATGAGACGCAGGGACCGAGCATTCCGCAAATATAAAAGAGATCGTTCGGACGACAATTGGGCCTTCTTCAAAGCTGCAAGGAATCGGTGTAACCAGATGGTACGTAACGCCAAACGCCGCCATATTCTTGAAAACATTGTCGCCAGCTCTCCAGCTGCTACTTGGAAGTTCCTTGGAACTCTTGGCATCGGCAAACAGCAGCAATTCGACCTTCCAAATAATATAGGCTTGGATGATATTAATTGTCATTTCGCCATTACTCCTTCAATTTGTCATCTAACCCGGGATCGGACGGTCGAATACGTAGCAAATTTGCACAGGGTTAACATAGATCCATTTCAGTTTTCTCCAGTTGCATCGGGTGAGATCAAGAAAATTATCATGTCCATCAAAACAAAGGCTGTGGGATACGATGGCATTGGTCGACAAATGTTCATGCCAATTTTAGACCAACTCTTACCTGTAGTTTCCCACATTATTAACTTTTCCTTAAATTCTTATATCTTTCCGTCCTTATGGCGTAAAGCCTTTTTCCGACCCTTACCTAAGATCCCCAATCCGTCATTACCCAGCCACTTCCGTCCCATTTCCATACTTCCATACCTCTCCAAAGTGCTGGAAGCCTGTGTCCATAAACAATTATCTCACTTTGTACAGGTCAACAATTTTTTAAGTCCTCTTCAGTCAGGGTTTAGGCCAAGACACAGCACTACCTCTGCCCTGTTAAAAGTGACTGACGATATTAGGGCGGGCGTTGAGGATTCCAAGGTTACTGTGTTAGTCTCGGTTGACTTTTCGAACGCCTTTAATACCGTCAATCACGATATTCTCCTATCCATCCTCTCCCATCTCAACCTCGAAACACAGGTATAACCTAGTTCGAGCGGGTAGCCGATGTATTATAAGTATTATAACGCAATCTTAGTTTATTTTTTAGCCTTATGTACACTATTGTTTATATGCCATATAATTATGATATTATGTAAAACTAAATATAAGACTTTAGGCTAGTTATACCAATTAATCTAATTTAAGGCTAATTGTACTGTACCTTTTTGTATTTTTGAGGATAAATAAATTATTATTATTATTACATATTGATAGTGCCCTTACCGCCTGTGGCACAGGTTTACCCTAGTACAGGCACCCATTGTAATCTAGAACATATTTACCCTTAGAAGTACATATACTATTATTGTAGAAAGATGAATAAATAAATTATTATTAATTATTATCTTATGGTCTCATCTGATGCACTGGATTGGTTTTCCTCTTATCTTCGGGAGCGTCAGCAGGCGGTTCGCATTGATGAATCATTATCATCTTGGCGAGTTCTCGACTCTGGCGTTCCACAAGGCGGTATTTAATCTCCTTTTCTTTTTGCACTTTTCATTAATGTCCTGACCCATGACCTTCGGTGTACGTATCGTTTGTATGCTGATGACTTGCAGTTATACTCTCAGGCCACGCTAGATAATCTAACTGCTGCCATTGACGCTGTGAATAATGATTTGACCGCTATTAAACATTGGTCCGATAGGTTTATACTTCATGTCAACCCTTCAAAATGCCAGGCTATTATTATAGGAAGTAATCGTATGATGAGCAGAGTTAAGGCACTATCTTTTCCATCGATTGTATTTGATGGAACTGTAATAAAGGTAACTTCGAGTGTCAAAAACCTAGGATTGCATATCGACGAATCTCTTAGTTGGCAAGCTCAAGTCACGAACGTGAGTAAGCGATTTTTTTAATTTTTATTATAGTACTAGGCGGCAAACGAGCAGACGGATTGCCTGCTGGTAAGCAATTACCGCTGCCCATGGACACAAGCAACACCACAGGAGTTGCAAGTGCTTTGCCGCCCCTTGGGGTTGGGAAAAGGGATAGGATGAGGAGGGGGGTGAGGGAGAAGGAATAGGGGATAGGGCCTCCAGCACTCTCACTCACCGATCGAAACGCAACAGCTTAGGAACTGTTACTTTACGTCGATTTTCTGTGAGAGGGTGGTACTTCCCCGGTCGAGCCGGCCCATTCATGCTGAAATCAGCAAGGCTCTACTACCATTAAAAATTACTGGGTCCCTGCGAACTCTTTATCGCTTAAGACATTTTCTTCCCGTCAAGACAAAGGTAACGCTGGTGCAAACTTTACTCTTCCCGGTCATCGATTATGGTGATGTTTGTTATTTCGACCTGAATGCAGACCTTCTCGATAAACTTGACCGTCTTCTCAATAACTGCATTCGATTTATATTTAATCTTCGAAAGTATGACCTTGTGTCTGCTTTTCATTCCGAACTTCGCTGGTTGCCCATTCGTCAGCGCCGAAGGCTGCGCGCTCTCACGAATCTTTTTTCTCTTCTTCATTCTCCAAGACAAGACATTAAGTATACGGGAGGACCCGTATACTTAGTGTCCAAAATTCAATACTTAAGCTCGATTCATTCAAAAGATCTTCGCTCTTCTAACAATCTCTTACTTTCATGCCCCTCTCACACTTCTGGCCTTGTCCACTCTTCCTTCACTGTCCAATCAGTTCATTTTTGGAATTCCCTGCCTCTGGAGATCAGGATGGCTGCTAATCGTTGGACGCTCAAGGTTAAGGCACGCGAGCATATTCGCAAAGAGTTTTTGGCACACTCATCATAATTTATATATATAGGTGATTACATATATGTTTTAAATATATATTTATCTTGAATGTATATATGTAGTCATATTGTATAAAATATGTATGTATTGTATATTATCATATTTATGTTACTTGTCATATACATATATTCAGCTCTTTAAACTAATTTGTACACCTACCACAATTATCTCTGTATCACCCTATGGTTGACTGGGAGAAAATACCTCAATGGCGTTAAGTCCGCCATTGTACTTACATTGTGTAGTGTACATAAAGTTTAAATAAATAA
Organism: Euclidia mi; assembly: GCA_944739405.2. Classification (NCBI taxonomy): domain Eukaryota; kingdom Metazoa; phylum Arthropoda; class Insecta; order Lepidoptera; family Erebidae; genus Euclidia; species Euclidia mi. The sequence continues at coordinate 90,130,323 of OX123182.2, forward strand.
ATAGACGTGTTTTATTTTAGCAAAACTGTTTTGGAAGTAAGGTCTTTTAAATAAAGTTGAATTTTGTTATTTACTAACATAAGAATATGGCGGGCAAAACAACAAAATCAAGTTAAATACGTGCAACCACTTGATGGGAATAGTGAATCTTTACGGAGAAGTTGAGTGCGTCATTTTCATTCTAGAGGATTTTACAGCCATTCAGCATTTCCGCAATTCTGTGAAGCTCATAACTAATGCACATAAATTACTATTCAAGCATACTTAACCGTGAAAATATGCAAAATTACGTGTAACATGCAGCCGGGCACATGTGGGGGGTTATTAGGAAAAGTGGAAATTGTAATAAGGGAGCTTTTAGTGCTCAATACATGTTAATTCGCGCGCCGCCAGCCCGCAAGTGTCATGCATGGCGGAACATTGTGTACATATTTGAGTAACTCATTTTACCTATTATTTTATTTGAAAACGAACCATTTAGAGTCAAGTGTAAACAAATAATTTTCATTTAACTTGAATAGTCCGTGTTCATTTATTACCTTTTCTGAGAAGCAGTTGAGTTGGCCAGATAAGGCACGGTGTTGGCTGCACTACAGGGTGCAAGCACAAAGGGAGGATAGTGAAAGAATTTACTTCGCTTAATGGGATACTGATTGAAGCATTTTTGTTACTACGAATCAAGAAATTGCTGCTGAGAAATTGCTTGAGTGATTTTTTATTCTTTGCTTTGCGAAAGTTAAATATGACGTTCACTTTGTGCTCGTTTCAATAAAATATAAAAGTTCAGGCAATCACAATAACGATGGCTTCATAATTTGAAATTGAATGTAAATTGTCATCTCTGAATATAGCGGCCCTCGTAAGCAATGAAAAGTACTGTCTTTTTTACAATTTTAAATAATAATAGACAATGAGGATTAAAAGCAGCCATTGACTTACTTGAACCGATTCATCGCGACTTCTAACGTTTTGAAATGTGAATATAAATTGCCTGTCGGGACTTATCACTGTCAATCATCTACATACTGTAAAAACAACCGCCTCAAAAATCAGCTCAACAAAAATACTATCACACAAATGCATAATATGAACATCGGTCACGACACTCGCAACCGAACATGTAAAATATGCAATAAAATTGTAGCGTAAAGCAAGTATTACAATGCACTGGCGGGCTAACTGCCACTCGATTGTACAAGAATTGTAACCTGAACGCTTCAGAGAGAGAATGCGCGTTGCGTTTTGCCGCATGTTAATTTAAATTTCGATATTTCCCTAAGATCCTGGGACGATTGCAGAATTGTACCTCCCTCAAGTGTAAGACACAATTTGCGAAGTATTTTTTGATGACTGAAATAATAAAGATTATAAAGCTTAGGTAAGACGTAAATAACTTACCATCTTATTATTCAGTCAACCAGATTTAAGGGAGCATTTTGTAATTGTAGGTAGGTGGTAGTTTTACAAAACAAAGAAGACTACTCACTGCAGGAATCCAAAACGCTGCCTGACTTTTCATCAAGAGTGCCGATCGTTCTCGAAATATCGCAAAAAATCTTTTTCACCAATAATTCCACAACGTGCACAGCACTTCAGTGCAGGGCCATTGTTTTGTTATATATCCTGTAACAATGCAATCAGATATTGTTTTTAAACATATGATACTGAAGTGCTCTGTTGACGAGTTGCATACTGCGTAAAATTAATTCAATTGTTATTTTTTCTAAAGAAAAAAAATATTATCATCACTTTTTATTACTTACTGTTTTTATCGACTAAGTACTATTTAAAACTAAAAGCACATGAAGATTGAGAATTCTCGCTTAAAATTATACTGAATTTATATTGCAACTAAATTGAAATGACCTAAATGTATCATTTAGCCCACTGAGTAATAAAAAAATTATTCCTTAAAGCAATTTTATTAAGGTAACGAAAAAAAAGAAATAATAATTATATATGGTTTTTGTTTTTGGTTTACCTTTCTATATAGAAATTTCTTACGTTACTCAACCAATAAATATTAAGATAAATAAATCTTGGTAATTTGCCTGTACAATTTTTGTATTCATACATTAAACATTATCTGTACTGCGAACCTATTGGCGCTAATTACACACGTTAAAACCTCGAGTAGCTAACTATACATCTGAGTAAGAGTGTCCTATAGGCGTCGAGCCTAAGTAGCCTCGTGTACAGTCAAAGTAAAAACTGAAGTGATATATTAGTCCTTTATGAAACAGTTCGCTATGCGCTGCAGGTATAACGGTACTAACTTTTGAGGATGTGGCAAATTGCCGGCGCATGTAGCACAAGGGCCTTACAAAGCTGGTACGAGGGCCCTCGGGCCCGCAATCCCCTGCTACGATTTATGTCCGAGCTGTAATCGATGTATAATGTGTGGTTATACCTCCAATTACCCGTGACACTTTATTTATTTACTATTCACCGCCCGTGGCTACCGACCGTTTTTATTGTGTTTACCATTCGTACTGCTGCAGTTTAAAATGTATTTCTGTTTAAAGATATTTTTATGTTTGTTCGTACGTACTTAAAACGCCATGTTGCTTGAATGTGCTGCTTTTAGTATAATACCTCAGTGCTTCAAATCAAAGCAAAATAAAATGAAAACTACTATATTTTGTTAATTAAGGACTTATGGGCATTACTTGTTCAAGAAAAAAATATTCTACACATGGCACTTCTCCTACATGATGTAGGCGACATCATTGTATCAACACAAAGATACCGAGTTTTGACTCCCGAGAACTCTCGAGAAAAGTTAAACTCTCTTAAATTTTAATTATCAACCCTGTATATAGACTGACCCAGTGTTCCTGTATATAAATTGTTGCAAGTGCATGTCTGAGAGAACTCTACGATATTTTACAATTCCTCACTAACAATAAATTTAATATGCACTTAACTTCGATAAGTCACGGGTGCCCTGGATTCGAACCGGAGAACTTCTCGGTCTCTTCACTAACCTATTATGTCATTTATTTATAAGTAATCGAGTTTGTTTAATGTATACGGTGTTTACTCTGTGTGTAAATAAAACTGCACCAATTTCTACTGCATATTTTACATATAGGAAGTATTAGCGGAAGATGCTGAAAGTCTTAATTCCACTTACCTGGTAACAAAGCAGGGAACGACAAAAACAACCATATTTAACGTGAATAAAAATATTGTTGTGACATTTCTAATCAGAAAAATGTTTCAAACTGCTGATTAATTCGGCTTAGGGTTTACGAAAATGATTCTTTAATATCAGTTTAGAAATCTTCTTAGATGGAAAATATTAATAAACGAGACGGAGATTAATAGCTAAACGACCAAACTCGTTAAGAGAATTAATAAGAGCTTAAAACGTTTTTTTAGGTTATTGACTCCTTGCTGTGATGTCGTAGTACTCGACGTAAACCATCCTATCTTAAAAAAAATATTTTATGTGCTAGCTTACTTCTGCAACCGCTAGTTCCAAAATTGATACATTACTGATGAAAGTAAATATTAATGAAAAACATTAATTTGATGAAATATATTCTACAATATGAATACCTGTACGTACAAAATTTTCAGGTAAGAAGTTTATACGCATTTGGTAACTAAGGAAAGAATAAGGGAGAACTCAACAACGGCCTGGGAGCAATTATTAACATTCCCTTATAGGATTTTACATGTTGATAAAAATCAGGCAGCCCAAAATTCATTAACATCCCAAATTAAGTATAATTGTCAAATTTCGGCCAACACTTTAGACCCTAAATTAACGCCATACAAGCATAAATCGCTCTATCAATATGTAGAATCCAAATTAAGGGATGGTGACATACGGGGCGCATCTAGACTATTATTCAGTAGCGATGTGGTGGCGCCTTGCTCTCCAGAGACGCTTGCGGGTCTGAAGAGCAAGCATCCAGCGCCCATTAATGATCTCTCCTTTCCTGAAGCTCCCGACAGTGAATCAGAACATCTGATCACCACGGCCAAGGACGTGTTAGCAGCAGTTTGCTCCTTCCGGAGCGGCTCGGCAGGTGGCCTCGATGCCTTGACACCCCAGCATCTAAAAGATCTTGTGTGTGCAAGTGCTGGGGTGGCTGGCGATACACTTCTGAAGGAGTTGACTGCCCTAGTAAATATGATGCTCTCCGGTAATGTGGACGATGCCATTATTGACATCTTGTATGGGGCGAATCTATGTACCCTTAACAAGAGGGATGGTGGCATTCGTCCCATTGCCGTGGGTTGCACATATCGGCGTATAGCAGCCAAGATATGCTGTAACTTTTACAGCAGGGAGCTATCAGAAAAATTCCAACCCCTACAACTAGGTTTTGGTTCCAAAGGGGGTTGTGAGGCTGCTATACATGCCCTTTCCACGTACTTTGGAAGTGGTGATGGAGAGGTCATTTTGAAGGTTGACTTGAAAAACGCCTTCAATTCAGTGAATAGGGACACTTTGTTGACACAAGCAAAATTAGAAACCACCAAAATTTTTAAATTTCTTTGGGAATGTTACAGGTATCCCACAAAATTACTATATCAGGACAATCTTTTGGAATCTGCAGTTGGATGCCAACAAGGTGACCCTCTTGGACCAGTTATTTTTAGTTTAGCTATACAACCCATTATTCGGCAAATAAATTCTAAATTTAATGCATGGTTTTTAGATGACGGGACCCTAGGGGGCGCTGCAGACATTGTATTACAAGATTTAGCGTTTATTATAAATAAATTCGCATCTATTGGCTGGAACTAAATTCTAGTAAGTGTGAATTGTTTATAAATACAACAGACTCTACAAAAAAACACTCGATAATATCAAAATTTTATAATTTGGCATCAAACATCAAAATTATTGATAAGACTTCTCTTCGCCTCCTAGGTTCTCCAGTATTTGAAGAATCTTTCGGTTTTTTCTTAGACGAAAAGATACAAAATTTTTGTGAAATTTCAGATCGCCTATTCAAAATTAATATTCATTCGGCCTATACTATTATTCGTTATTGTCTGTTCGTCCCAAAATTCACACATGCCTTAAGATCTTCCCAACTTTGGAAAAAAAAGACACTTTTGGAACAAATCGACCAAATTATCCTAATTACTTTAAAGAGAATTTTAAATGTGGACTTGGACGATCGAGCCTGGCTACAAGCGTCTTTGCCCATACGTTTGGGTGGGCTCGGCGTTCGCAAAATTTCCAGTGTCAGTTTACCGGCGTTTCTGTCTTCGGTTCACAGCACGGAAGAGTTAACTAGGAAAATTTTATCACCTACACTAGTTAACTCAGAAAATGGCTTGTCCAAGCACTGATTTGCCTACCAACCTATTCTCCCAAAGACTGTGGGACGCACCGCTTTGTAACATAGTAAGAAAAAATCTTTTGGATACTTCTTTAAATGTTACAGAGCGTGCTCGCTTGCTGGCTGTGGGAGAATGGGAATCCAGTCTATGGCTTCAGGCACTACCATCGTCCAACACTGGAACCATGTTGGACGATGAGACATTCCGTATTGCCATTTGTCTTCGTTTAGGTGCTCCGTGTGTTTCTCCGCATCGATGTCATTGTGGAGAAGACGTCGATAGCCTTGGCCACCATGGGCTATCTTGCAGCAGAAGCGCTGGTAGAATTCCTCGTCATGCCCATCTGAATGATGTAATCCGTCGTGCTCTTGTCGCGTCTGGCGTACCAGCTGTACTTGAACCAAATGGTTTGGTACGCGACGACGGTAAAAGACCTGATGGTATGTCATTGTTGCCTTGGAAAATGGGTAGGCCTTTGGTGTGGGACGCAACCTGCGTAGACACCCTCGCGCCATCACACGTTCCAAGCACAGGAGGCCATGCTGGCGCTGCTGTTGCAACTGCGGAAACCCTCAAACGGCGCAAATACAGTAATTTAGTAAGTAATTACGTGTTTGAGCCGTTTGGGGTGGAAACGCTAGGCTCATGGGGTCCGAGCGCTCGTTCTCTATTCCGGGATATTTCTAAACGGTTAATCGACGTCTCGCGTGACCAGAAGGCTGGTTTATTCTTTGCTTAGAGAATCAGCATTGCCATCCAGCGTGGCAATGCTCCCAGCCTTCTGGGCACGTTACCCGATGACATTGATGCGGAGGCATTCTAAGACGCCTAAACCATGTAAATATTTTCACTTTCTAAATTTGTTTTTATGGTTTTTGTATTAGATTAGATTAAGCTTCACTTATATGCTACTTATTAATTATGTTACTTTAATGTTCTAACTTAAATAAACTTATCCGAAAGGAAACAATAAATAATCAACTAAATTTATAAAAAATAAAAATTATGATAAATTTTATTAGAGGTGACTGTTTATTTACAATTCTTAAGCGTTGCGTTTATTGCTTGTTCTCAAAATCCCTCTCAGCGGTATCACGGCAAAGTATAATAACCGAGATGCGCGAGGCACCGCTGTGACAGGACTTCAACGGTCACCACGGTGGTTTTAGTGAGTCGGTCCCGGCCGTAAGGGTATACTTTATTTCCATCGCCTGCCCCAAGTGTGGAGGATGCGCCCACAGTTCCACAGTGAAGCAAAAATTGTCTAATATTCTTATAACATCGTGCAATAAACATTTTCAAATAAAGAAGTCCTCTTCCCTTTGAAGGCAGATAAAAAAAGCAACTAACCATGGCACAGACAACGCGTTATACAGCCTAGGTGTGAGATCGGTATTGGAATTATTCAGACGATTGAATCGATTAATCCGGCACGTTGTTCGCAAATAGCGCGGCTGGGCGCATCATCGCGAAGCGACGCCACGCATGGCCACCTTGCGTGCAGCTATGTACTACCGCATGATTTATCGCCGGAATTATCGTTAGTCTGATTTTACGTTCCAACACTTCGGCTCATATGCTCAAAGGTTGTAAATAGGTTCACTGTGAAAAGGTTTATTACAATTATGAGTCTTTTGTCAACGATTAGACTATGCTATGACTATATATAATATAATATAATATAATATAATATAATATAATATAATATAATATAATATAATATAATATAATATAATATAATATAATATAATATAATATAATATAATATAATATAATATAATATAATATAATATAATATAATATAATATAATATAATATAATATAATATAATATAATATAATATAATATAATATAATATAATATAATATAATATAATATAATATAATATAATATAATATAATATAATATAATATAATATAATATAATATAATATAATATAATATAATATAATATAATATAATATAATATAATATAATATAATATAATATAATATAATATAATATAATATAATATAATATAATATAATATAATATAATATAATATAATATAATATAATATAATATAATATAATATAATATAATATAATATTCTACAACATACACACATCACCATCTAGTCCCAAGCTAAGCAGAGCTTGTGTTATGGGTATCAGATAATGGATTAAACATACATATATACTTTTTTTTTGTAAATTTATACATATTATACATAGAAACACCCAGACCAAGACAAACATCCATGTTCATGCACACAAATGTTTGACTTGAGCGGGAATCGAACCCGCGACCTTCGGCGTAGCAGTCGCATACACTCCCGCTGCGCCAACCGGTCGTCGGTGAATTATTATGATCAAATAAAACAATTTTTAATAGTTTCTGTTAAAAGTACCTATTTTAAAAAAGAGTTTTGAAGAACTTTGTTTTTAATTTATATTAAGAAGTAAAAGTTATATGGGGTACGTATAAATAAGTATGTATCTTATATCTGCAAAGGTTGCCTGAGGGAGTTCGCTTTTGGTGTGAAGGGCGCTTATAGTTTTTTATTGGGTAATTATGTATATTGTACATCAAGCAGCATTCAATCATTTTCACGTCACGATATATAGAACAAATTAAAAACGTATTAAAATGTCGCCAGGAAACAATAATTAAATTCTTCCGTCGCGCAACTCACACAAGAGAGATTAATCAAGAAAATGGATAATGTCTGGGCGCTTCTCTACGTCGGCAATTACTTGGACTACCTACTATAGTTTGTGTTCTACTAGCATTGTGTTGCAGCTGCTATAATTTACTATGAATACCATCTTCAAAAGTGACAATAACTAATTAAAAACCTCAAAACCAAAATTTTGTGAAATTCATAAAAACTGCCTGGCGAAGAAATTTTTTTGTACCTAAGTATAAATGCTGTCACACAGTACTTACAAAACAATGATTAAAATTAAATAATAATGATACCTTGCCTATTCTACGAGTATATAAAACTTAGAAGAAAATGGAAACTGTCTAAGGATTCCTTATTAAGGATGATGTTTCAGGCAAAGTGAAAAATTAAAATTGTAGTCTTACAGAAACCGCAAATTGCGTCCCTGATTAAAGGACAGTATTAAACACGTGATAGCAGTTGGTATTTTGTTGTTACCTGTTATTACACAACAACGAACTTATTGAAGCAGCATTTGCCTAGCAAAACACAGAATATGTAAAGTGTTATTACAACTAAATCTTATATGAAATATTACTAGAAATTGTGCATTACGTTGGAAGTAGCGTCAACTATAACAGGAACGCTAAATTACATGGAAAGATCTCCATATTTACCATCAGCAAGAATATTTTATTATTATTACATGGAAATGCACAAGTGTGTACTCACTAGCACTATACCATAATAACATGAAATAAGCTATGGTTGAAAATTCTGCCGAAGGCATTACCTGCAGTTTAGTTACACTGTCATTGATAGGTCGGTACTGAAATGTTACTATCAGTAAAACCGAGTAAATCAGTGCTGGACTAAGGACAAAGTCCTCAATCTGGGACTCCTAAATGAAGGGTCAAAATAAAGTTCATAAAAAACTGGAGATCCAAAATAACAGCTAAGCGCCAAAACCGCTACCTATAATATTATCTTTATTTATAACACGCTTGCGCTACTCATTGACTGAAACTGCAATTGTCAAGTCGTAGGCGAAGTCTAGTAATTTTATAAAGTTAATTAATTTAATATTTATTGAAATTAAGATATACATATTAAAATTGTTGTATAGAAAATTTTCGAGCGAGTGCAGCTCTAAATATACACATGTGCACTCCCTTACCGATTAGCTACACGGTTAACCCATACACCTAAATGGCGAACTGCTCTTATGATAATTCTCTGTACAGTCAACGTGTGCCAAGAGACGATGAAATTATGATGAAGCGTACACAATATTAAGCACTTAATCGCGACACTTTACTACAGATCCAGTTATAAGCACTGATAGTTAATTTACAAGGAATGCATGAATAGCTCAGAGTGTGATTCTCGCGACGAGACTGTAGTTGGCTCAAGAGGTTCATTTGAAATTCATATTATAGTCGACACTCGAGATATAGAGACACTAATCAGTGAAGTCTCGAGCGTAGTGCATACTTTATTTGAATCTTTGAGTGTCGTCGAGTGAAAACGTAAAAGACAAACGCGAATGATTTAGTTTTTATTTTGGTATGACTGTATTTATGATTTGTATCCTTGTTTTATAAATGCAGCGAGTAGATATGTAAAACAGGGTATATCCGTTTGCGAAATTACCAATTGAACCGGAGTTATTTCGGTATATCTATTAATAACCATAGTATTGATTTACAAGTGAAGTTTTTTTTAGTTAGTAGTAGCAGTTTACCTTATGGTAGTAGCAGTTCCTTGAAGTCAGAAAATATTGTCTTCTGTGGGTATCGACCCCAAACTACTCGACGCAGTTTTCAACGGGGCGAGGCGCCCATTTAAACCAATAAAATTATACTACGGGCGTCCTATTATCTGAGACGAAAATCAATTAAAATTATTCCAGATTACTTCTAGAAAACACTTTCGCGTTAGTAGGTACCTAAGCCATCACGAATTGCACAATGATATCCAAAAATAGTTGCATGTATATTAAAATAACGCAAGTTATAATCGATCATGAATGTTTTACGTAACCACCGGCAGGATATACATTTGTATTTGACCACAATGAAGTGTCGTAGTGTAAGCATTACCACAATCATGATTTAATTAACGAACGGGATCAACATAATATTTAATTAGCTATCGAGTATTAAATAAATTTAACATCATAATATAAGGCTGTGTTTCCACTTGTACGTGTAGTGGGATTAACAATAAAAAGTGTCACTACCATTTTTTATTCCCTTGGGTGTAGCGAGAGGCGATAAAGAAAAATTCATGCAGTGAAAAGAAGAAAACCTTGACATTAAACCTTATACTTAACCTTATACACAAATTAGGAGAGGTCTGCGTCCAACAGTGGACTGCAAAAGGATGATGTATTGTGCTTGCATTGCGTAGACGCTTTAGTGGTGACCTAATAAGTAGCAAAAAGTATTTATGTTGACTATTGACGATAACGACAGCAAATTATGCGGGTATTCCAATGTTTTGATTACGGAATCTAGATGGAGCCGTATAAATCTCGCTTTGATTCCGGCCGGCATTCCTGGCAAGTTACCGAACAACAGTAATGAAGGTTTAATCTGCTAAATTCCTGCATAATCCACTGGGATCCATCCGAGACTCGGCTTTGCTCTCTACCTATAATTATAACTTTAGTTGAACGTGTCTTTATTAATTTGTAAGCAGCTGCTTACAGTGAGTGAGCTTTGTTTACAATTAATACATAATTAAGCCCTATGTATAATATAATAAAGGAATTGCAGTGTTTACGTAACAACCGGCAGGATATACATTTGTATTTGACCACAATGAAGTGTCGTAGTGTAGGCATTACCACAATCATGATTTAATTAACGAACGGGATCAACATAATATTTAATTAGCTATCGAGTATTAAATAAATTTAACATCATTATATAAGGCTGTGTTTCCACTTGTACGTGTAGTGGGATTAACAATAAAAAGTGTCACTACCATTTTTTATTCCCTTGGGTGTAGTGAGAGGCGATAAAGAAAAATTCATGCATTGAAAAGAAGAAAACCTTGACATTAAACCTTATACTTAACCTTATACACAAATTAGGAGAGGTCTGCGTCCAACAGTGGACTGCAAAAGGATGATGTATTGTGCTTGCATTGCGTAGACGCTTTAGTGGTGACCTAATAAGTAGCAAAAAGTATTTATGTTGACTATTGACGATAACGACTGCCTCCGTGGTCCAGTGGATAGCATATACGACTGCTGATCGGAGGTCCCGGGTTTGATTCCCGGGTCGGGCAAAATGTTACTGGTTTTTTATTTGTTTATTGACGATAAATGTGGTGTGTTGACGAGTGTTTCAAAAGGCCATCGCGCGGTGTAGCACACAGGAACATCACTTTGTATGAGCCACAAAGAAGTGTTACATGTACCTAAACAGTAGCTACGTCTGATGATGTTTATGTTGCCTATTGTCTTGTCAGTGAATATTAAAAGAAACTGTAGGGATTGTGTTCGGACTTTCTTTTTTAAGTTTAATGTAAATATACTTAGTAACGATTTTAAGTTTGCACTCCAGAAGGAAAATAACAAACAATAACCAATATGAACACTTTTAGAAAGAAACGCTATTCTATTTTTATACCTTCTAACTATTTCTAAAGGACAATGTGAATTTACAACAAATTCCTAATTAAACAAGTAAAGTTAGTGAGCAATAAAAATCATTTAATTCTCAAGAATTTTATGATCGACGATGTCGTTTCGTTTCAAGTTATTTCCGTTTCCCATCCACAGCGGCTTAGCTCGGATTCTTCACTTGCAAGTGACGTAAATAAACCATTGGCAATATACTATACAGTTTTTCAAAATAACAGCCAACAGTAAATAATAACGTAGTCTGTAAAATTCAGTTAATATTCAGGCTGCGTCACAATCATGTTTAATATTCTACGCGTTAGCTTACAGCCAGAAAGTTTGAATAGCCTATCGTACTGTGGTCACTGCAATTTACAGGTTAAACGTACCTTTTCAACGGACGTGGCTATAATGTAAAGCTTTCAGCGACCGGGCGGAACAAAGGCTAGCCAATACCGACCGTTTTGTAAAGGCCCAGGCCTTTACAACACGGTTAACCCGAAAAAAAATAATATTATATTAATATTTTCCACTAAATTCTTTGGCGTACTAAAGGCTTTTTAAATATTGGCAAATATTTTCGAGTCAAATGTGAAGCATTAATAACAAAGTTTAATTTTAGTGTCAAACAAAGCTGGTCGTGTGGTTGTCGGCATAGAATACAAGTGTCACCACCCGACTCTAAGAGGCGACTAAGGGATAACTCGATGCAAATACCATCTTTGCGTAGAGACGGAAAACTCGACATCAAACCCTATACGACTGCCTCGTTGGTCTCGCGGCATAAATGTGCGCGTGGGATCGGGAGGTCCCGGGTTCGATTCCTGGGTCGGGCAGTGTTATTGGGTTTTTATGTCACGAAATTCTCAGTAGCAGCCCGGAGTCTGGAAATGTGCCCGGTACGGCAATAGGCTCGCCCCTTATTACGTGGGACTAAAGTATATCTGGCAAAAAGTGGGTGTAGAAATACACCTCTCCCTACCTCTTCGGGGTTATAGGCGTGAGACTATATAACTATGAGACTATGTACAAAGCTCTTGACTTATCTTTTATCGTATTACGCAAACGAATCGAATGAATAATCCAGCATACATACATACATACATAGACTCACGCCTGCTTCCCCGAAGGGGTAGGCAGAGGCATATTAAACGCCCACTTTTCGCCAGTGTTTTGATCCCACGTAATAGGTTGCGAGCCTATTGCCGCGTATTATAATCCAGCACTTGTATGAAAAATTCACTTGATGAAAATTACTTATACAGTACCCGCAGTGTTCGGCTCCGTGCAGTTAGCTGAGTATTACCGATGTCTGATCTTCCTCAGAGCACTGAAATAGCTCCATTTTTCAGCATTTCGTTTACCCCACCACTAGCGCAGATACCCACGAGCCGCCGCTCGCTTCGAAAGCAAATCAGGATTCCGCATACCTTAAAACTTTGATCGGATTTGAAACCAATCATAAAGATATATTAGACGGGGATTTAGACTGTTTGTTTAGGATTAAGTTTTTTCGCACATGATTTTGATTGGTATTCAGTCTCTCGAAATGAATTTTCAATTGTGTTCTTAAATAAAGAAAGCGATATATCTACTAGTTTATGTGTGCTCCTATTTCCCTCTTCAAATATTTATAAGGAGGCTCTTAAGCAAAAACGATAAAGGTACTCTCGCGAAGATGTATGAAGACTTACGTATGATACTTATTTACATTGTAAATTACAAACACGACATTCACAGGTATCTGGGTGGCGAACGGAATCCCGGTGGCTTCTTCCAGTACGTTGGAGGTGATATTTTCATTTAAAATATTACGACGTTCTCCACGTGGTGCGAGGTGATCCGGCATCACGGTGTATTTACATAAAACACTCGTATTCAGCAAATTATGCGGGTATTCCAATGTTTTGATTACGGAATCTAGATGGAGCCGTATAAATCTCGCTTTGATTCCGGCCGGCATTCCTGGCAAGTTACCGAACAACAGTAATGAAGGTTTAATCTGCTAAATTCCTGCATAATCCACTGGGATCCATCCGAGACTCGGCTTTGCTCTCTACCTATAATTATAACTTTAGTTGAACGTGTCTTTATTAATTCGTAAGCAGCTGCTTACAGTGAGTGAGCTTTGTTTACAATTAATACATAATTAAGCCCTATGTATAATATAATAAAGGAATTGCAGTTACAAGCATGACGTGATTGTACATACACAGCGTAAATAAATTATTATTTTTAAAATAATTCATCCATATTTGCGCAACTTTCATCTTTTAGAATTTTCGAATTCGCAAAGAGTGTAATAAATTTAATACTTTTGGTGGCGGCCATTACAATTTTTGTTAACGACATCGCGTTACAGAAGAGGTGGCTAAAAGCACATTTAAAAAGGGCGCGTGAATAATTCCGTGAGGATAGCACACTGTTGGGAGTGGGACTACCGACTGTGTAGTTAGGCCACTTTGTACTTAATCATCGGTATTATTTTAAGGAAAGAGGGCCGCAGAATAAGGAATTAGCGGTGGGAATAAAATAATAAAACGTTCTCAAAAATTTTGTACGTTTGAGCTTAAGTGTGAATACGCTCAAGTAATTGGACGAATGGAGGACCAAAGAAATTAAGTTTTTTCAATTAGCTTACAAATGTAAGCTTTCATAAGTAATGAGTTTAATTTCGTTTTTGTGTTTCAGTTCCTATTTATACTGACTAGTACAGAGATATTTTTTGCGTTTATAATGTTTCTAACTATGCTAAGTTGCTATTCTTGATGATATCTGCTTAACGTTGGGTCGCTATTATATAGCCCTACCCTTTTACGTTAAACGTTTGCAGCTATATTAAAACAAAACATATCTAATATGTACTCCATCATTTCATATTACCCCTGGGTACCGACAAAATAATAGTTAGTTAAATATGCAGGCATGTCATCATCCCCCCCGTGGGATCTCCACCCTGTCGTGGTGGGAGGGCTCAGTAGCCGCGGTTGGGTCACTCACGGTGAAGCTAAGCGAGATCCCGGGAGTGGACGCTCGGCGTGGGCTTGACGGAGGCCTTCGCAGGATGCGTCCAAAGATGCGGGTGCTCGCACCCGCATCTTTGGACGCATAATAATAATTGATCATAGAGGATGCCCGCAAACTTACATTCCACGGCGGAGCCCGGTTGACATTGGGATTTACTAGGCAAAAATATTGGATTGTGGGTGGAAAGATATGTCTCTACAAAGAAGCAACTACGGTTATATGTGAAATGTAAAAAGCTTAGCCCTATAAAGCATATTCAAATTATAGGTGACCTGCCAGAAGCTAGGAGCAACCCTTCTCGTCCGTTTGCCCATACCGGGATAGACTTCACGGGACACATCATGCTGAAGGCCAACATGGGCCGCGGGATAAAAACTACAAAGGGATATGTAGCGGTCTTTATATGCATGTCCACCAAGGCGATACACTTGGAACTCGCTTCGGACCTTAGCACCTCAACATTCTTAGCTGCCTTAAGGAGAATGGCTGCTCGGAGAGGAACGCCTTGTCACATCTACAGTGACAACGGCAGAAACTTCGTTGGAGCCAACAAACAAATACAACAAGAATATCAAGAACTTAAACAAATATTTAGCGAAGAGTTTTTAGCAGAAGTAATAGCTATGGAAATAACATGACATTTCAATGCACCTATCAGGCCCTCAGCGGGCGGACTTTGGGCGTCCGCTGTAAAAAGAGACAGTTCTGTCTGTCCCTCGCAGTTGGGCGCGGTCGCGGGAGGAGAGGCGTGTCGGTGTTGCGTTGCCACGCGCCCTATCCCCCGTGATCAAATGGGTGCGCACCATTTGTTACGTTGCGGTGGGACCGCAGAGGAAGAGGAGATGCGGTGTTGTCAGGTTGCCGTCCTCCCTATCCTCTGCGGCTGCTGGGTGTTTTGGTCGGGGCCCGCCCGACCATTGCATTTGCTTCGGAGATACCCGACCCTCCGACACACGGGTACATGAGGAACACGGATTGGTTTTTAGTCAGTAAGACTCTGATAGTCCTCCTCACCCTCCATGAGGATTTTCCAATCTGACACCAAAAAAAATAACGCATGTCATCAACATAATAAAACAAAAAAATAATAAGATGCAGTAGGTACTTAGCTCATTATTTCGCCCTGTTTCTAATACTATAGAAAACATTTCCTTTCAGCATTACGTGGTCCGCATGAGCTCATAAATTGGCATTCCTTACTACATCGCAATCTTTAGACTCAATACAAACAGTATTTGGCCTTGTAGTGTCTGGTATTGTTAGGTCCCTTCTGACTCAAGTGATGCACAGGTGATTAAGAAAGAAAATATGTAAAGAAAATAAATACGTTACGTGAGCATTTTTATAGTAATAACAAAAACTAAATATTGATTTATGTAAAAACATTAGTTAAGTTTTATCGTCAATTAAAAGTGTATTCAAACATATTTACTTTTTTGGACTTCAAAGAGATTAGTGTCTACTGAGTTTAGTAGTCAATAAGCTCTACAACACCCATTAATACACATACTATGCTGGTTGCTTTATTACTTACTCATATTATTAATCAATTAAAGTAAAACATATTTCTGTCAACCCCGTTAAAGGTACCTACAGACCCATGTCTACAAATGTATGAAGTTGCTCAAAATCTGTTTTAAAGGTAAAACAAAAGATAGAAGATCTTTGAGTCTATTGTCGTTTCGCGCACGACAAAATTCTTAATTCCGCGGCATTATTTAACATTCCTCGTCATAATGGACTACACTACCACTAGATGGTGTTGTGTGAATGTGGTAGAATATTATTATTATTATTATGCCGTTTATTAAATACTGTTCTCATGATCACATTCTAACTATTTAAATATTATAAAACGAAATAAATTAAATATTAAAATGGGACCACGGAGGCCCACCGGCATCGGGCACAGGGACCAAGCTACCGGTGGTTAGGGCTCCAGAGAAAGGAACCTCCGTACGATGCGTGTCGTGTCCAGCAATACTGCCTTCTGTATAGAGGACTTGATCCAGCCGTCTAACGAGAGCCTCTTGAGGTGGTGGTCGAGGCTCTTGGCAATAAGACCATTTACGGTCACGACTATCGGTACAATGATCGCCGAGTCAACATCCCACATGTCGACAATCTCGTGAGCCAGGTCCAAATATTTCATTTGTTTATCTTTTTCGGCTTTCACGAGATTCTCGTCATGGGGTATGGTAACGTCGATGATCATTGCAAGGCGCTCTAATCGGTCTATCACCACTATGTCCGGCTTGTTAGCCACGATAGTTCTGTCAGTAATGATAGACCGATCCCAATACAGAGTAGCACGACCATTTTCAAGAACTGGGTCGGGCACATACCTGTAGTACGGTATTTCAGAGTCGACAAGTTGGTACTTTAAAGCAAGTTGCTGGTGGACAATCCTGGCTACTTGGTTGTGTCTATGCAAATATTCGCCGTTGGCAAGACGAGAACAACCGGATACTATATGTCTGAGCGACTCACCAGGCTGGTGACATGCCCGACATATGTCGACCGTCCCATCCCTCAGAATATACTTCCGGTAGTTGTTCGTCATGATAACTTCGTCCATAATTGCAAACACAAAACCTTCTGTTTCGGCGAAAAGATCGCCAAAACGCAGCCAGGACACCGATGCTGGAAAATCTACGTCGGGCCCATGCAAGGCCCGGTAAAATCGTCCATGCAGCTCTTTACCTTTCCATACCTCCCTGCGCTCCTCTACACCAAGTACGACAGGTTTGCGCCAGTTCTCTCTGGCCAGACCCAGCGGGGTAAGCCCGCTGTCTACAGCGACCACATCTCGGTGCACACCCGCGTCAGTGTGGAGAAAGTATTCTCTGAGATTGCACACCTCGCGATTGTGGAGGGTCTTGGCACTTAGGAAGCCACGACCCCCACACTTACGCGGGATGTACAATCTCATCACCGACGAACGCGGGTGATGCATCCGGTATGTCGTGAGCAGACAGCGGACTTTCCGATCCAAGGCGTCCAATTCTGTTTGAGTCCATCTGAGTATGCCGAAGGAGTACATTAAGACCGGCATGGCCCAACCGTTACAGGCACGCACCTTATTTCCGCCTGATAAAAAGCTTTTTAAGATTTTCTTCAGGCGGCCAAAGAACCGTACCTGCAACGCCTGTTTCATGCCCGCGTCATCAATGCCTAATGCCTGCGACATACCCAGATATTTGTAGGTTTCGGTTGCAGAGAGTGATCTAAGTTGTGTGAAATCTGAAAGCTCAATACCATCAGATTCCACACTCCTGCCTCGCTTTACATGCATGACCGCACATTTATCCACACCGAACTCCATCCTAATTGAATTACTAAAGTTTTCAGTTAGCTTCAGTAACTCAGTTAATTGGAGGTCAGTGGGGGCAAATAGTTTCAGGTCATCCATAAAAAGGAGGTGGGAAATAACCTGACCTCTACTCTGTAACCGATAGCCTAGCCCTGAACTTTCGAGCAAAGTGCTTAGCGGGTTCAGTGCTAGGCAAAACCATAGTGGACTCAAACTGTCGCCTTGGAAGATACCCCGCTTGATCTTTACAGGTACGCCATACCCAGAAGGCTGTCGGCATCCTGGATAGCGAAGCACCGTACTCCACTGCCCCATACATGCCCTCAAGAGGGCGCATAGAGTTGCATCTACTTTGTACAACTCCAGCACCCTCAAGAGCCACGTATGTGGCACAGAGTCATAGGCCTTCTTATAGTCTATCCAGCATGTCGCCAGATTCTTTCGACTACGGCGAACCTGTTGGCTAATGGCCATGTCGATAAGGAGTAGCTCCTTAGTACCACGTGCCCGGCTTCTACATCCATTTTGAGACTCAGATAAAATTTTATTATTGAATATATGTGATTCCAATTTTGTTCTCAAAATGGATGTAAAAACTTTATACACCGTCGGTAGGCAAGTAATCGGCCTATAGTTCGTAGGCTCCGTGGTACTACCAGATTTGTGGAGCAGGTGAGTAACGCCAGTTGTCATAAAACTTGGCAGCGATCCTGAATTCAGAGCTGACTGGAATTGGGATGCCAAGCGAGCATGTGCACTTCGTAGCCATTTTAACCAGAAATTGTGCAACCCGTCCGGTCCCGTCGATTTCCAATTGGCTAACGGACGGACTGCACAATAAACATCCATGGCATCAATGGCTACGGGCTCCATGGGAGATATTACCTCACATGATCGCTTGACATCCCTAATCCAGCCACCTTCTGTATGGCTGACGGGAGTCGACCATATGCTGCGCCAGAACGCAATCGTGTTCGCATCATCTGGTCGACACCCATCATCCAAACCTGGTTCAGGTCGCTCCCAATTCCTATAAAACAACTTCTCATCTCTTTGAAATGCGCGATTTTGGGAATATCGGTCAATCCTTTTTTTGTACCGCCTGATGCGATTCGCCCACGCATAGATTTTCTGCTTCAGGAAGTCGATGCGTTCTGTGACCCGAGACGTGTATTCTTGAGGACAAAGTCCTGTCCCCTTAAAAGCCCGACTCACAAAACGCATCACTCTCGGGCGGGTATTGCCCGACCTGAAGCAGATAAGCTTGCCTATGAGTGCCCTGGTCTCAGCAATACGACGCTCAATTCTACGCTGCCAAGCAGGGACGGCATCTCGAGGGCTAATAGTAATACTGTTTTGTATTTTAATATTAGCCACTCGACACGCCGCTACAGCCGCGCAGTATAGAATTGAGTGTGTATCACTAAGATTTTCACTAGTGTCTATGTAAGAAGGCAATAGTGAATCCAGGGCACCCACAAGCGCCATATTTTTTCTATGCGTGGGTAAACGCGGCAGCCGGGGTTTGTTTTCTAATGTAGCATACCGATATTCCCCAATAGCGCACTCCAAAGTACTCCTTATCTTATCTATGCATTGGGTACTTACTTGTGTATCCCTGTCTATCCCTTCCTCGCCTTCTTCTTGTGCCCTGAGTGAGGCGTGCGATATTGGAGCCTCATTGTGTGTAAGATGTAGGTTTTCAGGGATACCTCGCAAGTCTGAGCGTAGCCTCTCAAGTGCGTCGTCATCCAACAGGCGGCAGCGTTGAATGGCTCGCACTTGATCCGACAGTCGCTGTGCCGAAACGTTAACAGCTGGTTCCAAGGCCTGAAACAGAGGCAGTAAGCGGTCACGGTACGCCGTAAGGTTGGTTCCTCCCTCTGTAGCCACAAAATATGCCCGCATGACGTTCTCATTCATCGATTGAGTCCATCTCATGCGGCGCACATCACCACCGGCAGCGGGGGCCCTGTTCGAAACCAGTGGGTCTCGGGGTCCCAAGCGTGACGGCGGCCGGCCTCTTCCCCGGCGGCGCGCTGGTGTTGGTGTCGTCGGCGGGGAAAAATACTCATCACTCGATGAGCTCGACGCCTCAGTAATGGCCGGCGCTGCTGGCGCCGGCGGCTGCGAGGCGGAGCTGAGTGACGAGTCCGGGGGTCTTAATTGTGCCGCTGCTCTGGCTCTGGTCAACATTTTTTCTTTGGTTTAATTGTATTATTTACATTTACAATGTTTATGTTTTTGACGTCTGATGTCATCTTGCTTTCTTGATATTTTATATATGCTGTTTTCCTTTTTGGTTTTATAAAAAGTTTGCTCTGCTATTATTTATAGGTATACACAATATGGTTATTACTTAAGTAAGTATACAGCCTCCGAAATAATAAAATAAATTAATACAAAATTTATCAAAGAAAATGATGTTTGTTGACGTTCAGTGTTGCCAGTTATTATTATTATTATTATTATAATCTTCATTGTCCTGAAAAACCTTCAAGTGGTAAAATGTAGAATGTATAGCGTCGTATCTGACAAAAGTCGTGTCTATGCCGATACCTTTGGCTGCGCTCGCTTTTAGATAATTGCAGGATAGCGGCGGCACTTTGTTGTCGCTTTGTACGTGGTACTTCATAGTGACGCTTTGTACTGCATAATAACACCATGTTACATTCTTCGATGACAGGGATGACAGTTGACGAGCGGTCGATCTGTGACGGCTGTGGCTGTACGTCGGCGTGCCTGTGCCTATCATGTGCGAGTTCATTAAAATAATGACGCGGTTTTACAAAGAGCGCGCGTAATAATGGTATCTGTACGAGCAAACCCGTTCACTTGTCTTGTATAAGTTTTTTGCTGACTTTGGCGTACGATTTCATTGTGACGCATTTACCTTATACAGTGTACTAACATAAGATTCAGTCTCAATAAAACTATCATAGCAAACACATCTCTCTATCATTTCCAACGGTTCGCGAGACCCGTTATATCAGCTATCAACTTAGCATTATCTTTTAGCTGGCAAAGCAAGAATTGTACCTACTAACAAGCAGATAACATTGCCGAGATTAGAGCTTTGCGGCGCTGTTTTACTCGCAAAACTGATGGCTAAAATTAAGCTATGTTTATCAGATTACGACATTCACATTTATGGCTGGACTGACTCAATGGCGGTGATTGGATGGCTACAAGGAGATCCAGGCCGCTGGACGACGTTTGTTGCCAATAGAACAAAGTTAATAACGGATATCATGCCTCCTGCTTGCTGGCGGTATGTTAAATCTAATGAGAACCCCGCAGATTGCGCGAGTAGAGGCCTATCAATCTCTCAACTAAATAAACATTCTTTATGGTGGGAAGGACCTTCAAGGCTCTCAACATTTGACAGCAAGAAGGAAACAAGCAATGCTATTTTTACAACAAATGAAGAAGAGCGAGCACAGAAGCAAATACATAAGGTTATCAAGCAAGGATTAGATACAAAGATAATTGACACTTTGTTGAAAAATCATAGTTCGTTTAAAAAATAAACACATGTGTAAACATACTGGCATGGATATATAGGTTTCTAACAAGGAAGCAAAGCAGAAAACAACAGACTTACCTGACCTTGGAAGAGATAAGGCGGGCTAAGTTACGTATCATTCAGCAAATACAGCAAGAGGAATTTACGGAGGATATACAAACTTTACGAGATAAGAGAACGCTTAGTAGAAAAAGCAGAATTCTTAATCTAAATCCTTATTTAGATAATGAAGGTCTTCTCCGTGTTGGTGGACGGTTAAGACACGCTCATATTAGCACAGACATGCAGCACCCAATTATCATCCCCCACAAAGGACGATTGACTGAATTGATCATAGAGGATGCGGGCATCCTCTATGATCAAAAATTTTGTACGTTTGAGCTTAAGTGTGAATACGCTCAAGTAATTGGACGAATGGAGGACCAAAGAAATTAAGTTTTTTCAATTAGCTTACAAATGTAAGCTTTCATAAGTAATGAGTTTAATTTCGTTTTTGTGTTTCAGTTCCTATTTATACTGACTAGTACAGAGATATTTTTTGCGTTTATAATGTTTCTAACTATGCTAAGTTGCTATTCTTGATGATATCTGCTTAACGTTGGGTCGCTATTATATAGCCCTACCCTTTTACGTTAAACGTTTGCAGCTATATTAAAACAAAACATATCTAATATGTACTCCATCATTTCATATTACCCCTGGGTACCGACAAAATAATAGTTAGTTAAATATGCAGGCATGTCATCATCCCCCCCGTGGGATCTCCACCCTGTCGTGGTGGGAGGGCTCAGTAGCCGCGGTTGGGTCACTCACGGTGAAGCTAAGCGAGATCCCGGGAGTGGACGCTCGGCGTGGGCTTGACGGAGGCCTTCGCAGGATGCGTCCAAAGATGCGGGTGCTCGCACCCGCATCTTTGGACGCATAATAATAATTGATCATAGAGGATGCCCGCAAACTTACATTCCACGGCGGAGCCCGGTTGACATTGGGATTTACTAGGCAAAAATATTGGATTGTGGGTGGAGAGACGCTACAAAGAAGCAACTACGGTTATATGTGAAATGTAAAACGCTTAGCCCTATAAAGCATATTCAAATTATGGGTGACCTGCCAGAAGCTAGGAGCAACCCTTCTCGTCCGTTTGCCCATACCGGGATAGACTTCACTGGACACATCATGCTGAAGGCCAACAAGGGCCGCGGGATAAAAACTACAAAGGGATATGTAGTGGTCTTTATATGCATGTCCACCAAGGCGATACACTTGGAACTCGCTTCGGACCTTAGCACCTCAACATTCTTAGCTGCCTTAAGGAGAATGGCTGCTCGGAGAGGAACGCCTTGTCACATCTACAGTGACAACGGCAGAAACTTCGTTGGAGCCAACAAACAAATACAACAAGAATATCAAGAACTTAAACAAATATTTAGCGAAGAGTTTTTAGCAGAAGTAATAGCTATGGAAATAACATGACATTTCAATGCACCTATCTGGCCCTCAGCGGGCGGACTTTGGGAGTCCGCTGTAAAAAGGGACAGTTCTGTCTGTCCCTCGCAGTCGGGCGCGGTCGCGGGAGGAGAGGCGTGTCGGTGTTGCGTTGCCACGCGCCCTATCCCCCGTGATCAAATGGGTGCGCACCATTTGTTACGTTGCGGTGGGACCGCAGAGGAAGAGGAGATGCGGTGTTGTCAGGTTGCCGTCCTCCCTATCCTCTGCGGCCGCTGGGTGTTTTGGTCGGGGCCCGCCCGACCATTGCATTTGCTTCGGAGATACCCGACCCTCCGACACACGGGTACATGAGGAACACGGATTGGTTTTTAGTCAGTAAGACTCTGATAGTCCTCCTCACCCTCCATGAGGATTTTCCAATCTGACACCAAAAAAAAATAACGCATGTCATCAACATAATAAAACAAAAAAATAATAAGATGCAGTAGGTACTTAGCTCATTATTTCGCCCTGTTTCTAATACTATAGAAAACATTTCCTTTCAGCATTACGTGGTCCGCATGAGCTCATAAATTGGCATTCCTTACTACATCGCGATCTTTAGACTCAATACAAACAGTACTTGGCCTTGTAGTGTCTGGTATTGTTAGGTCCCTTCTGACTCAAGTGATGCACAGGTGATTAAGAAAGAAAATATGTAAAGAAAATAAATACGTTACGTGAGCATTTTTATAGTAATAACAAAAACTAAATAATGATTTATGTAAAAACATTAGTTAAGTTTTATCGTCAATTAAAAGTGTATTCAAACATATTTACTTTTTTGGACTTCAAAGAGATTAGTGTCTACTGAGTTTAGTAGTCAATAAGCTCTACAACACCCATTAATACACATACTATGCTGGTTGCTTTATTACTTACTCATATTATTAATCAATTAAAGTAAAACATATTTCTGTCAACCCCGTTAAAGGTACCTACAGACCCATGTCTACAAATGTATGAAGTTGCTCAAAATCTGTTTTAAAGGTAAAACAAAAGATAGAAGATCTTTGAGTCTATTGTCGTTTCGCGCACGACAAAATTCTTAATTCCGCGGCATTACTTAACATTCCTCGTCATAATCTTCATTGTCCTGAAAAACCTTCAAGTGGTAAAATGTAGAATGTATAGCGTCGTATCTGACAAAAGTCGTGTCTATGCCGATACCTTTGGCTGCGCTCGCTTTTAGATAATTGCAGGATAGCGGCGGCACTTTGTTGTCGCTTTGTACGTGGTACTTCATAGTGACGCTTTGTACTGCATAATAACACCATGTTACATTCTTCGATGACAGGGATGACAGCTGACGAGCGGTCGATCTGTGACGGCTGCGGCTGTACGTCAGCGTGCCTGTGCCTATCATGTGCGAGTTCATTAAAATAATGACGCGGTTTTACAAAGAGCGCGCGTAATAATGGTATCTGTACGAGCAAACCCGTTCACTTGTCTTGTATAAGTTTTTTGCTGACTTTGGCGTACGATTTCATTGTGACGCATTTACGTTATACAGTGTACTAACATAAGATTCAGTCTCAATAAAACTATCATAGCAAACACATCTCTCTATCATTTCCACCGGTTCGCGAGACTCGTTATATCAGCTATCAAATTAGCATTATCTTTTAGCTGGCAAAGCAAGAATTGTACCTACTAACAAGCAGATAACATTGCCGAGATTAGAGCTTTGCGGCGCTGTTTTACTCGCAAAACTGATGGCTAAAATTAAGCTATGTTTATCAGATTACGACATTCACATTTATGGCTGGACTGACTCAATGGCGGTGATTGGATGGCTACAAGGAGATCCAGGCCGCTGGACGACGTTTGTTGCCAATAGAACAAAGTTAATAACGGATATCATGCCTCCTGCTTGCTGGCGGTATGTTAAATCTAATGAGAACCCCGCAGATTGCGCGAGTAGAGGCCTATCAATCTCTCAACTAAATAAACATTCTTTATGGTGGGAAGGACCTTCAAGGCTCTCAACATTTGACAGCAAGAAGGAAACAAGCAATGCTATTTTTACAAAAAATGAAGAAGAGCGAGCACAGAAGCAAATACATAAGGTTATCAAGCAAGGATTAGATACAAAGATAATTGACACTTTGTTGAAAAATCATAGTTCGTTTAAAAAATAAACACATGTGTAAACATACTGGCATGGATATATAGGTTTCTAACAAGGAAGCAAAGCAGAAAACAACAGACTTACCTGACCTTGGAAGAGATAAGGCGGGCTAAGTTACGTATCATTCAGCAAATACAGCAAGAGGAATTTACGGAGGATATACAAACTTTACGAGATAAGAGAACGCTTAGTAGAAAAAGCAGAATTCTTAATCTAAATCCTTATTTAGATAATGAAGGTCTTCTCCGTGTTGGTGGACGGTTAAGACACGCTCATATTAGCACAGACATGCAGCACCCAATTATCATCCCCCACAAAGGACGATTGACTGAATTGATCATAGAGGATGCCCGCAAACTTACATTCCACGGCGGAGCCCGGTTGACATTGGGATTTACTAGGCAAAAATATTGGATTGTGGGTGGAAAGATATGTCTCTACAAAGAAGCAACTACGGTTATATGTGAAATATAAAAAGCTTAGCCCTATAAAGCATATTCAAATTATAGGTGACCTGCCAGAAGCTAGGAGCAACCCTTCTCGTCCGTTTGCCCATACCGGGATAGACTTCACTGGACACATCATGCTGAAGGCCAACATGGGCCGCGGGATAAAAACTACAAAGGGATATGTAGCGGTCTTTATATGCATGTCCACCAAGGCGATACACTTGGAACTCGCTTCGGACCTTAGCACCTCAACATTCTTAGCTGCCTTAAGGAGAATGGCTGCTCGGAGAGGAACGCCTTGTCACATCTACAGTGACAACGGCAGAAACTTCGTTGGAGCCAACAAACAAATACAACAAGAATATCAAGAACTTAAACAAATATTTAGCGAAGAGTTTTTAGCAGAAGTAATAGCTATGGAAATAACATGACATTTCAATGCACCTATCTGGCCCTCAGCGGGCGGACTTTGGGAGTCCGCTGTAAAAAGGGACAGTTCTGTCTGTCCCTCGCAGTCGGGCGCGGTCGCGGGAGGAGAGGCGTGTCGGTGTTGCGTTGCCACGCGCCCTATCCCCCGTGATCAAATGGGTGCGCACCATTTGTTACGTTGCGGTGGGACCGCAGAGGAAGAGGAGATGCGGTGTTGTCAGGTTGCCGTCCTCCCTATCCTCTGCGGCCGCTGGGTGTTTTGGTCGGGGCCCGCCCGACCATTGCATTTGCTTCGGAGATACCCGACCCTCCGACACACGGGTACATGAGGAACACGGATTGGTTTTTAGTCAGTAAGACTCTGATAGTCCTCCTCACCCTCCATGAGGATTTTCCAATCTGACACCAAAAAAAAATAACGCATGTCATCAACATAATAAAACAAAAAGGAGCCAACAAACAAATACAACAAGAATATCAAGAACTTAAACAAATATTTAGCGAAGAGTTTTTAGCAGAAGTAATATCTATGGAAATAACATGACATTTCAATGCACTTATCTGGCCCTCAGCGGGCGGACTTTGGGAGTCCGCTGTAAAAAGTTTTAAGTGTCACTTCAAAAGAGAGGAGAGCAGAAGTTGACCTATGAAGAGATGTCTACAGTACTCGCCCAAATCGAAGCATGACTTAATTCAAGGCCACTTTGTCCCATATAAGAAGATCCTGAAGATTTGGACTACTTAACACCATCACACTTTTTAACAAGCGGCTCAACACTGACCTTGATTGAGACGGAAAGAGATATGAGGATCAGATGGCAGCTGACACAGAAAATTCTAAGCGACGTTTGGAAAAGATGGCGCTCGGAATACTTAGTGCAATTAACGACAAGAAGCAAGTGGCGACAGCCTCGAGAAAACATTAAGGTCAACGACGTAGTTCTCCTCCATGAAGACAACTTACCTGCCGGCATGTGGTCTATGGGTAGAGTCGAAGCCTTACATCCTGGCATTGACGGCGTCCGAGTCGTCAGTCTAAAAACCAAAAACGGAATTCAAAAAGACCTATTACGAAAATATTAATTTTGCCTGTTCACCGAAAAGCAGAGGAAACAGTGCAACATAGCAATCAGAAATCAAACACAAACTCTACTCAGGAATGGTCGAATCGTCGAAAAACAACAAAGAAAACAAGCTTTAACATATTATTTGCGTCATTAATATTTTTATGACGTTTATTTCAAGCGCACATGGCAGTTTACATGTCACGGAATTTGGACAAAACCAAAGTCTCTATTTCGACAAGGTATCTAACATGCAAATAATAAGAGACGAATGGAAACTATTATTTACTATGACATGCAACCTTATTGGTACGGCATAAAAGCGCTCAGTAACTTTACAAGGACTCTTGAACAAGCATGCAATGCAATACACAACTTGTCAAATTGCGATATTATATCATTACAATTACGTCAAAGAAGCATCGAACTGGAGTACTACAACGATTTGTTGCTCGGTCAGCATTCACGAACACAAATCTCCAGACAGCGTCGCGGCCTTATCGACGGTGTAGGATTCCTCGCTAACAGTTTGTTCGGAGTATTAGACTCCAGATTCACCGAACAATATCAGAAAGATATTACGTTACTACGCTACAATCAAAGACACATTACATCATACTGGAAAAATCAAACATCAATAATTGAAGCAGAATATAATTTTCTAAAACGAACGGAACAAACAATGAACGAACAACACAAAATGATTACGCAGCACGCACTCACCATGGAAAGCGCCGTGAACAACTTACAATCCACAACCCAAAACATTTCCTTTATATTGAGTGACCGTAGGAGCCATAATAGCAACCAACATGCTCAACAATCTGAAAACTTTACAGAACACCTTGTGGGATACTGTCACGGACATCTATCATGGCCATTTTAACCCTCATCTCTTGACCCCTTCGCAATTGCAAGATCAGCTGAGTACTATTGCCACTCAGCTATCCAAGGACGTGTCATTGCCTATCAACAACATACATACAGAAATATGGAAAATATACAACTTGCTCAAAGTAAAAGCTCAAATGTTGCCAAAATATTTGATTCTCGAAATCAGGCTTCCTCTCGTTAGTAGAGATGTTTTTGAGATTTTCCATATACTGCCGATACCGCAAGTAAGAGGAACGGATATGGTGAGCATCAAACCAATATCCCCCTACCTGGCTATAAATCTGAGAAAGGATACCTACGCCACAATAACCGATGCTAGCTTGCGATCATGTTTATATCAAACAGATGCATAATTGTGTCATTTACAAAAGCCAATTTATCATTTTAAAGGTGAAAAAGAATTGTGTCAGACCAAAGAAATGGAATGTGAAACACGAACTACTACCTGTAAAAACAATTGGCTAGAGAGCAGTAGCATAAACAGCTATGTATATTTTTGTTGCGATCAATGCCCTTTGCGAGTCATATGTGAAGATCAGGGTACCGCACATCAGCTGTCGGGAGCCGGCATTGTCGCCATAGATAACGGTTGCATAGTAAAATCAGATCTATTCACCGTGATTGCACATAAACAATTATCGAGTAGATTGAACATACAGCCTGATATTTACGTACCAGTGATTCCTCCGATCAACAATATAATCAGAATACCCATTCCTGCCATGACTGAATTGAACACGTCACAGATGGATAAGGAGCTAAATGAGATTGGTGAGAAGATTCAGATCTTGAAAGACAATGCACCGATAATATCAGACAACATCTCCATCCATGGCGTCCACCATTACTCAGTCATTTACATTATCCTCGGGCTTGGAGTAGCAGCTGGACTGGTATTCGCGTGTCGTCGCATGCGCGCCCGGCGCTTGCCCACGCCGCAGGCGTTCGCCCCCGCAGAGCTGACTGAGACGCCTGCGCCCCTTACCCATCATAGTCAGAGTGTACAGTGCGCGAGTGAAAAAGTCATTTATCGCAGTGAATGTGAACAAAGTGACAACAAATCGTGCTGTGATTTAGACGTATCGAGTGCGCGTGTACTGAATAAGGCAACATCGCCTATTTTAGTTCGATAAGCATTTATTTTATAGCGTAGGTACTACTTTTATCATAAGTTAGACTCTATTTATACACTTATCATGTTAATCAATTAACTCATTTTAAAAGCATTCCATTAACTTTCATTTGTATCAATTATTACGAATTTATAGCTAAGGCCTTAGGCACAAAGTGAATGGTGTAGTGTTGTTTAATTAATAGGTTTTTATTTGTTTGTATGGTAGGACGAATGAATAAAAGTTTCTTATTTAAAAATAAAAGTGAGTGCAAACGCTTTCCTTCCGGCTTGGGTTTAGATTTCAAGGTTGAGTGTTCAGTTAAGCTAGAAATATAACCCTAAATGCTGCAATATTTCTTTCAAACGATTAATATTAATACGTTTATCAGAATATGTTAATAGTTTAGTACATATGTAAAAAGGTAACACGGTAATTAATTACTGGCCAAAATGAGAGAGAGAGGGTCTTGTTGTTTAACTATGAAGGAGGCATAGGTTCCGCAATGGGTAGGCTACAATAGGCTGATGATTTCCGCACAATTACATTAAAAAATCGAACACTCAACATAACCACAAAATAATTTAGTATTAAAATATAATATTTCGCGGATTAAATTAGCGACACCCAACGTACAAAAACACACGTAAACGTTTGTCTAGAGTTTGAGCTGAGATCGGGTAAGGTTTACAGAGATCAGTGGAAGCGATTAATTCATCCAGTCTCAGCCCAAGGCAAAGGTCCAACATACACTGCGGTAGCACAGCGAATGAATATAAATTCTAATATTAATAAAATGTCTTACCAAATATCTCCTGGTGATGTTCTTGAGTGGAGTCCTGGAGGCAAGCTAGACACAAACGAGACTAAATTGGCCAATATTAGCAAGTGAATTATCTTTACTTTACCAGACTCCAACGCAGCGTTTTCAATCAGCAAATTCGTCCGGCACCAACCACGTGCATCGGATTCAAGTTTGACAATGTTCGTTAAAATACTATTTTTATCACAATTAACCGGTGCCAGTTATTGATCAAGGAAGTGGCAATCAAACGGGTTCTAAATACAAGATCAAAACGCTCACAAAACGAAATCTATCCAGAGCTAGGTTTTTTCGCTGACCGCGGGAAACGACAAAGAACCAAAGTAAGTGAATGACAGTTCAGTGTGACCATTGTCAGAAATTTTCAATAGACTAAACAAAATGTTACTCAATTGATCTAATCGATTTGACTTATAATAAAAACTAATTCTATTTCAAACATCCACCCGCCCCGGACCGGCCTACCGGTCCGCTAATCGGTTGGTAGACGTGACAATGTTGCAACCGCTCTCCTCAGAATCGAACCGTCCACCAAGACCTCAGCAAATCGGGGAACTCCATCAGCCCCAGTTACCAAATGAAGGATGCGCCCCCTGCGCCATCTGAGTGGCGGAAGGTTAGCCTCCTTGATCAAAACGAGGTCACCAATCTTGGGTGGATCGGTCTTGTCGGTCCACTTAACGCGTTGCTGGAGTATGTGCAAATATTCCAAGTTCCAGCGTTTCCAAAAGCTCTGAGTAATCTGGCGTACCAATTCAAAACGCGAGAGACGACCAGGTCTCGTATCAATATAGGGGTACTCAGGCAAGGCGACAAGTGGGCGACCAATCAAAAAATGGCCCGGCGTAAGGGCCTCCAAATCATTCGGATCTGAGGAGATCGGGCACAATGGCCGAGAGTTCAAAACGGCCTCAATCTTACAAAACACAGTTGCGAGTTCCTCAAATGTAAGGACAGATTCACCGATTGTCCTGCGCAAGTGTGTTTTGGCCGATTTTACGGCGGCCTCAAATATACCACCCCAGTGTGGACAATTTGGTGGGGAAAACAACCAATTTATCCCACGTCGGGCAAGCCTATCACCTATATCAGCTTTGTTGGTTTCAAGAAAATTAACAACATCATTCAGATAATTATAAGTGCCCTTGAAGTTAGTGCCGCAGTCAGAACGGATCAAGGAAGGCAGCCCTCTGCGGGATACAAATCTGTCAAATGTGGCTACAAACGCCTCGGTCGTAAGCGAGGAGACCAGTTCTAAGTGTACGGCCTTTGTGGAAAGACAAACAAAAACACACAAGTAGGCCTTGACAGTCTTGCTGTTTCGAAGTGTCGACGTTTTCACCAAAAAAGGACCAGCGAAGTCCGTGCCAACACCGTCAAACGTCCTGCTTTCAGTTACGCGATCTGCCGGTAAGTCCCCCATCAAGGGCTGCATGGTAGAAGCCTTGAGCTTATAGCAAGGGATGCAGCGAAAGACTACACTCCGAATAATTCTTCGGGCAGACAAAATCCAAAACTCGCGTTGCAAAATGGCCAACAAGGCATTACAACCAGCATGCGAATTTTTAAGGTGACGGTCAGTTACCAACAAGCGTACCAAATGACCGTCCTTAGGTAACAAAAGGGGGTGACGAGCCCCGTAAGGGAGGTTGGCGTTCTTGAGACGCCCTCCAACGCGCAAGAGACCCGTTTCGTCCAAAAAGGGGTTCAATTTAGATACAGCTCCCGACAATTTCGATTTCCCCGACTTGAGGATAGCAATCTCCCTTTCAAAATGCGCCAATTGCACAGAACGAACCCAAAAGGTGAGGGACTCCTGTCGTTCCTGTGGTGAGAGAAACGGTGTCAGTCGTTTCTGTTGTGGGTGCCTAAAATTAAAAACAAAACGCTTTATCCAAGCAGTGACACCTAACAACTTGTCGAGGGAGCTGTAACGATTCAACGAAAAATCGGGGTCGAAGGCGCATTCCACCTTCTCAAGAGCGAGTGTTCGTAGACCCGGCAAATTAGAAGTATTCAAAACTGGCGTTCGAGGCCAATCAATTTCTGGTCGACTCAACAATTCCGGACCCCACCACAGCGAATGACCTATCAAACTAGGCGTCAAGCATCCGCGCGAGGCACAATCAGCGGGGTTGAGCTCACCTGGCACGTGTCTCCAAACAAGTTTGACTTCGGATTTCTGGATTTGGGAAACGCGATTAGCGACAAATACCTCCAAAGTGTGGATAGAAGCCTTCAACCAACAAAGAACAATTTGGCTGTCTGTCCAGGCGTAGGTCCCATTAATGCAAATGCTTTTACCCAAAGTACTGGACACGTGGTTCAACAAGCGTAAAAGAAGGGCTGCTCCCGAGAGCTCCAATTTTGGAATGGTCAGAGATGTCCGAAGGGGTGCCACCTTGCTCTTTGCCATGATCAGGGAAACCCACACCTGACCTGAGGCACTAACTGTGCGCAAGTACACCACGGCGGCGTGACCACGTTCCGAGGCGTCACAAAACCCGTGAAGGGTGGCCTTGTACTTCCCGGGAGGAAGGATGGGACGAGGCAAGGAGATCTCGTTGACGGCAGGAAGTGAGGATACAAAAGAGGTCCATTCCTCAACAAGAGTGCCGTGCAGAGGTTCGTCCCAGGTCAATCCTGCTGTCCAAAGCTTCTGCAAGAAGCATTTTGCCCAAAATATAATTGGACAGATCCAACCGTTCGGATCAAAGGTTCTGGCGACAGTAGACAATACGAGACGTTTAGTCCAAGAACACGGCAATTTCAAGTCTACGTTATATGTAAAGATGTCTTGGACTGGTCTGTACTGAACGCCGAGAACAGCCATCATGGCGGGGTTGTCAACAATCTCAAACAAATGTGGATCTTGCTGATGATCCTCTGGCAAGCCTTCCAAAAGCGCTGGCGAGTTGGAAATCCATTTGCGCAACTCATAACCAGCGGAGGCTTAAATACCTATCAATTCGTCCCGCAGGAGGATCGCCTCGTCCGCTGTGGAGGCGCCCGAGCAAATGTCATCGACGTAAATATCGTCCTTCAAGATGGCGGAGGCTCTTGGGAAACGTAGGCCTTCGCGGTCTGCGAGCTCCCAAAGAGAACGTATTGCCCTTAACCTTGACCTTAACCCGTACGTATTTGTATTGAGCTCGTAGACGACCATGGGATCGCGAGGAGACTCTCTCCAAAGGATCAGCTGGAAGCGACGGTCATCAGGGTGGATAATCGTCTGCCTGAACATCATTTTTATGTCGGCCACAAAGACAACATGATGTCGTCGGAAGCTGGTGATGACGTCACAAAGGTCCTTGACCAACTTGGGACCAGAATGCAAGCACTGGTTCAAGGATACGCCTGTTGAAGTCTGCGCAGAACCATCAAACACTGTGCGCAGCTTGCCAGTCGATGGCTTCAATACCGCATGATGCGGGAGAAAGTAATGCTCCACCGAACGCCAATCCAAATTTGACACAGACATGTGTCCCAACTGTTCATATCCCCTCATGAACTCAATGTACTTCTGTCTGAGCTCCGGATCACGACCCATGCGGCGCTCCATGGCCAACAACCTCTTTTCGGCTAAAGGTCGTGACTCACCAAGCGGAGGCCGAACAGACAGGAAGGGTAGCCTCGTAATAATCCGACCAGAACGGAGTCGACCAGTGTTGTTCTGGAAGAACAGCTCGCACTCCTCATGTTCTGGATTCAAACGGGCAGCTTAAGGGGGCTCCTCTATCTCCCAAAACCTCTGAACCGCATCAGAGAGAGCGGAGCCTACAGCTAACAAATTGTCAAGTTCAGGTGGAGGGGGGTCCCTAGGTACAGGTCCCATCAAAGCAAATCCAAATATGGTCGGGATGGCAGTCAAACCATTTGGCACCAAGACCCTTTTCCCACCAATCAAAATTCCACCGAGGACATCAGAGCCAATCAACAAGTCGATTTGTCCCGGTGTGTCAAATTTGGGGTCTGCCAGTTCCAATCCCGATGTCAAATTCACCACAGCAGCAGGTAGCTGCTTCTGTGGATGCATACCCAAAATATTCTTCAACACAATAGCCGAGGTTTTAATCCTCGGGTGTGAAGATTCAACAGGGCCAAACAAAACCTTAACTTGCCCTTCAACATTAGAGGCTACATCACCTATGCCCCGTATACAATTTGGAAAAGAGCCCATATTTAATTTAACCTGCCCTACCAAATAAGTGGAAACAATGCAACCTTGTGAACCTGTGTCCAATATAGCACGGACAACAACAGAGGTCCCCGTGGGTCCCCAGACCCTAACAGCAACCGTTGGTAGGATAACGGTCTCAATGGGGGAGGTTGGCGTTATAGGGCAGGGATCAATGACCTATTGTTGCCTGGGCGGCGACCGTTGGCCAGGACCAGGCAAATCAAAATGAGGGTGCGGCTTGAAGTCCTCAAAAGCGCGATGACTCGATCCGCGCGCCATCTGTGGGGGGTCATAATGACGCACCCACCCAAAACGAGGTGGGCGCGAGTCAAGGCGGGGACGCTCCGCCAAAGGAGGGGAATACCTGGGGCAGCAGTCATGGTGCTGGTGACGTTGCGCGGCACATTCAGGTGCGCGAGAGAGAGGAGGCGTGCGCACGCTACGGTTCTCCAAGCGGGGTGAGTGGCGATCAATTGAGCGAGGCGACTCTCGGCTACGCGCCGGTGAGCCTCGGCTGCCACCTTCAAAACACCCGCCCGTGCGCGGCGTCGGCTGGTTGGACAAGCGGCCAACCTCTCTGGCATTCATACAGAGAATGTCCAAATGCTGTCCTCCACAGTGAGGACAGGGGCGAGAGTTTGGGCAGTCTCGCTGGTAGTGGGACCCCAAACAAGAGAAGCAAAGGCGGCGGGCATTCGCGATGCGCCTACGAGAGGCGACATGAAAGTCCAAGAATGCCCTACAACTGGTCGTTCTGTGCCCCGTGACCTTGCAGTAGGAGCACTCCGCTGGGCTCTGCGTGACCGCAACGCGAGGAGGGCGCCGGTCAACATTGGCTCGGGTGTGAACGCGAGCCTGCTCCTTGACCTTGGGCGGCTGCGACTTAGCCGGCGTGTCACCACCGGAGTTGTCCAAGACCCGGCACTCATCCTCCAGGAACTTCTCCAGGTCAGCAAAGGGGGGCAGATGGGTCGCGCTATCCCCACCAAAGCGCTGTTCAAAACGCGACCTCAGGTCGGCAGGCAGCTTTTTAAGGACAATGTGCACCAATAGATAGGACCATTGGTCCACGGGCAGGACAAGGCACTTAAGTGCGTTGATGGCCACCAAAAGCGGGTTCAAAAGTTGGGTGCGCAACCCAGAGACCCGGGTGAGCGTCGGCAAACCCAAAGTCTGCTCGATGTGCGTGTCGGCGAGGCCACGCTTATTATGGTACCTACGGGTAATTAGGTCCCGAGCCATCTGGTACGCCTCGTCAGACACGGGCAGATGCTGGATGAGGCCCTTAGCCTCCCCATCCATAACCGACATTAGATAGGCCAACTTTTGTGCCGGCCGAAGGTCAGCCCTATCATTGACTAGGCTGTCGAACAAATTAATGAAGCCTAGGTAGCTTTCTAGGCAGCCATCAAAATGGGGGAGGTCCAAAGTAGGGAGCCTACTCACCAGCCCCGGTGCTGACCTAGGAAGCTCCTGCTTCAGGCCGGGTTGCCCTTCCCTATCGGCAACTAGTTGTCTCGCAGTATTGGAGACAGCATCATACAGGTCTAAGACCTGGGCATAGTCTTCGCTGACCTTATTTCGCTGGTCAGCGGTGAAATCATTGATTGACTTTTCAAGACAGCAAGTGCTGAAAGTGCGGAATTGCTGTTCCACACTTGCCAGGCGATCGTCAATCCGCTCGTACCTTTGTAGTAAGGCCTGCTGGCGATCAGGCCGGTTCACTAAGGCACTGGCCGAGGCAAACCAGCGCAAATCTGATGCAATGGCACCAGCAGCCGCACGCAAGTCCTTGATAGCTGACATAATCAAAATTCAAAAGAGCCCGGACAAGCGTTAAATAAAATTAACAATCAAAACTTAATTTTTCTTAATTCTTTGAAACCAACAAAGTATTAGCCTGTTTACTGCAAGTGCAGGCAAGTGACAGGTATCTACTGTCCAACAAAATTAATAATTTCAATATATATTGACACAAAACAAAGGCAAAGTTATCAAAGTTGAACCTTCGAATAAGTTAATTAAAGTTAAATATTCAAATAAATTAACAAATTACTTGCAACAGACAGACTGGCTGTATTATTTGAGATATACAATAGTAAGTAAGCACAGAATATGTGTTACCTAACAATATTATCTTTATATTATAACAAAACAAAGTTTATTAATGTGACCCGCCCAAGTAGCAAGGTCAAGTTGGTTGTTATGTTTATGAATATATGCAATAAACTAAATTTATTGATACATACAGCTGTTATGTATCCAAACAAACTGACTTATTAATGCAACAACAAATTTAAGTTAGATTTTTCAACAATACAAATCAACAATTACTGATTGAGGTTATGTGACAATGTGTTTCAAATTATCTAGGTCAACTTATACAATTAAATATTATGTATTTTAGTCAATAACTGACCTGACAAACACTACAATACTGTCTACAAGGTGATAAGATACAAGCTCATACCAATCTGAGTTTATACTCAGTAATGCAACAGCGGCTAAGATACAAGTTTACAATATAGGCACAGTTAACCACGCTCTTGCTATCAAAAATTATGTCTAGAGTTTGAGCTGAGATCGGGTAAGGTTTACAGAGATCAGTGGAAGCGATTAATTCATCCAGTCTCAGCCCAAGGCAAAGGTCCAACATACACTGCGGTAGCACAGCGAATGAATATAAATTCTAATATTAATATAATGTCTTACCAAATATCTCCTGGTGATGTTCTTGAGTGGAGTCCTGTAGGCAAGCTAGGCAAGCTAGACACACACGAGACTAAATTGGCCAATATTAGCAAGTGAATTATCTTTACTTTACCAGACTCCAACGCAGCGTTTTCAATCAGCAAATTCGTCCGGCACCAACCACGTGCATCGGATTCACTCAAGTTTTACAATTTTCGTTAAAATACTATTTTTATCACAACTAACCGGTGCCAGTTATTGATCAAGGAAGTGGCAATCAAACGGGTTCTAAATACAAGATCAAAACGCTCACAAAACGAAATCTATCCAGAGCTAGGTTTTTTCGCTGACCGCGGGAAACGACAAAGAACCAAAGTGAGTGAATGACAGTTCAGTGTGACCATTGTCAGAAATTTTCAATAGACTAAACAAAATGTTACTCAATCGATCTAATCGATTTGACTTATAATAAAAACTAATTCTATTTCAAACAGCATTCACGAACACAAATCTCCAGACAGCGTCGCGGCCTTATCGACGGTGTAGGATTCCTCGCTAACAGTTTGTTCGGAGTATTAGACTCCAGATTCACCGAACAATATCAGAAAGATATTACGTTACTACGCTACAATCAAAGACACATTACATCATACTGGAAAAATCAAACATCAATAATTGAAGCAGAATATAATTTTCTAAAACGAACGGAACAAACAATGAACGAACAACACAAAATGATTACGCAGCACGCACTCACCATGGAAAGCGCCGTGAACAACTTACAATCCACAACCCAAAACATTTCCTTTATATTGAGTGACCGTAGGAGCCATAATAGCAACCAACATGCTCAACAATCTGAAAACTTTACAGAACACCTTGTGGGATACTGTCACGGACATCTATCATGGCCATTTTAACCCTCATCTCTTGACCCCTTCGCAATTGCAAGATCAGCTGAGTACTATTGCCACTCAGCTATCCAAGGACGTGTCATTGCCTATCAACAACATACATACAGAAATATGGAAAATATACAACTTGCTCAAAGTAAAAGCTCAAATGTTGCCAAAATATTTGATTCTCGAAATCAGGCTTCCTCTCGTTAGTAGAGATGTTTTTGAGATTTTCCATATACTGCCGATACCGCAAGTAAGAGGAACGGATATGGTGAGCATCAAACCAATATCCCCCTACCTGGCTATAAATCTGAGAAAGGATACCTACGCCACAATAACCGATGCTAGCTTGCGATCATGTTTATATCAAACAGATGCATAATTGTGTCATTTACAAAAGCCAATTTATCATTTTAAAGGTGAAAAAGAATTGTGTCAGACCAAAGAAATGGAATGTGAAACACGAACTACTACCTGTAAAAACAATTGGCTAGAGAGCAGTAGCATAAACAGCTATGTATATTTTTGTTGCGATCAATGCCCTTTGCGAGTCATATGTGAAGATCAGGGTACCGCACATCAGCTGTCGGGAGCCGGCATTGTCGCCATAGATAACGGTTGCATAGTAAAATCAGATCTATTCACCGTGATTGCACATAAACAATTATCGAGTAGATTGAACATACAGCCTGATATTTACGTACCAGTGATTCCTCCGATCAACAATATAATCAGAATACCCATTCCTGCCATGACTGAATTGAACACGTCACAGATGGATAAGGAGCTAAATGAGATTGGTGAGAAGATTCAGATCTTGAAAGACAATGCACCGA
Source organism: Euclidia mi (assembly GCA_944739405.2). NCBI lineage: Eukaryota > Metazoa > Arthropoda > Insecta > Lepidoptera > Erebidae > Euclidia > Euclidia mi. The sequence continues at coordinate 90,168,775 of OX123182.2, forward strand.
TAATATCAGACAACATCTCCATCCATGGCGTCCACCATTACTCAGTCATTTACATTATCCTCGGGCTTGGAGTAGCAGCTGGACTGGTATTCGCGTGTCGTCGCATGCGCGCCCGGCGCTTGCCCACGCCGCAGGCGTTCGCCCCCGCAGAGCTGACTGAGACGCCTGCGCCCCTTACCCATCATAGTCAGAGTGTACAGTGCGCGAGTGAAAAAGTCATTTATCGCAGTGAATGTGAACAAAGTGACAACAAATCGTGCTGTGATTTAGACGTATCGAGTGCGCGTGTACTGAATAAGGCAACGTCGCCTATTTTAGTTCGATAAGCATTTATTTTATAGCGTAGGTACTACTTTTATCATAAGTTAGACTCTATTTATACACTTATCATGTTAATCAATTAACTCATTTTAAAAGCATTCCATTAACTTTCATTTGTATCAATTATTATTTTCTAGCATTTTTATAATTCAATAATTTTTAACTTTTTTGTGTATCATGGTTATTTTCTGTGCCCGAGAGCATGTACGAGCAAACCCGTACAATTGTCTTGTATAAGTTTTTTGCTGACTATGGCGTACGATTTCATTGTGACGCATTTACCTTATACAGTGTACTAACATAAGATTCAGTCTCAATAAAACTATCATAGCAAACACATCTCTCTATCATTTCCACCGGTTCGCGAGACTCGTTATATCAGCTATCAACTTAGCATTATCATAGCATCTGAAAGGTGTAAGGTCGCACACCGTACAGTATCTGTAGCGATGTTTCGTTGTAATAACGTATTTTTGAATGATTTGGTGTTCAAATACCAGAGTAGTAAAATTATTAATAAAATGATTTTGCAGGGATATCTGGGCTGATGAAATATGTATTAATAGTATTAATAAATTACGCTTTCTATCATGTGATAATTCCTTTTGTTAGTGCCTTGATTGGCTGGCTTTTTAGTAACATTCGTATCATATCGCAAAGGGATATGTCTTCCGAATACTGATCGGAGCACCTAGATATATTCCTTACTCGAGCCCTTAAATTCTGCGTACCTATAGCAATCTCAATTTACCGACATTCATTACATTGAGTACAGCCCTCTCTGCTGGCTCCAGATCTTGAAGAAGCGTCTTTTGTGACTATCAGTGTGATACAACTTTTTAGTGGAAATAAAAAAAAAACTCGTGTTAGTTGATAGAAATGGAAGTCGAGAAGTGACTTTGAATGTAATTAATGATCAATTAGGATACCAAAGTACCTGGTTAACTTCTGTTGTTTTATAGTCTGTAGATAGTTGCTGTTATTGATCTGAGAGATGGTCAAACAGGCAGTCGGAGGCCACGTAGACAACTATGTGTAGATGTAACATTTTTATAAACCATAAAGAAAATATCTGCTGCAAAGTAATTTGTTACAGAAATTCATTCATGTTATTTCAAATACTGTCGACATCTGACGTAACAATATTTATTTCATAGCGTTTGGAAAAATATTTTATATATTTCGTTTTGCATTTGTGTGATAAAACGCGAGACGTTTCATTATCAGAACACTTCCTAGCAATTACTAGAACTTTTTGACGTCAACATCCTAAGTATTATGTGGGACTTAGTAGCTGCTAACTATGGAGATAATGCGCAAAGGTATCCGAAAGAGCTTTCACTGTGTAATAGCTTAGTATTTTAGTGTTAATCCTGCGTATTGCAATGATGCATAACAGATTGTTGATAAGCAGCCCTATTACGCGTTGGCAAGGCTATTGATGAATGACTCGACCAAGTACTTTTTCAACCTACGCCATATAGGTATATTACATTGATCAAAATAATATATTCATAATTATAATAATCTAACAAAGTACCGATATCTACTTTCAATTTCAATCACCAGTCCAGCAAGAAAATCTCGAAATAAAAAGGAATAAAAGTCCAAACAGAAAATTGTCTAGCTACATTAATTAGGCCCAGCTTACCGCTAAAAGCGTGCTTAGCGTTTATTTCAATTAACGCCATGTTATGACGTCATGGTGGAAATCGAGCAATATTTTATTTAGAAATAGCCACGTATTGTACGAGTTTTATGTTAGTAGTTAATCAAGCGGCAATAACGACTGACATCAAAGGTGGTTCATAACTTTTTACTCTATCTACCGGTTTAGCATTGAATTAGAAACGAGATTGCTCTCTAAGCGATATTAAAATATACGTGAAACTGTTTCCTGATATGTTTCAGCCAAGATTAAGATCTATTTTACGGTTTCATGTTAATCTCTACATATAAAATGTATTATTAGTTATTGGACACAAGAAGCTGTATGAAATATATATGTTTCTTGGGAACCGTAGGAATGCACTAAGAAAGGTTGCCCGAAATTTCCACAGGATCGAGCAAAAAATGTGGTCATAGCTGCAGGCATTATTTAGTAAAATACTTTCCAAAATATAAAAAATAATAAAATTTATAACATAACATAACTTCACGGCTGTTATTCCCGAAGGTACGATAGGCAGAGGTGTATTACACGCCCACTTTTCACCAGTTATGTTTCAGTCCCAATGTATTAGGGGGCGAGCCCATTGCCATCTACCGGGCACATTATTAAGCGAGCGATAACTAACATATTTAATACACACATAACTTCGTAAAGTCAGAGGTCCGGGGTACCTGGGAATCGAACCCAAGACCATCGTCTCGGCTGTCCCGCTGGGCTATCGCCGCTTCTATCGTAAAACTTATTATTAAATAAATAATCTTTTGTTTGGTTGTAATTAATATCAGTCATGTCGTGAATGGAGTTTGAACATGCGGCCTTTTGAGAATTTAGGCTTTTGAAATATATATAATAAAAACAAACTTCACGCCGGAGCAATTGCCCAATCTATATAAAACACAAGTCCGGTCATGGAGTACTGTTCGCACGTCTGGGATGGTTCTGCCAAGTATCAATTAGATTGGAGTCAATTGAGAGAAAATCTAGAAGAATCATCGGCGATGACCAATTGGTTGACGCAGGACTCCAAAGCCTGGCGCATCGCCGTAGTGTCGCCAGTCTATCGGTATTCTATCGGATACATTTTGGAGAGTGCGCAGAGGAACTACAAAATCTGATTCCTCCATCCCCTTTCTTCCATCGGACGACCAGACTAACGAGTCAGCGTCACCGATACATGGTGGATATCCCGCTTATACGCACGAAGCGCTTTGCTTCTACCTTTTTTATGCGTACCGCCAAGATGTGGAACTCTTTACCCGAGTCTGTGTTTCCTGACAAGTACAACCTGGGTGTTTTCAAGTCGCGAGTGAATGGGTACCTTCTAGGTAAGCGTGCTCCATCTTAGACCATATCATCGCTTAACATCAGGTGAGATCATGGTCAAACGTTAGCCTATCAGTAATAAAAAAAAATACGCTGTAGACCGCTTAGTTGTAAACATATGTAGATGTCGCTTAAAGGTATAGAGTAACTGACTGGCATGATATCCACCAAAACCCAAACTAAGAAATAGTACCGCTGTAGACCGCTTAGTTGTAAACATACGTAGGTGTCGCTTAAAGGTATAGAGTAACTGACTGGCATGATATCCACCAAAACCCAAACTAAGAAATAGTACCGCTGTAGACCACTTAGTTGTCAACATACGTAGGTGTCGCTTAAAGGTATAGAGTAACTGACTGGCATGATATCCACCAAAACACAAATAAAATGTTAACGAAATCCTACAATACGGCACGTTTAAAAATGTATGGAAATGTATTTCAAATTTTCACTGGAAGATGGGAACCCACGTCCTAGAAGGAGTGAAAAGCCGGCGGTTCTACATGACATGTCATGAATAAGTTTCAAGTGTCTTGAGAGTGCAGAATGAAAATAGTAAAGTTCAGTGTATATTTATTTACCTTTAAATTATATATGTAGACGGGTACCTAGATTGTTGGCCGATATAATCACTTCAGAGTTCCTTCTAAGTCTAAAATATACTGACTACTTTAACACGAAAGGCACTATCTTAACAATTATAGTCTAACACTTTCACTTGCAAGTCTATTAACGAATCGAGGACAGATTCATGATGTACTACTGTCAACCAGGCGACCCGACTGAATGTGCCCGAGCCCACCAGACAAGTCCACACGAACACCGTCAGTGCGCCTGCCAATAGACAGCATACGTCACAACCGGCCGGCAGCACTTTCGATTCGTTTAGAGACTGTACTAATGACGTGATGATATTTCATGACATCTGCAATTTCCGTTCCGACATGAAATAATAAAGAGGCGCTGGTAATGCGCCGTCACGGCCAGACTGACCTGCGACCGTCTTCGGGCACTTCATTTCTCAATTTCGTATCAATCACACAATTATCTATAGCTAACCTTGACAAGCAATCCGCTCGTCCAACCTGACACCTCTATAGCCGACTACATGAATTCTTACTCGTTAGTACTATCTTTTGACAATGAACAGTGAAGTCCAATATCAAGCTTATTATTCTGTCAAACCTGGCCAGATCAGCAGATAGACACGGGAGCTCCGTGTCCCAAGACGACAAGTCCCGGACGCAACCGGGACAAACCCAGGGTAATGATGATAACTTTTATGCTACAATAATCGATGCTGTGCTTTGACCAAGCTTGGGTTGGACCGCGACTTACACCACATACAGCCGTAAGCTAACTAGTATGTCCCCAAAGCTAACCACTCTGTTATAGCCGATATTGTCAACTGCATTTCACTAAACTCACTGGACCGGACGACACTGCCCTACGACTAACATAACTACATAACCCAGATTGAAGCCTGGACTGGACGCGAGTGCGTCCCTTCGACCATCCTCCAAACAAGGCATGGACCGGGCGGCACTGCCCCGGCGACCAGTGTCCAGTGCGTCCCTTCGACCATCCTTCAACAAGGCATCGACCTGACGGCACCAGCCCTTACCTAACCACATAACCCAGATTGAAGCCTGGACCGGGCGCGAGTGCGTCCCTTCGACCATCCTCCAAACAAGGCATGGACCGGACGGCACTGCCCCGGCGACCAGCGTCCAGTGCGTCCCTTCGACCATCCTTCAACAAGGCATGGACCGGACGGCACCAGCCCTAACCTAACAACATAACCCAGATTGAAGCCTAGACCGGGCGCGAGTGCGTCCCTTCGACCATCCTCTAAACAAGGCATGGACCGGACGGCACTGCCCCGGCGACCAGCGTCCAGTGCGACCCTTCGACCATCCTTCAAACAAGGCATGGACCGGACGGCACCAGCCCTAACCTAACCATATAACCCAGATTGAAGCCTGGACCGGGCGCGAGTGCGTCCCTTCGACCATCCTCCAAACAAGGCATGGACCGGACGGCACTGCCCCGGCGACCAGCGTCCAGTGCGTCCCTTCGACCATCCTTCAACAAGGCATGGACCGGACGGCACCAGCCCTAACCTAACAACATAACCCAGATTGAAGCCTAGACCGGGCGCGAGTGCGTCCCTTCGACCATCCTCTAAACAAGGCATGGACCGGACGGCACTGCCCCGGCGACCAGCGTCCAGTGCGACCCTTCGACCATCCTCCAAACAAGGCATGGACCGGACGACACTGCCCCGGCGACCAGCGTCCAGTGCATCCCTTCGACCATCCTTCAAACAAGGCATGGACCGGACGGCACCAGCCCTACGACCACAGATATAGATCTACATAGATAACGCAACTATCACGATTTGTATTGAAACCAAGCGTGCCGACTTTTTAATACCTACTGTGACGTTGCCTGTATCACGAAGTCGAAGCGATGCGCGACAGTATCGCTTGTGTGATATTCATCGTCTCCTAATACACAACGTCAGATCAAACGTCCGAAGCAAACGCAGCAACGTAATGTGAATAAAGTTTACTTAACGTAAAACGGACGCGCGGGGACTGAAGTTAGTGGCGACCAAGCTCGACGCTTGGTCGGAGTTCAGACACGCGAAGTGCATGCATTTGCGTTATCTATGTAGATCTATGTCTGTGCCTACGACATACTTAACAACAGCCAGTCCAGCTTTTCTATTTCAGATCTTTGCAACAGTTACAGACTACAGTTAAATTTAAATAACCAAGTAATATTTTAAATGTCATAATATGATCAAGCAAGTAATAATGTAGCATGCCGCAGGAGATGTCAAACTTACGCCTAGCTAAACTAAACCTATGTTACGTCAAGCCTAACATCACCTATCAGTTATGAACCGTCTTGTTCAGCGTGAATTTGAATTTTGTGGCTTATGATTTGAGTTGATGCTAAGGTTATCTGATCCTGCTGTTTTTTTTTTATTGTTTTGTGTTTGTATCAAATGCTACTGAAATAGTATAGGAACCTGCCGATAGTGTTACGCATCTACCGAGTCAATGAGGATAATCATCGAGTTCTACATCAATCACCGCCGTCTCGGCCTTCTGACCAATTAATCGATTATGATTAACTGTTCGTTTCACACGAAATACATTTTACATGTCAAATTTAAATTCGTTGAATCTATCATCTAGCAATACACACACACTGAAGGGACAAGATCAACTAAATTATTTACGTCGGTTAACGTCTACCACCCAGTCGATGTCACACAGACTTGTAAGTGCCACACAGTCCAGTCAATGACACACACAAGTCGATGCCACACAGGCTCCTCATTGCCACACAGGCCAGTCATTGCCACACAGGCCAGTCATTGCCACACAGGCTAGTCATTGCCACACAGGCTTGTCATTGCCACACAAGCTTGTCGGTGGGCAATTAGATGTACTCTGATCAAAATAATCACAGGTTTTAATGAAAATCATAACTAACTCTTTCTCTCGAAGCGGACATATTGAACAACATGCATACTCAATTCGCAACTCTGTTCAAATAAACTCGTTAAAATATTGCATTGCTCATACTCTGACATCCATCGTGTCTTCAACATCACGCTATGCAACCTCCATTTGGTTACACATCACCACCCTTATAATCATTTCGAGCGTTCAACAAAGTAAACTTAAATTAGGTTTGTTAAACATGTTGCTTTGTTTTTCCTTATCACATAGCAGACTATAAGAAAATCTTACTACGCCGATAGTCTAGATGTTAAGTTTACTACCAAGTATCCAATCAGTCTTTTCAGCGTTATAATTTTGTCATGGATAGTCTAAATACGAAGCATAACCTAACCTAATCATTAGCGATACAGCAACGGACCTTTCGCCTTCAAGACGATGCACAACGTTTGTGATACTATGATAAATGCACTAATGGCTGTCTTGTTTGTGCAACGCATGGCTAACCATGCAGCCGCACAAACGGCTTATCCAGTTTATGCAAATCTACACCAACGGAAACGTGAGTACCACAAGATTATCACAACAACGACTAACAAAGTACCCATTTAATGAGAAGGTTAAGCACACAATCATCACTAACGATCACTAACCTAATTCTACCTACAATGAAAATTAAAATTCCTGAAACTGATTATTGTAACGCACTACGATGATAGCTCAATCATTTTCTGCTACGTCTGATAATAGACTTTAACAGCTTCTACTAGAAACACTGTCACATCTAAACGTACTAAGCATAACTTGGAATTGGCCAGAGAAATCGTGACACTTGATAAAAATTCCCAGCGTATCACATAAATTTTAAAAACACACAATAGGTAATTTTCACGCATTAAATCATAAAATTCAATTTAATTTTACTAGTGGTGCCATCTATTAATCACAGTAAGGTAACACCAAACATTTTTATTAGTGCTACATCTAACGACATGTTAAAATTTGCGTACAATAAGAAGCAGGTTTAATTGTGTAAGGTCCCTATTTTTATTAAAATTAATATCGATTGGAATTTAATAATTTGTAGTCAATTTACTCGTCCGAGTCACATCACTATCGAAATAATTCAAAATGGCGGTTGGCGAGAGCGGGTATTCTATTCCTGGCGACGCTACCGAACGGACGGTGGCTCTTAGGAAATATTATAATATCTGTACAGTGTAAAGGTGTGTCCGAAATATAAATTGTATTGGAATATAACTGGAGTTTCACTACAAATCAGAAGTGGTAACTACATGCTCACATTAATTTATATTCGTTTTAGTTCAAATTATGATTTTACGTGTGCGCGTATGGGGGGTATTTTATATTCGTCCTAGATTTGAACTTTTGTTAAATATACATACACACATCAACAAAGTCTAGGGATATTTTATATTTCATCAAATATCTAAAAATCTATGAAGAATTTTCTGATACAGTAAATAGAAGAATCATAGATTATTTTAAGGTCTTTAATAAAAATAAAAAACATTTCGTGTTTTTTTTTGTTTTAAATAAAAAAAATAATTTTTTTAATCATCATGGAAAATTAGTATGATAACAACAAACATTTCTTCTTAAAAAACTATTAATTTTAATAAAAATGGAAAAAATCTTGTAAAATCTAATCATTAATAATCAGTGTTGCCACCTCTTACATTGATTACACATCGACATCGATTGTTAATACTTAAAATTAAATTGTCAATGTCTTGCTGCGGTATGAGGTCCCATGTCCTTTGCAAGTGTTCGTAAAGTTGTTGTTCAGTCGTCAAATTTGGTGGAAAATCTCTCAAAGCTTTTCGTTGTAACATGTCCCAGGCATGCTCGATAGGATTTAAGTCGGGCGACTGTGCAGGCCAATCCAAAACTTGAATATCGTGCTCTCGGAGAGCGGTCGATACCAGCCGCGCCGTATGGCAAGGAGCATTATCGTGCATGAGTAGAAATTCATGGCCTATTTGAGTTCTGTGTGGGACAATAACGGGCTCTACTACCTCCTCGTGGTATTTTTGTGCAGTCATGCTGCCTTGGATCCAAACGAGTTGGGTTCGTCCGCCAAGACGAATTCCTGCCCACACCATGATTGTCCCGCCTTGGTATGGGTGGACCTCCTGAGGGTGCCGTAGACGGCTAACTCTCCCTGGAGCTCTCCAAACGCGTGTTCTTCGTGAATCCGGGTGAAACCCAAACCGGGACTCATCGGTGAACAGCACCAAAGACCATTGTTCGTCACTCCATGGTAAATGCTCCCGAGCCCACGAAAGCCGCCGACCGCGATTGCCACGTCGCAATGCTGGAACACGCAATGGTCTTCGAGCATGAAGATCAACTTCATGTAACCTTCTTCGCACGGTTTGGTCGCTTACCAGCAGCTGGTGGTCCTCCTGGAGCCTTTGCACTAGTTGCAGCGCTGTGATATTGGGTTGTCTTCTGGCGGTCATTTGGAGAAATCGATCCTGTCTCTGCGTAGTAACACGATATCTACCTGTGTGCTGTTCGGCCACATCTCCAGTACTGCGATAACGTGACCACAACCTTGATATCACATTTTGACTGGTATGTAGGGCCTCAGCAACGACGCGTTGAATTGCACCATTTTCTAACATGCCCACGGCTCGTAACATTTCATCTCGACTCAAATGACGACGTGACATGACTTTTAAAGTTCGTACGTCACGTTAAATTAAAAAAGAAAAACAATTAAAAACCCTTTTCATTAATAATTATAATAAAACAGTTTTAACTTTCTTTAATGTAACGAATTACTAGCCAATTTGCCGCCATATTTTGTTTATTATTTTGTTTTTTTTCTTTCCATGTTCAAATTTTGAAAATAGAATAAAAGAGGTTTTAATCTGTATATAAACTTTTTGTGGAAACTAACAAGGTTCTAAACTATAAACTCGTAAATAATTTAGGATTAAGATATCCCTAGACTTTGTTGATGTGTGTATATTGGAATAGAAAACTAGTTACCAGCGTACAATGTAACAACGCTAACAAATTTAAAATTACCCTCTTCATAGTGTAATAATTGTCTAACGGATTATTACTGTCTCGTTGGTCTCGCGGCATAAATTTTCTCGTGGGACATATCCCGGGTTCGATGCCCGGATCGGGCAATGTATTGTTGGGATTTCTTTGCTTTGGTCAAAAGTGAGTAAAGCAATATCTAGCTCTGCCTAGCTCTTCGAGGATATAGAAGGGAGACTCTGTATGTATGTAACGGATAATTACGAAAAGAATACTACTTGATTATGGTTAGCTTGTGCCGTGAACGTAGGGTCAAGGTCACATTAAAGTGCAACCATGGTCTTGAGGAGGAAGCTCCAAGACCGTCTATTTTTATTATTAAATAAAGTGTATCATTGGTTGTGGTTCGGAGGACCGGGGACCCTTTTCTGACCTTAACATGACGATGTTAAGGTCAGAAAAGGGTTCTAAGAAATATCCCCCCCATGGGATCTCCACCTTGTCGTGGTGGGGGGGCTCAGTAACCGTGGATTGGTCACCCGCGGTGAAGCTAAGAGGGATCCAGGAGGGGACGCTCCGCGTGGGCTTGGAGGGGCCTGCGCAGGATGCGTCCAACGGTGCGGGTGCGGGGGACAATTCTGTCTGTCCCTCGCAGTCGGGTGCGGTCGCGGGAGGAGAGGCGTGTCGGTGTTGCGTTGCCGCGCGCCCTATCTCCCGCGACCAAATGGGGGCGCACCATTCGATGCGTCGCGGCGGGGCCGCAGAGGAAGAGGAGATGCGGTGTTGCGTTGCCGTCCTCCCTACCCTCTGCAGCCGCTGGGCGTTTTGGCGGCGGAGTCCAACACCTTAATCCGTCGCCAAGGGGGTTTTGTTCGGGGCCCGCCTGACCATCTGGCGGGCCAATACCCGTCGGAGGGTGGCGACGAGTGCTTTGGTGATGCCCCACCCTCCGACACACGGGTACATGGCGGAAGTCGAGGTGGTTTTTAGTGGAAACACCACATACTCCGGCTCTTATTTCCCCCTAGAGTCGGAGATCCGAAGGGATTTTCCACCTCGTAAAACAAAAAAAAAATAAAAAAAAAGGGTTCTAAGAAATATGCTCCGGGGTTTTATAAAGGGGTATGAATTTTTCATTATTTTTGCGCTAACGCGCACCGTTTTCGAGATAGACGATTTAAAAAAAAAATACCGTCTATTTAAAAATACAAATTCAAACCAAACTTTTCGTCTCTGAGTTAAAGAAAATGGAGCGAGGCGGGAATGGACCAAGCTGACGTCTGGAGACGCCGGAGCCCGGTGGATTGGGACGCCATGGCGAAGGAGCTGGGCGGGAGTCGACTGCGCAGCGAGGTGGACTGTGGAGGTCGCACTCGCTATCGGAGCCGTGGCCCTGCTCATCGCGGCGTCTGCAGCCGGAGCATCCGGGACGGGGATCCTGAGTCGGAGAGAGAACGAGACGGAGTCGGAGTCGGCGGAGTCGGGCGCTTGGAAGAGGAAATCAACTTGCAACGGAGTCGTCATCGACCGAGTTCCCGACGGCATAACTCTCGTCGCAACGACCGTAATACGTCGCATATTTGCTATTTATTATATAATTTGTCATTCACACCTTCATACAGGAATAGAGCAGTGTCCCACAAAACCGTATCATCGGTTTGACTGTGGGATCCAGTCTCCGTACAGTAAATTAGAACGTTTACATAGATAAAATTACAATAACTACTTATAGCTAACTTCACTCTTAAATTCTAACACTTATCTAAGTAATATTGCTTAAGTCTCCTTTTAAATATAGTTTCACCATTTTCGTTCCTAATGTCCTCTGGGACATTATTTAATACTTAAACACACAAACACCGTAATAATTAAACACTCTTGGTACAATATATTTGCCAGAGCCCATCGATCGGGTGTTATGATTATTTGTAACAGGTTCCAAGTTATGCCCAAGACTGCCATGGTTGTTTACAGCCAATAAGTATTTATGTTTTAGGGAAATTGGTAGTATTTTACAAATTTTAAATAATTTTGTGTAGACATTTTTATGCTGATTTCTAGTTTTATTATTGACAAGAAGTTTAAGAAACCTCGTTTGGATTGATTCTAATTTATTTATATATGTTTTGAATGTAAGACCATGGCAATCTAAAGCATAACCGAGAATAGACTCCTAGAGTGACTTATATAAGGATTTCAATGTTCCTTTAGGTACTTTAAAGCTTAAATGATAGAATTTTCCAAATAATACTCTGTTTGTCACAAAGGTAATCTAAATGATGGGTCCATGAAAAATGTTCATCCATTTTCATGCCTAAGTATTTAAAACAGTTTACTTTTTCAATAGGTTTACATTGACCGTTTGATAAATTATGAAAACTTGAATGGTTGTGTGTATACAATACTGGTTCTACTGATGGTCGCAAATATGTATAGTGTGTAATTAGCAGTTTGGTTTTCTCTGACTTGATGACGATGCCGTTATCGTCGCATAGACCGACATCATTGAGACAGGATGAGATGCGGTCTTTTCGAAAGGACGGCTGAGGTAAGCAGCGATGCCGTCTTGAACGGGACGACAAAGAGCTGCCTCATGACCCCTCCATAAGTTTTCGTCTCCAAGTACTCATGGATCTCAGGGTTGCGAGTGGGCCGGGCGGCGCCACTTGTAGTCCTGAGGATGTTATTTTGGGCTCTGGAGGCATTGGATGTTTGATTTGCAGGCTGAGGACCACAGTTGAAATCCATAAGTCCATATGGGTTTTATAACTGAGCTGTAGACTCTGGGTTTTTTACTCAGGGACGGAGCGGATTGTTTACCGAGTAACCACAATAGGTTTTTAAAACGAAAGTTGACTTCGTTCTGTTTATGTTTTACATGCTCCTTCCAGGTCAAACGTTGATCCAAGTGGAGGCCCGGGGCTTCACACATGTAGACTGAGGTAGCGGTACTTGACTGGGATTTGCTGTTGGGCATAGTTTCTGTCGCGGCGTGAAAATGATGTGGTGCGATTTGGGGGCACTCGCTCTAATTCGCCATGTTTGCAACCAGCTATAGGTTTGGTCTGGTTGGATTTGTAAGGGTCTCCTGACTTCATCTGGGTCACTACTAGATGTCAGAAATGCAGCGTCATCCGCAGGCGTCGCAATAATTACGTTTGGGGGCTTGCGGTAGGTCGTGAGTAAATATGTTATACAGCACTGGGCCAAGGATCGAGCCTTGAGGCGCTCCTGCGTCGCAAGTGTGCGGAGGGGATCTGAAGCCGCGTTGCTTGACTTGGAGGGTTCTATCTTTTAAATATGATGTCAAAAGAAGGTAAAATGTATGGGGCAGGGTTCTCTTTATTTTGCACAATAGGCCTTTGTTCCAAACCCGATCGAAAGCCTGTTGGACATCGAGAAATGCTGCTGAGCAGTACTCCTTATTTTCGAGACTTTGTCTTATCTTTTGGTAGACTCTATG